>VYXC01005648.1:3574-14537 GCA_013397175.1 Platysteira castanea
TCCCTCTCCTCCTGTCCCTGTTCCCTGCCAGCAGAGCCCAAATCCCCCCGGCTGCCCCCTCCTGTCAGGGACTTGTGCAGAGCCACCAGGGCCCCCCTGAGCCTCCTTTTCTCCAGGCTGAGCCCTTTCCCAGCTCCCTCAGGAATTCTCCAGCCCCTTCCCAGCTCCGTTCCCTTCCCCGGACTCCTCCAGCCCCTCCGTGTCCTTCTTATCCCAAGGAGCCCAGAACTGGATGCAGCACTCGAGGCAGGGCCTGCCCAGTGCCCAGCACAGGGGAAATACAGGTTTTAATTCATCTTTTCTTGTCACACTTGGTTTCACAGGGCCATGAACCTCTGGTGTTTCGTATCCTCCACATTTGGCCTTGCTGGGATCCAGCCCTGTCCTCATCCCTGGCTGTGCTTCCCCGAAAGGGCAGAGGGCCCAGGGAGGGGCAGAGTGGGCACAGAGTGGCCAGGGCAGGCTCAGGCTGGATCCCAGGGAAAGGTCCTTCCCCCAGAGGCTGCTGGGCACTGCCCAGGCTCCCCAGGGAATGGGCACGGCCCCGAGGCTGCCAGAGCTCCAGGGGCGTTTGGGCAGCGCTGCCAGGGGTGCCCAGGGGGGAATTTGGGGTGTCTGGGCAGGGCCAGGAGCTAGATTCATGATCCTTGTGGATCCTTCCAGCTCAGGATATTCTGGGATTCTCTGACCCAGCTTTTCCATCACTTCCCAGGTGCAGAGGGTTGTGCTGGAGGTGCCAGATCAGGACTTGTCCCCAGGTCTTTGCTGGTCCCACAGGGACATGGGCATCTCATCGCCAATGGCATCTCAAATCAAGACCCAACATCGCCCCAGAGCCCGTTTCAGTCCCAGGCTTGGCTCCCAAAACCCAAAACCCTTCCCCAAACTCACACAGAGCCTTCTCCACTCACTTTCTCGTGCGAAATGTTGTCGTTTCCAAAATCTGCTTTGACTCATCCCTTCACACTCCTCTCTCCAAGCCCTGGCATCTTACTACGCCGGCAGGGAGGTGTTGAGAGCAGTTCTGGGCTCCCTCCCCTGCTGTTTTGCAGTGTTTTCCCTCAGCCTGGTGCTGTGCAGGAGCCCTGGCGAGGGTGTGAAGTGCCTGTCCCTCAGCAGCGGCCCACGGCAGCACCGAGGGCAGGGTTTGAACGAGGCACCTCGCATTATTTCCAGCAGCTGCTAAAAATAAATCCCAGCCCAGGCTGCTGTTGTGGGAGCAAAGTTTTATCTCGTAGCCGGGGCTGATTCATAGAAAGGAGCTGAGCTTTCCAGGTTTTACCCCGAGGGGATTTGCTGATCCGAACGGAGGCCTGCGCAGCCGGGAGGAGTTTTTGGATTTTCTCTGCTGTTTTTTTTTTGGCTTTTCCCCTGAAGCTGAAGTGTCACGTTAAGCACTGGACAAGCTCTTTCTCCTGGAGGTGTCCTGGAGCTGGCAGAGCACGTTCTGTGCAGGGACAGTGACCCGCAGAGCTTTGGGGAGTCGATGGTGGTGTCACATCGAGTGAGAGATGATGGCTGAGGGAAGGAATGAGGAAAGGGATCTTCCCTCTGGGAATTGAAGCGGAGATTTAAAACTTGTGTGTGCTCAGAGCGACGGGGAAGAAGAGCCAGAGGTGGAGGAAGGCATTTCATGATTATCTGAGGAGGAGGAGGTGATTCAGCCTTCCCACACTGGCACCTAATTCCTCCTGAGCCGAGTCCAGTTCTGGGCCCCTCACTGTGAACAGGACCCAGAGGGGCTGGAGTGGGTCCAGGGCAGGGAGCGGAGCTGGGAAGGGGCTGGAGAATTCCTGAGGGAGCTGGGGAAGGGCTCAGCCTGGAGAAAAGGAGGCTCAGGGGGGCCCTGGTGGCTCTGCACAAGTCCCTGACAGGAGGGGGCAGCCGGGGGGGATTTGGGATCTGCTGGCAGGGAACAGGGACAGGAGGAGAGGGAACGGCCTCAGGCTGGGCCAGGGCAGGCTCAGGGTGGACAGCAGCAGGAATTTCCCCATGGAAAGGGTGCTCAGGCCTTGGAACTGCCCAGGGAGGTTTGGAGTGCCCATCCCTGGAGGTGTCTGAGGAATTCCTGGAGGTGGCACTCAGAGCTTGGGGCTGGGGACAAGATCAGGCACAGATTTGATGATCTTGGAGCTCTTTTCCAACCAAATTAATTGTGTGGTTCTGTGATTCATCGGTGTTTGATCTTCATCCCTGGAGGTGTCCAAGGAAGGCCTGGACACTGGTCTGGGTGACAAGGTGGGGATCAGGCTGGACTCGATGATCCTGGAGCTCTTTTCCAACCTAAAAGATTCTCTAATTCCACATCCTGGGGGGGAACAGCTTCCTTGCTGCAGCTCCCAGCTCCCCGATTTGTTCTTTTGGATGTTAAATAGAACAAATCTTCATTGCTGACTTACCGTGGTCACCCTTGCCCGGCCAACCCCGTGAGCAGCTCCCAGAGCAAACTCTGGCCTCCTGTCCAGCCCCGGGATGTTCCCTCTCCACCCTGCGACCCCAGAGATGCCCACAAGCCCCGGCCCTGTGGAGACGTGCCCAGCTCCCTGGGGAACAGCAGGAGAACCCAGCAGAGGGCTGGGGAGTGGGGTGGTGATGGCACAAACCCCGTGGGATCCTGCTCTCCGTGAGGCCCCGGGGTGTCAGAGCGTTGGGAGTCGGTCTGGGCGCTGCCACCTCCTCCCTGCCGGGGTGCAGGTGCTTTTTGGGGGGTGACAGCACCCTCAGAACCTCTCCTCTGAGCCTGCTGGGAGGGCAGAGACCCTGTGGAGGAGGTGAGGAGGCTGCACCCCGCAGCCGCAGGGAGGAAACCATGGCTGCTTGTTTACCCCGCGCTGCCTCAGGATGGAAAAACGAGTTTTATCGTGATCAAAGCGGGCAAAACAGGACGTGAGACTGCTGCTCCAGGCTGCCGTGTTCCAGCTGTCCTGGGGAATGGGGTATTTCTGGTGGTGTCAGGCTGCCCGGGATTTGGGATCCTGGGGTTTGTTTAGCTCTGAGCTGGCAGCAGGGAGAGGAGCAGAGGGTTGGTTTGGGGCTAATTCTGACTTTATTTGCTGTGCATTTCAGGAATAGCTGCCTCAAGGGCAGCAAAAGCAGCTAAAAAACCCCAAAATTGCTACCAAGGCAAAAGGGTGCCAGAGGCTGAGGCTGAGCAGAGGGGAATTGGTTTTGTTTGCAAGGGTTCAGGCTCTTTAAAACGGTGTTTGCTTCATTCATCTTCATTAAGGAAACGACACTCAGAGCGAAAATGAAACACCCTGGGGAAATAAAACCCCTCCAGCTGTGGGGGAGATCTGCCCAGAGCTGCAGTGCAGCTCTTCTGGATGAGTTTATTCCTTGCATTGCCTCGTGGGAAGGGAATGAGACCATCCCCATCCCTGGCAGTGCCCAAGGCCAGGCTGGACATTGGGGCTGGGAGCAGCCTGGGACAGTGGGAGCTGTCCCTGCCAGGGCAGGGCTGGCACTGGCTGGGATTTAAGGTCCCTTCCAAACCAAACCATTCCAGGACTCTGGGATTCTATGATTCAGTGATTCCATGATTCAATAATTCAGTGATTCCATGATTCAATAATTCAGTGATTCCATGATTCCAAGATTCTGTGATTCTATAATTCTGTGCTTCTGTAATTCTGTGATTCAATAATTCAGTGATTCAATGATTCCGTGATTCCGTGATGCAATGATTCCACGATTCTATGATTCAATAATTCAATGATTCCATGATTCTATGATTCAATAATTCAGTGATTCTATGATTCAGTGATTCTATGATTCAGTGATTCCATGATTCCATGATTCTATGATTCAATAATTCAGTGATTCTATGATTCCATGATTCCAAGAATCTGTGATTCTATAATTCAGTGATTCTATGATTCAGTGATTCCATGATTCCGTGATTCCGTGAAGCAATGATTCCATAATTCAGTGATTCAATAATTCCATGATTCCATGATTCCAAGATTCTGTGATTCAATAATTCAGTGATTCAATAACTCAGTAATTCAATGATTCCACAATTCTATAATTCCGTGATTCTGTGACCTCGCAGAGCAGGCAGGAGATTGAAACCTGAGAAAAATGAGGGAAAGCCCCAATCTCCCAATTTGTGCTGGAATAACGGGCTCTGTTTAGCTCAGCAGGGCACTGGGGACATCAGTGGTGACTTTTGTGACCCCGGTGCTGCTTGGTTGGGGTGGGGGCAGCGCTGGGAAAGCGTTAATTGTGACATAATCCTGGCATAACCCTGACATAACCCTGACATAATGCCGTCATAATCCCGACATAATCCTGACATAATCCTGACATAATCATCACACAATCCCAATATAACCCGGACATAACCCGGACATAATCCTGACATAACCTTGGCATAACCCTGGCATAACCCTGATATAATCCTGGCATAACCCTGACATAACCCTGACATAACCCTGACATAATCCTGACATAACCCTGACATAATCCTGACATAATCCTGACATAACCCTGGCATAACCCAGACATAATCCCAACATAATCCCGACATAACCCTGGCATAACCCTGACATAACCCAGACATAATCCCGACATAACCCTGGCATAACCCTGGCATAACCCAGACATAATCCTGACATAACCGTGACATAATCCTGACAAAATCCTGACATAATCCCAACATAATCCTGACATAATCCTGACATAATCACCCCATTCTCCTGTGAGAGGAGCTTTCCTGAGGTGAGAGCCAGGGCCCTGGCTGAGCGCTGTCCCCGGGAGCTGGGAGCCTCCTCCTGCTGCAGCTCAGCCACAGCTTTGTGTCAGCCCCGGCGAGGGCTCTCTGAGCTGCTGGGGCAGCTCTGGAGCTGCTCCTCGTGGCTGTCCTTGCTCGGGGTGCCCCGGAGTGGTGCTCCCTGCTCGGATGGAGCTGCCACCAGCCCCGCTCCCCCAGGATCGCTTTCCAAACCGCTGGCACGGCCCCGCAGCGCCGCTGCTGCTGCAGGGAGCCAGGGCACGGCTTTCAAACCTGCACCCCGCCCTCCCAGCCCCCCCAGTTTGTGCCCAGTGGGGCCGGGGGTGCTGTGGGGTTGGACTTGGAGTCCTGGGCTTTGTGATCTCAGAGCCGGGGCTGGTCCAGGGAGGGGTTGTCCCGCTCTGCTCGGTGCTGGGGTGGCCTCGCTGCAGTGCTGGGGGAGTTTGGGGTTTAAGGAAGAGCTAAAGGTGTTGAGAAAGTGTCCGGAGGTGGGACAGGGGGATGGGGAAGGGTGAGGAGCAGCTGAGGGCACTCGGTGTGCCCAGCTGGAGCAGGGGACACTGAGGGCAGAGCTCAGGGATCTGCAGCTCCTCCCGAGGGGCAGCTCCGATCTCTGCTCCTGGGACAGGGACAGGAGCCAGGGAACGGCCGGAGCTGGGCCAGGGCAGGCTCAGGCTGGATCCCAGGGAAAGGTTCTTCCCCCAGAGGCTGCTGGGCACTGCCCAGGCTGCCCAGGGAATGGGCACGGCCCCGAGGCTGCCAGAGCTCCAGGGGCGTTTGGGCAGCGCTGCCAGGGGTGCCCAGGGTGGGATTTGGGGTTGTTGGGGTCCAGGAGCTGGGCTGGATGATCCAGTATTTAAGGACATCATTTAAAAAATCTTGGTGCTCCAGAACAGAAAGAAAAATACAAATTTTGCCACTGGCAGCCAGCCAGATGTGGCTGCAGGAATGTCAAATACTTGGCAAAGAATAGAAATACTTTTTTATATTTTTTTTTTCCTTTGACCTTCAGCACTGCAGGCCCTCCATGACCAGAGAAAATTGTGATGGTTTCTGGTTTCTGATCATTGCTGCTCATCAAAACCCAATTCCAGAGTGTCACAGCTGCCCACAGCCCCAGCTGCAGCCCGAGGGTCTGTGTGAGATGCACAGAGGGCTGATGGAAAAGGAGCAGCTTTCCAAGAATTCCCCAGGCTTTGGTTTGTGCAAGGCCTAAAATGCAAGGGACTCTATTTTCACCCCAAAAGGATCTCCAGCAGCAATGTAGGTGAATTACAGCGGGGATTGCTGGGTTTGGGGAGGGCCCACCGAGATCTGTCCTTGGGCTTTGGGAGCTGGGGGGTTTCTCCTCGAAGAGCAGAACCAACAGCAACAAAAACCATCTGGTGTAGAACTGGAGAGGTCTGGGCAGTGAAGCCAGACCAAAAAAGCCTCGAAGAAAAGGGAACAGAACCTCAGCAGGGAAGAAATCAATCACCAGAACATCTTCACCCAGAGCTGCTGCTTCTGCCACCGTCTGTGGTCTTTAAATCCAGACTGTTTTCTATTTTCATACGAGAAATTGCAGCTCAAGGACGAGTCCTGAGCCCGATGCAGAAACGCCCGGGGGGTTCTGCAGCCTGGCTTTGGCAGGTCGGGCTTTGTCAGTCCCTGTGCTGGTGCTGGGCTCAGCGCCTGAGGGTCCCTGGGGACGCTCTGGGGTTGTGGCACCACTTTTTGAACCACCAATCTTTTCATCTTCCTGGGAATGCTGATTCCAACAAAATCAAGGGCCTTGACTGCGGCGGGGTTGTTTTGCTGGCGTTCCCTCTCTGCAGCCCCCCAGAAATAGGAGCAGCAGTGGTTTTGCTGCTCAGGCTGGGGCTCAGAGGAGTTCCCCAGACGAATGCTGGGCCAATTTCACTCCAGTTCATCACTCCTGGTGATTTCAGGGAGTTTAAGGCAGCTCCTGCACAGCTCACAAAGGAAAAGCTGAGACCTGCAGGGCCCCCAGGGGTTCTTCTGCCCCCTGGGCAAACAACCAACCTCTTGTGCCCTGATCCTTTTTAATTTAACCCATTTTGGGGTGATTATTTGGATGCTCCTGAGCCCCTTCCCTTGAGCTCCACATGTGGGTGTAGGCCTGGCACTTCTGCTGGGGGAGGGAACGGGATCTTCCAAACTGACTTTTAGGAGGGAAAATAAAACCCAAACCCAAAAGGGACCAAAAAACCGTGAAAAATGAAGGCATTATAGGCTCACAGAGTGGTTTGGGCTGGAAGGGGCTTAAAGACCACGGGCAGGGAGACTTCCCATTATCCCAGGCTGCTCCCGTCGGACGTTTCTCTCTTTTTGGGTGTGAGGTCAGAGTTGGCTCATCTTCCCCAGCACCCTCCCTGTGCTGCACACAATAAAGCGTATTTGCAGCTCTCTGTGTCTGGGAAGACACAATAAAGAGGCTCTCACACCTGCCAGGTTCAGCAGAAAGGAGGGGAAAGACTTTATTATTGACATATCTCACATTCTTACACAATTCCCAACTCCACCAGGGATTGGAGGACATGTCACTTCCTTCTCAATCCCACTGGAGAAGAAAGGTGCTCATCAAAGTTCTCTTATCACAAAAGGAATGAAAACCAGAAAATACCGTTAGGTAAACATTGGCCATTATTTACATGCAACTGTGTGAAAGAATTTCTGACTCCAAGGTTAAAAACAGAAGGCTTAGCAAAAACCAGGGCAACAGCTCTCCTTGTCCATGAATGAGAGAAAAACCCTACAAAGCTTTTGGAAACCCAAAGCCCTCATTTCGGGTCCCTCCTCAGCGAGCCCCTCCCCGGTGACCCAGCCCCGCGGGTTCCCCGGCCCTGGCCCTGCGGGTGTGGGGTGAGCAGCTCCGGGGGCCCGGGGCTTTCCTGCAGCCCCGGCGATGATTCAGCAGCACCTTGCAGGCAGCTCGGGGCGGGCAGTTCTGGGGTGCGAGCCCCGTTCTGGCAGCACCACCTCCCGGCGCTCAGGCCCCGGAGCTGCTGCTGCCTGCCAGGCCACCGGGGAAGCTCCTGGGTGGCTCCCGGCCAGGTCCCGAGGGGCTGGAGCACTCCTGGGGGAATCTGAGGCAGGCCCAAGCTGGGTTTTCTGCAGGGTTTCCGAGCCCCGGGGTGCTGGCGGTGCACGGGAGGTGCGGGACCACATCCTGCCCACGCCCCGGAGCCTCCGCCGCGGCCTCGGCGGGGAGAGAATTACTGAGCTGCAGGGTTCGGGGGAGAGCCGGGAGCCTCCTGCCCTTTCACACCGTCCCACGGGGCTGTTTTGCTTCTGCTGCCCCTCATTTTCCCACCCTATAGCCAGCTGGTCACCGGCTGGTCACTGGCTGGTCACTGGCTGGTCACTGGCTGGTCACTGGCTGGTCACTGGTTGGGTTTAATGACTCGCCCCGGGTGCAAGGCCCGGTTTTACTGGGCTGGAGCTGCTCAGGGTGGCTCTCCCTGGGCCACTTGGTCTGTGGAAAGCCCTGAACTCCTCCAGCCCCAGCCCTGCACTGAGATCTCCCAGTTCCCCTCCCTGACTGGATGTGATGGAGCTGCCTGTTGGGGGACACTCTGTGACCTCATCCCAGCCCTCCCCTGGGCCTGTCCCCTCTGCTCTGTCCCCGTTGGGACAGAAATGTCCTGCTCAGGACAGTCAGTGACCTCACCCCAGCCCTCCCCTGGGCCTGTCCCCTCTGCTCTGTCCCCGTTGGGACAGAAATGTCCTGCTCAGGACAGTCAGTGACCTCACCCCAGCCCTCCCCTGGGCCTGTCCCCTCTGCTCTGTCCCCGTTGGGACAGAAATGTCCTGCTCAGGACAGTCAGTGACCTCACCCCAGCCCTCCCCTGGGCCTGTCCCCTCTGCTCTGTCCCCGTTGGGACAGAAATGTCCTGCTCAGGACAGTCAGTGACCTCACCCCAGCCCTCCCCTGGGCCTGTCCCCTCTGCTCTGTCCCCGTTGGGACAGAAATGTCCTGCTCAGGACAGTCAGTGACCTCACCCCAGCCCTCCCCTGGGCCTGTCCCCTCTGCTCTGTCCCCGTTGGGACAGAAATGTCCTGCTCAGGACAGTCAGTGACCTCACCCCAGCCCTCCCCTGGGCCTGTCCCCTCTGCTCTGTCCCCGTTGGGACAGAAATGTCCTGCTCAGGACAGTCAGTGACCTCACCCCAGCCCTCCCCTGGGCCTGTCCCCATTGCCCTGTCCCCGCTGTCCCAGCAGTGCCCTGCTCAGCTGCTCTGCAGACCCGAGCACCCTGAGCTCAATGCAGAACCCAGCCCTGAGCTCTGCCCCGTGCCTGTCCGGGCCTGCTGCCGTCCTTCATTTGAGGCTCAGGCACCGAGCAGGAATGCTGGCCCCTGGAGAGGGTTTTTTTTGTACTTTTAGCATTTTTTTAACCTTTCCTAAAGAGGCTGGAGGCAGTTTCAGACTTGCCTCGTGTCCAAACATTGCTCTGCACACGGAGGGAGAGGCAGAGGTCCTGTTCCAGCACTTGCTGCCTCTCCACGGGGTGGATTTGACAGGGAATTGTCTCCCTGGACCCAAACCCAGCTTTTTTGGGATTCTTGAGGGGTCTCTGTGCTCAGGGGAAGCTGCTCAGGGCTGGTTTGCAGCAGCCCCTTAAAGGAGCTGCTGGTTAAAGGTTCAGGGCTGTGCTTGGCAAATGGGATTTGGGGGAAAAAAAGTTGTTACTGCTCTGGGATAGCCCAGGAAAAGCCCATTGGGAATCCAGCTGTGAGGATTCCTGGATTTAATCAAGGGATCTGAACAAAAATTCAAAAACTTGTGCTATTTCTCACGCTGCCACAGTCGGGGGGGGACGGACCCTGGCTGAGGATCCACTTTGCCAGCAGCTGATCATTGAAAGTGTTTTTATTTGGTTTGTTTATTTATTGTTTTTAAAGCAGCCACCTAATCTCAAGTTCAGATGTGTGGCTGCTTGGGCTCTTTGACTGGAGAATTTCTTGCTTGCTTTAAAATAATGATGTTTTTGGTGATCTCTCAGCTGTTCCATCAGAGATTTCATCTTTGGGAGGGTTTTTGAAGCGTTCTTCCTGTCAGGGCTCTGCAGAGCAGGAGCTTTTTTTGGATTGGTAGCTGAGCCCATGAGTAATTTCTGGCTCTGGGTTCTCTGCAGGTTTCAGATCTGGGTTTTTAAAAATTTCTTAGAAAAAGGTAACACACATTTAAATAAATAAAACAGACTGGGATGTGTTGAGGAAAATATTCGTCCATTTTTTCTTGACAAACACGTTTAAACTCTTTTAAAAATATCCCCAAATGAATGCTTTGAAGCCTGTTTTTCTTGAGCCCCGTGCTAAGCTGAAGGAATATGCTCTCAGATTTCCTGGATGCCTATCCACAGGGATATATCCACTGTCTTTGCTAGGGATGTGGGGCCAGGCTTCCAAAAGCTATTTATTTGCCTTGAAATCTTTCCTATTCGAGCTGCAGATCATTTCCTTGATGGCTGAGCCCTGAGGAGCTCGGCTAGGAAGCACTGGGAGGTGTTCTCAAGGTGTTTTTGGTCACCAGTGCGAGCTCGTTTCTAATTAAACAGGAGCTCACACCTTATCTCATTGGAGACGTGATAATAAATGTGCACGGCGCTGGCTGAATCTTGGAAATGAATTCCCTGGGTCTGGCAGGGTGAGGAACGAGTTCCCTGAGTCTGGCAGGGTGAGGAACGAGTTCCCTGGGTCTGGCAGGGTGAGAAAAGGGGTTTGGTGCCGCTGGATGGTCTTGTTCTGCTGCTCCACATGAAGATGTCACTTTGCTCCTGGCTTGGGTGTGTTGGGATGATTGACCCGGCCCTGGGTGTGACAGCAGCAGGTACAGCTGGGATCTGGCCAGCAGGCACAGGCTGGACCTAGAACTGGTTTCCTTGGGAGTTCTGGAACCTCCCAGCTGCTTTTGGCCTCAGTGGTGATTTTGGGGTCACCTCTCCATTCACCCTCTGCAGGTGCCTGCACCACACAAGGATCCGTGGTCAATAAAGGCACCAAAATCGAGTTGTTTCTCATGGATTTGTGGCTGTTCCATCTCTGGAAGGTTCCAGGCCAGGTTGGACAGGGCTTGGAGCCACCTGGGATTAGGAAGTGGGGTTTGGTGTCGCTGGATGGTCTCGTTCTCCTGCTCCACATGAAGATGTCACTTTGCTCCTGGCTTGGGTGTGTTGGGATGATTGACCCGGCCCTGGGTGTGACAGCAGCAGGTACAGCTGGGATC
>VYXC01005648.1:14724-35156 GCA_013397175.1 Platysteira castanea
ATCTTGCCAGCAGGCACAGGATTGGTTTCTTTTTGATTCAGAGAAAGTTCTGGAACCTCCAAGCTGCGTTTGACCTCAGTGGTGACCCTTGATGTCACCTGTCCATTTGTCCACCTGCAGGTGCCTGCACCACACAAAGATCCGTGGTCAATAAAGGCACCAAAATCGAGTTGTTTCTCATGAATGTGTGGCTGTTCCATCCCCAGAAGGTCCCAGGCCAGGTTGGATGGGGCTTGGAGCCACCTGGGAGAGTGGAAGGTGTCCCTGGGGGCTGGACGAGCTTGAAGGTCCCCCCAGCCCAAACCATTCCATGGTTCCACGCTTCCACATCCACGTAAAATTCCAGCAGGTGGATGCAGCAAACACAAACCCTTCCCACGAGCTCTTCCCTTGGGGTATTCCAGCCGAGGACTGCCATTCCCACACTGGGAACGGGGGTTTTTTGGGAATGGGGTGGGACTGGGGGTCTCTCCAGGGCGGATCCTCCTGCTCATCCTCACCCCAGCCCCACCCCGGACCTGCCATGCTGTGGTGGCCTCGTGTGGCTTTGTCCTCCTGGCTGCACCCTGAACTCTGTTCCTGCTCAGAGCCCTCAAATCCTTATGGGGATAAAGGGAAGGAAAATGTCAGGGAGTGGCATTGGAGCAAGGAGGAGGCAGCACCAGGATCCTTGGGGTTTAAATCTTGGAGTGGCTGCTCCATCCCAGGCACAGGCAGGACCTCCAAGTCCTTATTTCGATAAAGAATTGTTCAATTAATGATTGTTCTTTGTCCCGCGGCTTTGCGGGAGGCTCAGGAGAGTTGTCCCACCAAAGGGCAGAGCTCTTCCCCATCCAAAGCCACCTCAGGTGTCCCCAAGAGCCACCCCAATCCACTGGGAGCAGAAGAGGCTGCAGGAAATATTTGGCCGGGCTGCATCCCTGTGGAGGAGTCAGGAGTGGGGAATCCCTGAGGGATGCAGTGGGGTTGGAAGAGTGGAGACTCCCTGGTGCGGAGGAGACCCCGTCTGGGGTTCTGAGGATGTGGCAAATCCTGCCCTGGGTTTTCTCCCTCTCCCCCAGCCAGCGCTGGGCTGTGGATTCCTGAGGAACACATTTACGAGGGGAAAAACCAGGAGAGAGGCACCCGCAGCCAGCGGGGTCCCTACGTAAATATTTGCCTTCATCCACAAGCAGGATCTGTTCGGAAGAGCCCAATCACCTGGAAAGCACCCAAAACACGCTCTGCTGCTCGTTCAGCCCGGCCTGGCTGCCTGGCACAAGGTGGATTTCTGTGTGTGCAGACAAGGGAGCTCTGTGGGGCCGGCGGTGACAGCGCAGCCAACGCTGCCCAGAGCTGGCTCCGCTCTCCCAGCGCAGCTCCCGGCATTCCCTCCAAGTTCTGTCACGCTTTTCCTCCTTTTCCTGTTCAACAAACGCCTATCTCGACTTGAAGAAGTTATTTCTGCTCTCTGCGGGCACTCCAGAGCTCTGGAATGTGAGGTTCTCTGTGTCTGGGGAGACACAATAAAGAGGCTCTCACACCTGCCAGGTTCAGCAGAAAGGAAAGAAAAGACCTTTATTGTTTACATTATCTCATTCTTATACACGTCCCAACTCCACCAGGGATTGGAGGACATGTCACTTCCTTCTCAATCCCACTGGAGAGGAAAGGTGCTCATCAAAGTTCTCGTATCACAAAAGGAATGAAAAACAGAAAATACCGTTAAGTAAACACTGGTCATTATTTACATGAAACTGTGTGAGAAAGAATCTGACTCCAAGGTTACAAACAGAAGGCTTTAGCAAAAACCAGGGCAACAGTTCTCCCCCCTGGATTTGGTGTGGGGAACATCGGGATTTTCTGGGCTGGAGGGACAGGTCCTCACACCCTTCCCAGCTGTGTGAAACTGGGATCTGCCTAGAATTGCCCAGAATTGGGATTCAGCTTGGGATTTTTTAACTGGAATTGCACGTGGAGGGGTGTGTGTGCACAGACAGCTCAGGATATAAATACAGCTATAAAAATAAATATAACGTATAAATATCCCCACAATCCTTTGGAAAGGAGGGTTTGGGGATGGAAAAAGCCCTCCTCCTGCAGCTGGCTCTGTGTTCCCTGGTGGATCCCTTCCCGGGAAAATATTTACCTGGAGAAGAGCTGTGGTAATTAACCCAATTCTCCCCCAATTCCCCTGCCACGGAGCGGGGACACCGCAGAGGCTTTGGGGGGCTCTGGGTGGCACTGGGGACAGGCTTGCTGTGCCCACGGGTTTGTCACCCTCTCTGTTAGGGGACAAAACGCCAAGGAACTTCAGGGTGTGCCCCCTGCGAGGCTCTGGGAAAGGGAGATTCCCAGCCTGGAGGAAGGATCCGAATCTCTGGGGTTACCAGTAGGGAATAAAAGGAGCATTTTCTTCTCTTTCTGCCTTTCTTTTCATTGAGGATGGGGAAAAACCCCATTACCTTTGGTCCTGAATCACTTGGGGAGGTTCCCTTGTTGAATTTCCGCTCAGATTCCAATCACTTTTTCATTTCAACAGAAATCTTTCAGCGTCTCCTCTGTATATTTAATTAAATAAGATAGAGGCTGGCATAACCCAGCACTGAGTGTGGATGCAGTGTCCAGAGAGTGGAAAATCTGATTTATTTTGATTTTCAGGGGCTGCACACACAGGTGCAGGAATTCCCAAGCGAAGAATTCCCGAGCAAAAATGCTGTTGCACCATTGAGGGGATTTATAATATATTTGCATTTTTACTGTACCTCCTGTCCTTCAGAGCACTTGGGAACTCGCTTAACTCAAAGATGGAATTCCAAAGCTGGAATTCTGTGCATGGACAGAGGGAAAGGAAAAATTCCTGCCCAGGAGGGTGGGAATTGCAGGCTGGGATTGCCCGGAATATTTTATGGCATCTTTAATGGTCTGTCCACGGATTTCAGTCCCAGCCTTCCACTCCCCTCCCAGCCTGGGAGCCCTGATGTGGCTGCTCGGGGTGGGCAGGGCTGGATTCCCCTCCGGACTTCCTAGGAAAACATCAATATTCCAGGTGCTGATGGGGCTGGGGAGATCGTGGGAACTGGAATCACAGAATCATGGAATGGTTTGGGTGGGGAGGGACCTCAAATTCCACCCAGTGCCACCCCAGGGACCCCTCCCACTGTGCCAGGGTGTCCCAGCCTGGCCTTGGGCACTGCCANTCGGCTCTGCCTGTCCCAGGTTATAACTCTGCCTTTTCCAGCCTTTTTCCCTCTTTTCTTTGCTTGAGGGCACGGCACAGAGCCGAGCAATCCGAGGGGGCGAAGCTGTCCGTGTTTTCTGTGGGAATTCTCGGTGTGAGGGTGCTGGAGCTGCAGGAGCAGCAGCCNTCTGAGCCCCTTCCGAGCACCAGGAGGCCGCACCGAGCTCTCCCTGGAGTTTTCTCCTCTCCAGATCCTCGGCTCTGCCTGTCCCAGGTTATAACTCTGCCTTTTCCAGCCGTGATCCCTCTTTTCTTTGCTTGAGGGCACGGCACAGAGCCGAGCAAGCCGAGGGGGCGAAGCTGTCCGTGTTTTCTGTGGGAATTCTCGGTGTGAGGGTGCTGGAGCTGCAGGAGCAGCAGCCCGGAGGCTCTGCAGGAGCTCTGAGCTTGTGCCCTGGGTGTTTTCGGCCGCTGGATGTGGCAGATGTGAGGCTCCTCATTTTCCTGGCTGCTTTTCCAGCGCCTCTCTCACCTCCAGCAGTGCCTGGTGTGTAATCCCTGGAAGGCTGCAGCCCCTGGCACATCCCAGGGCTTTGCTGAACCCCTGTGAAGTCACTTTGTTTTCTCGCACAGGGAAATGACAAAACCCCGTAGATATTTCATGATTTTATTTTTTTTTTAATAAAACCACAAAACATTAACAGGAAAAAAAACCAAAAACCCCAACCTCAGTAACTGTGCGTGGAGCTGCCAAAACAAAGCCCCAGGCCCAGAGCCGTGCCAGGATTGAGCACGGGGATGAAGCCGTGGGTGGGTTCTGGCCCAGGTGCCCCCTGTGCCCTCCAGGGAACGAGGAGCAGCTGCCAGCAGCAGAGCCTGGGCTGGGGCAGGGGCTGCTCCTGCTTCCAGCTCCTCCGGGCCCTGCTGGGCCTGCCCTGGAGCTGCTGCTCTCGGGGCATCCTCGTCTGCCAGCAGGATCCGGGAACCCCCTGGATCAGATCCAAATTCCTCAGGGATCAGATCAGATTTCCTGCTCTGGGGCACAGGCCCCGTGTGCAGCCCCTTCATGGGGCTTAGAGAAAACCCATTTTCCACCCCTGATGTGTGTCTGGAGGGCAGAAAACTCCCCTGTGATCTTCTGCAGATAAATCCATCAGGGAAAACACCAAGTGATTGGGGAAAAGGGCATCAGTTTGGGGTCTGTGTGGGCTGGCAGGGAAGGGGGGCTCAGCTGGAGAGGAGAAGGCTCCAGGGAGAGCTCCGAGCCCCTGGCAGGGCCTGAAGNCTTGCTGAGGGAATTTAGCACAGGGATAAAGCTGATGCAGCTCCCAGCCCTCCACGGCCTCTCTCCCAGTGGAGAGGTTGTTTTTAGGGAGCATTTCTGCTCCTCCGTTCTGCATTCCAAGGGAACTGGCAGCTTCTCGTGGTACCAGCTGGAAGGATCCCTTCGGTGGGGCTGTGCGACAATCTCAGAGTCTGTTTAATTCTGCTCTGTTTAAGCTTTATTGCACTTTGCTTAATTGCTTCTGCTTTATCGTTAACGAGACAAAGAGCAGTTTGTGCAAGACCGAAATTGTCGAGGCGCAGAGCTGGAATTTGCATGTTAAAAGTTTCCTTTTTTACTGTTTTCTCTGCCTTCAATTCCCTCTGTGGGTTTTGTTCAGCCCTACAAAGCTGCTGTGCCCTGCAGGTGACATCGCTGCGCCCTGCCCCTGCATCCCGAGGGAAAACTCCTCCGGACCGAGGGAAAACTCCTCCGGACCGAGGGAAAACTCCGGACCGAGGTTCTCCTGGGGCAGGCCCAGCCCTGCTCACGCGTGGATCGAGGCAGAGCCTCCCTGCCCCAGCCCTCCCAGTGCTGCCTTCCAGTGCTGGGCACTTCTGCCACCAGCCAGAAGTGTCCCTCTCCTCTGGAACTGGCAAAACACACCAAAATTCCTCATTTTCCCCGTCATGGAACGGCTCCAGCTCCCGCAGCAACCAGCGCTCAGGAAACCAGGGGCTGAGCCAAACAATGCGGCCAACAACCCACGGCACTTCTTGGGGGTTTTTTGTTGGGTTTTTGTTGGTTTTTTTTTTTCCAATTATTTTCTGTAGTGAAGCCTGAGGGGAATGCTGCTCTCAGGAAGCCCCTGGAATGCCAAACAGGCTGGGAAGGAAATGGTGTTAATTCAGCTGGAGAGCGTCATGCAGGAAATGCGGGGAAAGCTGCTCCTCCCTGGTGTTCCCCCGCTGTGGAGAGCCAGGAAAGGCTGAGTGGCTACGGCCTGAAAAGGGCACATTTGTGACTTGATTGCTGAGCTTTCCCTGTGTCCCCGTTGGAACAAACTTCCCAGGGAAGCGGTGGAATCACCACTCCTGGAAGTGCTCAGGAAACGAGGGGCGATGCGCTTTGGGAACGTGGTGGGGTTGGCTCGAAGGCTGGACTTACCCTGCAGGGCTTTCCCAGCCTTAGTGATCCGGCGTTTCTGTGGAAATCCTGCAGGAGTTACGTGGGCTGGAGCGGGGTCTGAACCCGGGGTGGTCAAATCCGTGTGGATAAAGCGCTGGGGAATATTCTGGGAATGGGATGAACTCGTTATTGCTGCGGCCACGAGGTCCCCGCCGCTGCCTCCCGCCTGTCCCTCAGCTCTGCTCTGGGTGGTCACTCACCGGCCACCTCACTGCTGTGGCTGCAGCTCTCCTGCTGCTCCAGGAATTGTTCTCCGGGATTCCGGGAGAGGGGAGGTTCCAAATTGGTCCCTCAGGGACAGCTCAGCCCAGGTGTGAGCAGCAGCCGGCGCCTGGCGCTGGCTGGGCTTCGTTGTAGGGGGAAATCAGGAAAGGGCTGGGACAGAGCTCTTCCCTCTCGTGGGGTTGGCTGAGGTCTGGTTCTGTCCCTGAGTGCTGAAATCCCTGCCGAGTTCCCGTGCTGGGAGTTTGGGGTCTCAGCTCCCGCGGGGGCACTGCCTGGGCTGGGATTTGTGCGGGGCTCGAAGGATGAGCCAGGCTCGGGCACGCCCCAGGTCAGCTCCGGGAGCTGGGCTGTGCCTGACCCGCTGCACCTCCCAAAGCAGCCTGGCTCCAGGAGAAAATGGGAAATCCGGGAACTCTCCTCATCCCTGGACTTCTGGCTGGAGCTCCAAACTGGACCCAGGCTCAGACAGCCCTGGGGGGAGTCTGCAGTGGCCCTCGGATCTCCTCCTGGGCAGTCTGGCAGCCTGAGCTCTGCTGGGGCTCATCCGTCCTGGTCCAGCTTCCCTGGGAGCTCTTCCCGCTGCTCCATCCCGGCGCTGGAGCCCGGCTGGAGCAGGAGGAGCTGGCTCCGGAGGGCGGGAGCAGCGGGGCAGGGCCTGGAGCATCCTGCACCCTCCGGCTTCAGAGCTGCTGGGGCTGCTGGGCTTCCAGAGAGGGGCAGGAGCCAGGAGCAGTTCCTGGCTGGAATTCTGAGCTGAAGGATTGGGGAGTGCATCCATGGATTGGGGAGTGCATCCGTGGGCTGGGGTGTGAATCCATGGATTGGGGTGTGCATCCATGGATTTGTGAGTGCATCCATGGACTGGGGAGTGCATCCATGGATTTGTGAGTGCATCCATGGATTGGGGAGTGCATCCATGGATTGGGGTGTGAATCCATGGATTGGGGTGTGAATCCATGGATTGGGGAGTGCATCCATGGATTGGGGTGTGAATCCATGGATTGGGGTGTGAATCCATGGATTGGGATGTGCATCCATGGATTGGGGTGTGAATCCATGGATTGGGGAGTGCATCCATGGATTGGGGTGTGGATCCATGGATTGGGGTGTGAATCCATGGATTGGGATGTGCATCCATGGATTGGGGTGTGAATCCATGGATTGGGGAGTGCATCCATGGATTGCTGGCTATCCATGGAGGAAAGCCAGGGCCGTATCCCAGGAGAGGCTCAGCCAGGGAGGGGCAGCGAGAGCCGTTCCCGCTGACGACTGGGAAGCTTCCTGGCCGTGGATCCAGGGCTGTGGGATTGGCTCCTTCCCGCTGCAATCCTGAGGCTGAGCAGGAATCACAAACTCCAGCTGGACTGGAGTTGTCCTTTCCTCCTCTTTTCTCCCACTCCAGGGTTTGAAGGGATGCAGGAACGTTGTGGGAGGTTTCTCAATCCCTGGGTTCAAGCAGGAGAGCACATTTTCAGGGAATTCCTGCCTTCCCTGCCTTACCCTGGATGGGATCCTCAGCTCACCTTGAGCCGCCTCCCCACCCTGGCTCTGGCAGGCCTGGAGTGGTCAAAACTGAGGAATTTTGACGGAATCATTAGGCAGGAGTGGTTTAAAAATATTAAATAGTGACTTTTAAAGCTAGAGCAGCAGGGATTTGCAGAATCCGTGGAGGAGATGAGATGGGAATGCTCGGAATTCCTCACAGTCACAGGCACTGCACCTCGAGGGCCGTCTTAAACATCTCTAAAAAAGTTGATTTGCTTGAATTTTGGTTGCAAGCAAGCAGGATCAGCGTCCTTATGAGGCAAAAATCCCCTCTGGAATACGGGAGCGAGCTGGCAGTGCCTGCAGGAGAGGGAGCCAGGCTGCAAATCCCATTTTTAGTGGTGGAAATGGATCAGCCTGAGCTGTGCTGGGGCTGGGAGGGAGCTGGGGCTGCCTGGAGCCTGAGCCAGAGCCTCATCCTGGCTGGGCAGAGCCCAGTGCAGGCTCCAGGGAATTCATGGAAGTGCTGCTGCTCTGCTCCATCCCTGCCCTTCTGCTGCTGCTGCTCCTCGGGCTGCGCAGGCCTCGCTGCTTTTTTTATTTCCAACCCCCCCTCCTAGTTCTGCTGGCGATATTTCTGGGAATATTTAGCTCTCAAATATGCAGATTTTGCAATAATTTCTGTGTTGTGACTCAAGTGCTTTTCTGGAAAGCCTCTTTGAAGTGATGAAACTCTGCGGATCAGCCCTTCGCCTCCAACAAACGCCGAGTTGGGTTCGTTCCTGTTTTCCTCAGGTTCTGGGGCCCTTCTCTGCCTGGAAAGGTGGGAGGGAAAATTGCTGAAACCACGTGGGATAAAAATAAAAGCCAATAAGCACAGCCTTTTAATCCTGGGCTTTTTTAATGAGCAGAGAAAGTCTCCTGGCTGTCTCCCCATCTGGTTCCAGTTAAGAGGATCCCTGTTTATCTCCGTGGGTCTCTCCCTTCCTGTGGGATCCGGGGCCCCCCAGACGCTCCGTGCTGAGTCACGGCCCAGCTGTGGGACAGGGAAGTGTCCCCGTTTGGAGATGGGGACAAACTCAGGCCCAGGCGAGGTGAACTTGCCCAGTTTCACACAGGAAATGTGTAACCAAAGTGGGCTTGGAACCCAAATCTCTCCGGTTTAGCCCTGGGTTGTCTTCTCCCCTTGGCGATCCACGGCAGCTCAGCAGATGTTGCTCGAGTCTGAGGATCCAAACGTGTGAATTCCAGAATCCTGGGGTGGTTTGGGTGGGAAGGGACCCTAAATCCCACCCAGTGCCACCCCTGCTGTGACAGGGACAGCTCCCACTGTCCCAGGCTGCTCCCAGCCCCAGTGTCCAGCCTGGCCTTGGGCACTGCCAGGGATCCAGGGGCAGCCACAGCTGCTCTGGCAATTCCAGCCCAGCCCCTCCCCACCCTCCCAGCCAACAATTCCTGCCCAACATCCCACCCAAATCTCCCCTTTTCCAATTGGAAGCCATTCCCTGGGTGCTGTCCCTCCAGGCCTTGTCCCCAGCCCCTCTCCAGCTCTCCTGGAGCCCCTCCAGGCCCTGCAGGGTCCTGGTGTCTTCTCGGTGATGTTCCCACCCGCAGCTCAGGTGTCAGACCCAGCGTTTCTCACCCCGTGCTGGAGGGGTTTCAACCCCAAATCTGGTGGGGAAGAGCTTGTGTGGGTGGGGAGATGGGCCCAGGCCTGAGGCTGGGCTCTGCTCAGCTCTTCCTCAAAACCTGCAGGAGGAACTGGGAGAGGTTTAGGACTGGGAGAGGTTTAGGCCTGGATGAGGTTTAGGCCTGGATGAGGTTTAGGCCTGGATGAGGTTTAGGCCTGGATGAGGTTTAGGCCTGGATGAGGTTTAGGCCTGGATGAGGTTTAGGCCTGGATGAGGTTTAGGCCTGGATGAGGTTTAGGACTGGGAGAGTTTAGGATTGGGAGATGCGTAGGTTTGGGAGAGGTTTAGGATTGGGAGAGGTTTAGGCCTGGATGAGGTTTAGGCCTAGATGAGATTTAGGAGTGGGAGAGGTTTAGGACTGGGTGAGGTTTAGGCCTGGATGAGGTGTAGGATTGGGAGAGGTTTAGGACTGAGTGAGGTTTAGGCCTGGACGAGGTTTAGGGCTGGACGAGGTTTAGGGCTGGGCGAGGTTTAGGCCTGGACGAGGTTTAGGCCTGGACGAGGTTTAGGCCTGGGCGAGGTTTAGGCCTGGCCGAGGTTTAGGCCTGGGGGCAGATGTGTGCCTGGCCCTCCTTGCCCGGTTCCTTTCAGCCACACGAAGGTAGCTCAGAATCCCCACAGCTCTGACTTTCACAAGAACGTTTTTCTGAGCACTTTATCCCAGGCTTTCGGGTAAAACCCTGCTCCCGTTAAAACCCGAGGGAATTCTGTGCCCCATTCCCTCTGCCGGGGTGGCAGCCTTTGTTCCTGGCACTGGGAATGCAGCCTGGGAATCTGGGAATCCTGGCCCTGTCCGCTCCACTGCATTCCAAGTGGAACCCTAAGAATTCCTGTTTGAGTGGGAATAAAAGCTGGAATGCCCAGTTTCAGTGCCCGTGCCTCGGGCAGGGCCGCGGGCAGGCGATGGCAGCAGCTGGAAACCGTGTGCCAGGAATTCCGTGGGGATTCTCCCTGCAGGATTTGCTGTCCTTGTGCCAGTGCCGTGCTCGGAGTGCTGAGGGAAAAATAGTGTAGGGTTGGAGACTCATGGAATATCCTGAGCTGGAAGGGACCAAGGATTGTCAGACAGCCCAGACACCCCAAAATCCCACCCTGGGCACCCCTGGCAGCGCTGCCCAAACGCCCCTGGAGCTCTGGCAGCCTCGGGGCCGTGCCCATTCCCTGGGCAGCCTGGGCAGTGCCCAGCAGCCTCTGGGGGAAGAACCTTTCCCTGGGATCCAGCCTGAGCCTGCCCTGGCCCAGCTCCGGCCGTTCCCTGGCTCCTGTCCCTGTCCCTGTCCCAGGAGCAGAGATCGGAGCTGCCCCTCGGGAGAAGCTCCATCACCCGATGAATTTCCCCTCCTCTTCTTCCCTCCCTCTGGACTCTTAGTGGAGAAACCCTCCCGGGCTTCATTTTTTTCCTCCCATTTTTTGTTGCACTGTTGAATTTTCCTTGGAGAAGGCCCAGCCTGGATGAGCTGCATCCAGCCAGGAGAATGATCCTTTGCCATTGGCATTCCAGGAGCCTCATTCCCAGTAATGGGATAAAGATGTCCAAAGCAGCCTGGGCTGGCCCGGGATGGCCCCGCTCGCTGCTGTAGGCAGCCAGGTGTGTTTGTTTGTTGGCCTGGTCTTGAATTGTTCGCTTTTGTGCAGAATTCCTACCAAAAAAAAAATCAGCTGGGGCGCATGTGTTCATCAGAGGGGAACGAGGATGGTCTGAACATTTGGGGTGATACTGAATTAACTCAAGAATTTCCTCTGCAAGCCTAGTTATTGTACGGTTAGGAATTGATGTGTTGCCTGTAGGAGGAAATTCAGTATTAAAATATTGTTCAGGTTGAGTTGGGAATTCTTAAAGGTGAATATCTGAGCTTGTGGCAGCTCACTCTGCACTTGCTGAAAAAATCCCTGCTTAAGTCCACTTCTGCCCAGGTGAAGTTCTCTGTCCCTGCTTTGATCCACTTCTCCCAAGTTCAGAAGCTCCGTGTGTCACGAGTGGGGCAAACCCCAGCCATGCGGGCACAAACTGAGGTGAGAAATCAGCTCCACGAGCGTCTTTGATCTTGAGCAAGTGCTGGGCTCAAAGTCGAGCCCAGACCACGCTCAGGGTTAGTCAGCGCTGAGGGCTCTCTGGAAAGGGGTTGGAAATGTAATTAAATCCTTCTCCCGGCCAGGAGCCTGCCCTCCTCGGCAAGCCAGGGCAGGAGCAGGTGCTCCGCAGCTCCGGGGAGGTTGGAAGGTTGTGCTGGAGGGGAGCAGGACCTGGATCTGGGGAAAAGGAGGGTGAAGTTCAAGGCCAGGACTGATTTTGTGTCGTTCCCTGAGATGTGGTGTCGCAGCTGGGCAGTCAGGGAAGCCAGCAGCAAAAAGTGACATCTCCGGGCCACCGATGTCCCTGAACTGAGCCCCTCATGGGGGACGCCCTGTCCCCGCTGGGTCCCTCACTGGCACCTTCCTCTCTCCGTGACAGAGCTGTCTCCAAGGACTTGTGCCCTCAGTTTGGCCCTCTGAGGTGATGTGTCCAAAGAACAGGCAGTTTTCAGAGAGTTTTGTGAGGCCTGGCTGTCACGATGTGTCCCAGGCTGTCCCAGGATCGTTAGGCTCTGCTAATTGAGCTAAATCCCCTGAAACTCCCCGTCCCTTTTCTCACTGCGTGCGCGGGGCTGCAGGAATGAATGAGGAGTGGGGAATCCCTGGAGGACTTTGTGCTTTCTCCTGCTGGCTCTTCACTCTTAGGAGGAAGTTGGGGATCACAGAGCTCAGGTCTCAGTCCCCTGCTCCTCCCCGCTCTGCTGGACGTGCACTTCAGCCCCTTCCCCAGGCTCAGAGCACAGGGATTTGAGAAACTTCCCCAATTTAAACCACAGCAATCCTGTCCTAGCAAGGCGCTGCACCCGGGGCAGCCAAAACCTTCAGAAAGAGGGATGGGAATTCATTTCTCATTACAGATCACACCTCTCTGGTCACTTCACTTAGAAAGCACCACCCTTCCTTTCCTTCAGAGCATCCCACCCGCCTTCCACTCCATCTCTTGGAGACACTGGCTGATTCTGATGCCTTCTCCAGCCACCCAGAAACAGAGACTGGACAGGNGTGCAGTGATTCCCTCCTGGAGTGTCCCACCCTGAGCTGTGTTTGCTGACGAGGGTGGTTCCCAGGCTTCGAGAGGTCCCATCCACACATTCCAAGAGGGTTTCCCTTTGGGAGCAGCCCACGGTGACACCCTCAGGGTTGGATTTGCAGCTTTGTTCAGTGACAAAAGGCAGGGAATTGAGGAGGCAGCGTTTCAGTACGAGCCCACGTGCAGCTCCCCTTCCCCTCCTTTGCAGACCAGCACAGCCCCAGAGCAGCTTTCACCCCAAGAAAATTCCTGGTTATTTGTCAGGGACTCAAGAGGCGTGAGGCACCGCTGTGGAGTCACCCAGTGTGGAAGGGAAATACAATTATGAAAACTTTAAACCTCTAAATGCTTGCCGGAGATTAGGAGGAATTCGGGTTTGAAAGCGTTTTAATGCGTTTTTCCAAGCTGTCTCTGTTTCCAGTTCCTGCCTTTTGGTTGCTGCCTCAGAGCCAGGTTCTATGAGCATCAAACCGAGTCCCTGAGGTTTGCCTGAGTGCCATTTATGTTTAGGTTGCCATTAAAAGTAATGTCTTGTGAATGGCAGACAATTCAGTGAGTTATTCTGAATTATTTGTGTGCAAAATATTCCCTGTGAACCCCCCCAGAACGAGCAGCCTTTAATTACTTACACACAAAAGCTAAAGTTGTTTTTTTTTTTTTTTGTCTGTTTTTCTTTTGGATGTAATTGCAGAAATGTGGGAAATACTTTTCCAAGGCTTTTGAACTCCAAAGTGGAACAGAAGGAAGACACAGGGGGACCTCCACCGTTCAGCGTTATTTTCCTTGCGCAGGAGAAAGGAAGAAAAAAAAAAAAAGGATCTTTCTGAGATGAGCACTGAAGTCTCAAGTTTTCAAAGCTTTGCATAACAAACAAGAGACACATTGTGGGTTGCATCTTGACTTTGAAGGCTTGCCACTGTCAACTGAAATAAAATGGCAAGGTTTAAAGCCTTAACCAAGTTCACAAGGAAAATATTTGGACTGAAAGTTTTGGAAAGTTTTCTCTCTTTGAAGTAGTTTGTCATGTGTTACCAATGTGAACTTTATTGACCTTGAAACGGTTTTTTTTTTTGAATCAAATAGCAACTAGTGACACTTTAGTAAAATCTTAAATCAACAACCATCTCCTGGCGGCTCCAGCTTCGTAGCAAATGCAGGCAAAACAGGGAATCTACAGAGGAGACCTTTATTATTCGTAAATGAAGCCTGCCAAAACCTTCCCGAAATAGCATTCAAAGACCCTTTTAAGGTCATGGATCCTGAACAAAGCCAGAAGAGCACAAAAAAGGCTGAGGAAAGTCCAAGAAAGAGGCTTCCCAAAGGAGAGGCTTTCCAAGGCAGTATTTCATCCCCAACCACGTACCAGAGCAGCCCTGCTCCTTCCCAAGGAACCCCTCTCCGAGACATCCTCCCGCAGCAGCACTTCCCCGGCGCTTTGCCCGTTCCGCGAGAGGAGCCCCAGGAGAAGCCCGGCCACCAGAAACAACCCAAGCCCTCCTCCTTCGAGCACCCCGCCCACGTCCCGCAGCTCCAGCAGCACGCCCTGGCACCAGCATTTATGTCCCCGGGGAAGCCGGAGCACGTCCTGGAAGGTCCCACATGGCAGCTAGTTGATCCAGTCAGAGCAGGGCCCTCCGGCTCCTTCCCGTCGCCGGGGCTGCACTCCCACCACGGCCAGCTCCTCCCGTCCCACGCGCCCATCCTGCCCGCCGAGGACATGCCGGCCGTGCAGAAGGTCTTCATCCCCCGCCCCGCCCAGGTGTCCCTCAAGCCGGCCGAGGAGGTGCACAAGAAGGAGAAGAAGCCTCAGAAGCCGGGCAAGTACATCTGCCAGTACTGCAGCAGGCCCTGCGCGAAGCCCAGCGTGCTCCAGAAGCACATCAGGTCCCACACGGGGGAGAGGCCCTACCCCTGCATCCCGTGCGGCTTCTCCTTCAAGACGAAGAGCAATCTGTACAAACACAGGAAGTCTCACGCTCACCGGATAAAAGCTGGGCTGGCCTCGGGGATCGGAGCGGAGATGTACCCGTCGAGCCTGGAGATGGAGCGGATCGGCGGGGAGGACTTCGAGGAGCCGACGGAAGGGGAGAGCACGGACTCGGAGGAGGAGACGGCGGCGATGTCGGGTCACGCCGTGGAGCTGTCGCCCCGGCAGAAGCACACCCTGCTCTCCAGCAGCCTGCTGAGCGCGGGGAGCCAAGGCTCCAGCCACGAGCGCTGCTCCTTGTCCCATTCCAGCATGTCCCAGTCCCTCGAGGACAGCTCCCAGTTCGTGGAGCCGTCGTCGGAGCACGCCCTGAGCCATAAGTCCGAGGACACCCACACCATCAAGCAGAAGCTGGCGCTGCGCCTGAGCGAGCGCAAGAAGGTGATCGACGAGCAGGCGTTCCTGAGCCCCGGCAGCAAAGGCAGCACCGAGTCCGGGTACTTCTCCAGGTCCGAGAGCGCGGAGCAGCAGATCAGCCCTCCCAACACCAACGCCAAATCCTACGCCGAGATCATCTTCGGGAAGTGTGGGAGGATCGGGCAGAGGACGGCGGCGCTGGCTGCGAACACGACCCAGGGCTTCCCACACCTGTCCGGCGACGAGAAGCCCAGCATGGTCCCGCTGTCCGTGCCTAGAACACAGGTGATCGAACACATCACGAAGCTAATTACCATTAACGAAGCCGTGGTGGATACCAGCGAAATCGACAGCGTGAAGCCCAGAAGAAGCTCCCTGTCAAGGCGCAGCAGCATTGAATCCCCCAAGTCTGGCGCCTACAGGGAACCATTTCAGTTCGATATCAAGTCTGGTTCCAGCAGCCAGCTGGATGCAGCGAAAGTGTTGGCGTCCCACGGTGAAAAAATGAAGCCCGAACAATCATTGTTGTCACTTCAGCAATCCCACAGTGCCACAGAGACAGTGCCTCTCCTAAGAAGCCACTCAATGCCTTCTGCTGCATGCACTATAAGCTCCCCACACACCTTTAGAGGTAGCTACTCATTCGATGATCACATCATGGAGCCTGAAGTCTTAAGCCGCAGCCAAGCGTTTTCCTCCCACCCTCGAATGCTGAAACGCCAGCCAGCTATCGAGCTACCCTTGGGAGTGGAATACGTCTCGGAGGAGGTCGGCTCTGCCAGCAAAGAAACTGTTCCCAAACCTCCCGAGGAGCCCGAAACCAAGGAAAGCGATCTTACCAAAAAGTCCCGCAAGGGCCCGAAGGCGAAAGGGTTCATGTACGAGTGCAACGTGTGCGGCGCTCGCTACAAGAAAAGGGACAACTACGAGGCCCACAAGAAGTACTACTGCTCAGAACTGCAGCTCGCCAAGCCCCGCTCTGCCGCGCCCCACGCCTCGTCAGAGCCGGAGAAGAGCGCGGCGGAGGCCGACGTGTGGCCCCAGATGATGCATTACAAGCTGGGCAGCACCTTGGAGCTCACCCCGCTGCGCAAGAGGCGGAAGGAGAAGAGCCTCGGGGATGACGAGGAGCCTCCAGCTTTTGAGTTGTCTGACACCCCCTCCTCCAGCAGCGGCCCAGGCACTCAGTTTGCAAACCCGGCCTCGTCTGATGTGGCTCTAAACCTGACCCGTGAATCCTTGAAGTCACCAGCAGACTCGGGAAAATCCGCACCTCCCGAGGCCAGTGCCGGCTTCCACTCCAGGAACACCAAACCGGCTTCAAGCGCGGAGGGCAAGGAGAGGAGAACAACCTCGAAGGAGATCTCTGTCATCCAGCACACCAGCTCCTTTGAGAAGTCGGACTCCATCGAGCAGCCCAGCAGCTTGGAGGAGGACAAGCCCCTGTCCCAGTTCCCATCTCAGCCCACGCCCCAGCACAGCCGCCCCCCTCACTCCCTGCAGCCCAGGCTGGTCCGCCAGCCCAACATCCAGGTCCCTGAGATTCTGGTCACGGAAGAGCCGGACAGACCAGAAACAGAGCCAGAACCTCCTCCGAAGGAGCCGGAGAAAACGGAGGAATTCCAGTGGCCGCAGAGGAGCCAGACTCTTTCCCAGCTCCCTGCGGAGAAACTCCCACCCAAGAAGAAGCGGCTGCGGCTGGCAGAAATGGCCCAGTCCTCCGGAGAGTCCAGCTTTGAGTCCGTCTCTCTCACCCGGAGCCCCAGCCAGGAGAGCAGCCTATCCCACGGCTCCAGCCCATCCATCTCCTTCGATCGCGATGACCACGCCAAGCCAGAGTCCAGTAGCCAGCCCTCCGAACCCCACCCGAAACCTCCCGGCGTTGGCTCCCACATGCTGATGGTCCCCAGCCACCATCACCATTCCAGGGAAATGCGGAGATCCGCGTCCGAGCAGACGCCCAACGTGTCCCACCCTTCCCAGATGTCAGAGACTCGCAGCAAATCCTTCGACTACGGGAGCCTGTCGTCCACTCCTGCCTCCACCCCTGGCCCCTCCACCTCCTCGGCCCCCCAGGAGAGGAGGAAATGCTTCCTGGTGCGGCAGGCGTCCCTCACCAGGCACCCCGAGCACGAGCCGGACCCGGCCCCGCCGGGCTGGCCGGACGCGGACNTCCAGCTCCTTCTTCAAGCAAATCTCCTGCCACGAGTTTGCCCCATCAGCCGACCTCGTCCTCCCCTTTGCCCTCTCACGGCACCTTCCCGAGTGACAAGAGCCAGCCAAAGGACAGCCCCGAGCCATCCTACAGCCCGCCCTACACAGAGGCTCTGCAGGTGTTCCACCACCCCGTGCCACAGCTGACGCTGCACGAGAAGCACTTCATGGCCCCCCAGGTTTCCATATTCCCCTACCAGCACCTCCTGCCGCAGCCGGGGCAGTCAGCAGAGCTCTTCGCTGCCCACACCATGTCTGACATCCTCTCTGCCCAGTTCTCCATGCCTCAGATCCCTCCCTCCATATTCCAGACCCCGCCGCTGCCCCTCCCGCAGACGCTCATCCACCCGGGCCCGCTTCACATCGCCCCTCCCTTGATGTCTCACCCTGCCGAGGTGTCCTTCAGGCACCCTTCATTCCTGCCCGTGCACTACCCTGGCTCCTCCCCGATCCCCTCAGCCTTTTTCCTGCCTCTCCAGTCCCAGTTTGCTCTGCACTTGCCGGGCGATGCTGGCGGACATTTGCCACAGATCAAATCCGGGTTGTTCTCGGCAGCAGGAAGCCCCAGCCTGTCCCCGTGCACGGATTACGACTCGGACAGCAGGCTGCACCCTCTGACCTGCACGGCGAGTCCCGCCGTGTCTGTCACCGTCACCCAGCTCGTTGTCCCCACACGGACGGAGCCCATGGTGTCCCTGGTGGTCCCCGTCCGCATCCAGACCAACATGCCCTCCTACGGCAGCGCCATGTACACCACGCTCTCCCAGATCCTGGTCACGCAGTCCCAGTGCAGCTCCTCCACCATCGTCCTCCCCAAATTCGATGACCGCCAGCCCAAGGGCGCCCTGGTGTGCAGCGCTGACGTGCACGGGCTGGGTTTCGACCTGGCCCAGATGATCACAGAGGAGCAGAGGAGCCTTTTCCAGAGCCCGTACCTGAGGGTGCCGCTGCCCTTGCCAGAACGAAAGGGCTACATGCCCCTCACCTGCCCCTCGGACAGCGTCCTCGGCTTGGAAGGGGGCCCCTCCACAGTTGGGGGCAGCAAAAGGATGCTGTCCCCGGCCGGCAGCTTGGAGCTGACCATGGAGACCCAGCAGCAGAAGAGAGTGAAGGAGGAGGAAGTGTCGGAAGCAGAAGAGAAGCTGGAAGTGGTGCAGCCGCCCGGTGCAGCAGAGGAAGGGAAAAAGCAGGATAAATCCCACTTCCTTGCGGAAAGCCAAGACGGGGCCGAGGCTGAGCCAGCACCCAGCGTGTCTGCGGAGCAGCCGGAGCCCAAGGAAACCCCGAGCGGGTCCCAGCGGGCCGCGTCCCGCTCGGCTTCCCCCAGCTTTGAGGCCCTGCCCGAGTACGAGCAGGAGGCCGGCAAACAGCTCCTCAGCCAGGAGCCTCCGCAGCCCGTCAAGAAGGAAGACTCCAAAGACCCCGCGGAGCAGCCTCCACCCAGCCCCGCCAGCGCTGCCCCCGTGCCCGAGGGCGCCGCCGGCGCGGGGAAAGCCCGCGAAGGCCCGGACACCAAGAAGGTCCTGCAGTTCCCCAGTCTCCACACAACCACTAATGTCAGTTGGTGCTATTTAAACTACACGAAGCCAAATCACAGCCCGCAGGCCGACGGCCGCTCCTCGGTGTACGCCGGCTGGTGCGTCAGCCTCTACAACCCCAACCTGCCCGGCGTGTCCACCAAGGCCGCCCTGGCCCTGCTGAGGTCCAAGCAGAAGGTCAGCAAGGAGACCTACACCATGGCCACCGCCCCGCGGCCCGAGGCGGGCAGGCTGGTGCCGGCCAGCTCCAGGAAGCCCAGAATGAGCGAGGTAATGCACTCCTGTCTCTTTGTGCTGGTCCGTTTGGAGGCGTGGGCAGCGGGGGCTGGGGGCCGGGGCGTGGCTGTGCTGAGCTGGGTCGGGGTTTACTCGCCCCGCTGGCGCTGCGGGGAGCGCCGGCTCTCGGGGAAGCTCTTCCAGTGAAGAGCTCAAACTCCACCAAAAGCCCAGCCCAGGAGGCAGCAGAGCCTGCTCCAAGGCCAGCTTGCTGTCCTCCAGTTCCTACTGGCCTTGTAACCCAAAAAGTAGGAATCACCACCACCACCACCTCCACCCCACGAACCACCACCGCTCCAGCACGAAGGATTAGACTTCATTTGCATTTGTCTTGCTGTTTCAAATAGCTTTACGGCTTCTTTTTTAGATTTTTTAAAAAATGCTGTTATAATTCCCTACGTTTTGCATGTTAGAAATGGAAAAAAAAAAAAAGAAAAAGGATTACCTTGGGGAAATGGGATTCTGTCTGGTTGTGCATCTGCTCATCTCACATTAATGAACATGGAGAGGCGTGCTTAAAAGTGTTTAAGAAATATTAAAGGGAGATTTGCAAGTGTGTTTAGGCCCCTGAAGAAGCACAAAGGCTGGCAGGGACGTTTGGGAAAGCGCCTCAGCGGGTCAGACACGTTCCGTGGAGCGCCCCTGTGGTTCGGTCTGTTTGTCCATAGCTCTCCACCTGCTTCTCCAGGTATTTAAGGATATTTTACGCCTGGTTTTAGAGTTAAGACTTCACAGTGGCTTCCCAGGGGCAGAGCTCCCCCAAGGCATTGCCCACACGGGCACTGAAGTCTTCAAGACGCTCCTGTGAGCTGCCTAATTTTATGTATCTCATTTTAAAGCCAGACTTTACCCCTCCTGCTTAATGCTGAACCAAACAGATCCCTTTAATCCAGATCATGTTCATGTAGATTAGCAACCAGAATCGCTCTAAAGGTTTTGCAATTTGATATTCATCTCAAGTCAATTTATATTGATGGATTATTCATTTTATTTCTGTGTCATGAAATGAACTCTGAATATTAAATTTATCATAATCGCTGCTGCAGCTGCTGCTTATAAATACGTCTTAAAATACACAGTAGAGTGGCTTTGATTCAATAAATCTTTATTTCCATTCAGCCTTTCCCTCGCTCCCCCGCCGAAATCCAGGAGACAGATTTCCAGGGACACAGGGGCAGATGATAATTACCCGAGCAGCCCAGTAACCACACTGAGATTTATGCACTAATTTTCCAAGGGTTTTATCCGGGTGCTGCTGCAGCACCCTGGATTTAAAGCCCCCCAGGCAGTGCCTGTGCTGCCCCGAGCCCTGCCCTTGCCCGTGGTGCTAAAGTGCCCACCCGGGGGGTGTCCGGAGCTGTGGGACCCCCGTGCCCCGAGGGGACAGAGGGGACAGCAGTGGCTCAGCCCTCCCCCACCCAAACCCACCTCTCGCTGCCTGCATTTCCCCCAAAGCCTCTAAACCCCCCAAAATCCCCTCCGAGCTGCCTGGTGGGGCAGGGGTGGGATCCCATGGTGTGAGGGGCAAAAGGAAGAGATCGCCCAGCCCGGTTCAGGTCCATTCAAGTCCCCTGCCAAGGGCTTTGGAGAGGGATTTGTGCCCCTCCAAGGGCTTTGGAGAGNCAAAATCCCCTCTGAGCTGCCTGGTGGGGCAGGGGCAGGTTCCCGTGGCGCCAGGGGCAAAGGGAAGAGAGCGCCCAGCCCGGTTCAGATCCATTCAAGTCCCCTGCCAAGGGCTTTGGAGAGGGATCTGTGCCCCTCCGAGGGCTTTGGAGAGGGATTTGTGCCCTTCCAAGGGCTCTAGAAAGGTATTCGTGCCCCTCCACGGACTTTGGAGAGGGATTTGTACCCCTCCGAGGGCTTTGGAGAGGGTTTTGTGCCCCTCTGAGAACTTTGGAGAGGGATTTGTGCCCTTCCAATGGCTTTGGAGAGGGATTTGTGCCC
>VYXC01005655.1:0-32242 GCA_013397175.1 Platysteira castanea
CCTGTCTTCTAAACCGAGACAGGGAGCAAAGAGCTGGACTCACCTTCAGTGCACATACAGTCATCATAACACTTGTTGTTAAGACCTCGATTGTGTGGTTTGCAGAGGTGTTCACGCAAGTCACAGCAAGAGCCTGCAACACAGGACCAGGGGTCAGCACAGCTCAGGTATCCCCTTACCTGTAGGGCTACTGGCACCCATAACAGCTCCATCATACAGACATCATCTGGTCCCACAACATGCCTAGAGAGCCTCTGCCCTTCTCTTGCATACCACTTCCTATCAGTAGTAGAAATCAGGATGCATGTCTTAAAACTTGGGCTAGATTTCAAACATCTCATGTTTGGAGAAATAACTCTGCCAAGCTGATCCTGACCTGGGAGGCAGTCAAGGTGGTGAACACATGCCTCTCCTTCAGCTGTCATGGTTTCATTTCCACCGTTGGGGCTCTTACTGCGGTGTTTTTCTATGGAAGAAAAAAAGATGCTAATAGAAAATGTCATGCTGGTGTTTTTGTTTTGGAGAATTTATTGTTCCAGGGTAAAAACGGCCTCAAATTTCAAGAGTTTGAACTCTAAACCTTCACAGTTTAATCTCCTCCTTATTTCTCAACTCTCCATTTATCACTTTTCCTCTGCCCTCCAACTACACATCCAAAATGAAACATTCTGAAACTGAGCACAAAACACAATCAGCATTATGCTGCTTCTCTCTTTTCCCCCCACTATGATCTCATGTCCTTCAGCATATGTGAATACTAACCGTAGACAAGCCTTACAGGATGACTTTTGGGAAAGAGGACAGGGAGGTTTAGCACCTTTCTTTTTAGCAGATGGCCACATTTCTGGTTTGAGATCTTCATAATCAGTCCAGTCAAAAAGTGCCATATCTAAGGTGGGCATCACATCCCCATCTTGCCTGAGGCGGGCCTGCAAACCACAAAAAACCAGAGAGACAACAGATTACATTTCTGTAGAGACACTGAAGTCTCTGCAAGTTTTCATGGTGCTTTTAGACATTAAACAGGCTTTATGATTCCGCCTCCCCTCCTCCACTCCTGTCTTATCCACTGGGGCTTCCTAGCATCTCATTTTCAGAAGGGAAGAGCTTTCCCTTGTTGAGGCTGAAGCCAAGAGGAAAGTTTCCACTGCTTCTGTGTGAGGACAAAAGGTGAGCAGTGAGCATTAGGACATGTTGGCTCTTCAGCCAAGGACTCGTACTGTCTCTCTAGTCCTTGAAGCTCAGTGAAGGTGGATAGCTGAGGGAGAGGCAAGGCTTGGAGGTACAGAACAGTTCCCAGCTGTTTCTTTACCTGTGACCGTGGTGAAGTGGCTGGAAGAACAGGAGGCTCTTCTGTGGAAACAGCTGTGTCCAGTGCAGCAATGAGCAGCATGGTGGGAGTCAGACTTGTAGCTTCCTCTGCCTGAAGATTTTGAAACTGTTCTTCAAAGCTTTTGGGTTTCTTGTACAGGGAGCTTGGCCCAGCATCAGGAGTCTTCCCTGCAGAGGGCAACAGGTACAGTGGCATTACCTTTCTCATCCCTTTTCTTTGTGTGACAGATTCAAGTCAAAGGAATTCACGTTTCATCCAGTTGCTGACCACTGTTCCATGACCCTGAGCTGCTGTTTAGACCATTGTAAAACAGAGTAATGAGCTATTACAGTGATAAATCAGGTCCAGAGTATATGCAGCTTGATTTTTACATGCTTAAGACATACATAATCACACCTTCCTGAAGATATTTCTATCTCTTGCTTAAGAAGCAAAATATGTCTTTTTCTGGTTTCAAGAGTAAAAAATGTACCTGTTTAACCATTTTTAAACCACTGGATTAAGCTGTTGCAAATACCTGTGAATACATTCTTATTTGGTTTCAGTAGTGAGTTATTTCAGTTTAGCTCAAGCCAGGACTTACCTAACTTGAAATTATTATTTTCACAGATACTTCCCACTTCTTCATAAGTATTAATTTAAATATAGACCTTAAGTTAACCTCAAGAAACAAGCCCTGTTTGTAGTCTGCAAATATTGCTTCAAACCAGCTTTGTTGCATACTCGTCTATATTGCTAACACAAGCTGTGTAGCCAGTCTCCTGAAAAAACAATAGAGCTCTTCTTACTGAGGCAGGAAGGAGTGATAGATGGAACTCAAGGATGTGACACCCAGCTTGTCACATAGTGTAGATTGACACAAATTGCCTTGTTTTAACAGAACTCAAGGTTTACCACACTGAGCTCATACCACAGAGACACACATCCACAACTTGACCTGCAAAGGAAAGCAGTCCTAGTCAAAAACAAGCAACATTTTAAAGTTATCAGTGCAATTTCATGTATGCAAAATCTGATTTTTTTTTTTTTTTTGTAGTTCAGCATAAACATAGAAGAATACAAGCTCTGGTGAGAAGAAACTGGTCTTCAAAGCAAAATAAGGGGTTTGTGTTCTTTCTAATTCTGGTCATTTTTTGAAGTCACTGGAGAGATCGAGCATGGCTTGGACATACTTGTTCCTAAATGGGGCCATTTGCTAAAAAGGGAAAAAAAAAAAAACAACAAAGCAGGCCACCCCAAAACAACCCCTCCAGTCTTAGGGACTTTCAGAACTCCCTGTGTAAGACAAACCAGGTTGTTTTCACAAAATTGCGGCCAGCACTAAAATTCTCTGGTTCTGCAGTTCTCCTTTTTTCTTGTGCCTCTTTTGTTTGGCAGATTTCTCCCCAGAGCAGGCATACATCCCACACCCTCCACAGACCCATGTGGCTCCACCACTGCTGCATCTTCTTGCCCTCACACAAGAGACACTCATTTCCAGTGACACAACAGCACCAGCTTTCCTTGGAGCTCAAATACCTCGGTGGTGTTTGAGCTTGTCCCTGCGGCTATGTCGACGATGCTCTCGGTTCTGCTTCTTTCCTTTCTCAGAGCCCGGGGACTGGTTTTCCCTCTCAGGATACGGCAATTCAAACCCCAGGAACACATCCTTATTCTGTTTCAGGGCTGCTGGCTGTCCCTCTGCTACCAGCTCTTCCACAGCTGAAGCTCCGCTGCCCATCTTGAGGGTCTGTTCCCCAGCCAGCTGCCCTCTTGAAGGCATGGCGTGGACCCTCTCCTTCTTGGCCAAGCCTTGCCTGTGATGACGCCCAGTTCTGGGCTGCTGCAGCCACATCTCTTGGTTCTGAAGGTGGTTGTTGTTCTCTGGGGCATTTTTGAGCTTTGTGCCAGGGTTCAGGGAGACTGCAAAACTGATGTCAGAAAGAACCAGCACACACAGGAAAAGGTAAGAAGAGAAGATAGAAGAAGTTTCCATAATCATGGGTGCTCTGTCTCACCTGCAATTTAAAAAGAAAAAAAAAAAAAAGAAACCAACACTTAGGACCTGTAAAGGCCATCAAGATTCAGTCCTAGGACACTTAGATGAAAACCATTATGGTTCTGAGCTGGAAGCAAGTTATTCTCTCTTTGCTTATCTCCTCTTCTCCCAGCCCTGGTTACAGCAGCTGAGACACATGTGCAGGGCCTGCAGGGCTCAGAGGTCCCAGTTTCATGTGCAAATGAGGCCATTAATCAGTAGGACACTTTCCTTTGATTCCTCACTAGCCCCCCTACCCTCCTATTCACAGCCCACCATCTGAGGGGCTGCGGGGGAGGGATGGGGGGGGGTGGGGCTGGCTCCTGCCCACAGTTCCTGAGCCTGGCACAACACCAGCTGCCCCGTCAGGGCTGTCTGCTGCCAGGTTGGCATCCTGGGCCGGGGCACTGGTCCCTCCTCACAGCTGGTTTCCTTGCAATGAAGATGTCAAAATGAATAGAACTGGGGGCAGATGGTGGCCTCACAGGACCAGCAACAGCCCTGAGCAGCTCAAGATAGAGACTTCCACACACGCTTGCATACTGCTTCAGGGTGGCTGAAATTGGTCAAAGGAGGAAAAAACACTAGAAATTTTGTGCTGATATCTCATGGCATAGCAGGGAAATTAAAAGGCTGTCAGCAGAGCAGAGGATGCTGGCCCTTAGACCCAGGGGCAGAGAGGCAGTCTGAAGTTTCTTTAGCTTGTCCCGCTTTCCTTACTTGATCCTGCCCTGGTCACCAGGCAAGGCTGTCACTGGGAGGGTAATTTAAGTCCCAAGAACATTGAGACCAACTTTCCTTGAGTCCACCAGCACAGTGGCTGCAGACTATTCTCATTCATTCTGCTTCTGTCATATTTTTGAGGGTCTTCTTTCATCCTTGTGTTTGTGTTACAAGACATGGCTTTGGAATGTTGCACAAGTCAGAGCATTCTCTAATTAAGTTATTCAGTCATTCTCCCCTGTCCTTTCCCCCAAAATGAGGAAAGAGATTTGCAGCATTTCTAGTGCAGCTTTTCCAGACTGTACCTCTCTCTCTGGGCAGCATGAAGACATGCTTAAAAACAGAGTTCCCTGGGATACTGACTGCCAGAAAACCAGGCCTGTTCTTATATTTGAGAAACACTGTCACAGAGTTACAGCCACAGCATTTCACTCAACCTCATCCCAGTCTTTCCTGCACATCAGCCCTTGGCTGCACCTGATTTCCACCTGTTCACCAGGAGAACCACTTTGCTCCTTAATTACAAGGGCTCATACTCCCTCCTCCAGGTGATTTTCTGCTTTACCAGCCATTGTCACCTGTGAAGGGCAGCAGGTAACAGCCTTTGAGGCCAATCCTGACTCCAGTTTTTGTGGAGCTGACAGAAGATACCCTTGGAGTAGCCTGGGCTCTTCCTTTCCTCTTTTCTTTCAGCCTGAGAGACAGATGTGGAGAATTTTGAGTCAGTGAAAACTCTGCCATCACAGCAGCCCAGCAACCTGGAGTTTAGAGAGAGATGCCTTCATCCCGTTAATTGAAAAAAGCCTACTCATGCATTCACCAGCCAGTCCTGCCTTTCCAGGATTCCTCTCTGTTGCTGCTCATAGCCTGGGAACAAGTTTGCAGTTCAGCCTTTCCCTGGAAAGAGGCAGGCAGCACAGGGGCCTTCTTTTCAGGCAGTTTTCAAAAAGCAGGTCTTTCTACTGGCCATAAAAGACAATAAATTGTTCCTTGAGGACTGATTTAGAAGGCACTGGGAAGCTTGCTTGATGAAGGTATAACACTAGAAATACTATTTTATTGGCAACTACCTGGAGCAAAGGAAAACCCGACTGACAGCTAAATCTATTTTAAAAAGCATTTGAAGTTCTTGTTCAAAACTAGTAGAACAAATAGCAACACACAGCTCTGCACAGGGTCATTTGTTTTTTCCCCAGACCATAGGATCCTTGTTTTTTTCCTAGGATTTTATCTTTAAGAACCAGAGCAAACCAGCTGGATTAAGACATCACTCAGAACAACTCAAAGAGCTAGAAAGAGCATCTTACCTTTTCATCTGTACGCAAAATACCAAGAGAAGAGAACAAATGCAAAGAAAATGCAAGGGTGCCTCCAATCTCACTCTCACAGACGTGGCCCTTTGATGGTGAACCTGACAGACATTCAGATTTTCAGTGGGAGCTGGAAGGCAGCTAAATGCTGCAGGGCAGTTAAACAGAAGCATAGGGGACATTTATTTAAGCTGCCCAGCTGTCTTGTTGGCATGAACCAGGATGTCTGATGAGACACAGATTGCCTCATCTGTGCACTGGCAGAGTGGGAAGGTTAACATGCTGTGTTACTGCCACTGGGAATCTTGTATTAATAATGCAGATAAATACCTGTACTACTGTGATGGTTTTGGCAAACAGCACAAAGTCACCCCATGACAACTACACTGTTGTCAAGGGAGATCTGAGCTGTTTGCTAAACCAAACCAGTGCATGGACAAGTTTTGGGTTAATGCAACACTGCTGTGCTAGAGGCAAAGCAGTCCCAGCCTTCTCCTAACCACTTGTTTTCATATCCTGATCTGTCTTTAATTCTAGAAACCTCTTCGTACCTCCTTCATTTTTGTTACCCTTTAGAATTCACACTTAGAGAAGACAGCTAGATAACACAACAGCATCCCTAGTTCTCAGTGCTCACGTTCTTCAATGGCTGAGCACCAAAGTAAACTTCACCCTCTTTTCTACCAGGACCACAGTCCACAAAAGAAGCCCATGCTAGCCTTGGTGACAGCAAGGTTCTCACCCTGCTGATGCAGCCTGCAAAGGATGGAAATCTGCCTGAGACACACACCAGGCAGAAAGAAGTCTGGCTTTGTAAGGAGTTGCCTTTCCTAAATTGCTATAAACAAACACACATGTTACAACAAAGCCCAGAATTCATCCTTTTCTTAGGGTTCATATATTAGTAAGGGAAATAAATTGAGTATTTGCCAGGTTAAGCTGCCCCTGTAGCTCTTCATAACACCAGACCTACATCCTTATTGCTCTACCCCTCTACCCGCACTGCCTTTATAGACTCTCAGGATTACAAACCACCTGAGGTAGCAAATCTGCCTCTCACAACACCGGTACACCAAAGTTAAGGCCTTAGAGCTGCCCAGAGTACAGACTCAGGGCTGAGGAGTGAGTTGCAGTGCTGTCTTCCAGCCACTATTTCTGATCCATTTTGGGTTAGTAGTGGATGGTTACAATCCTGTAAGGGAAAATNCTATGTGAAGTCTCCTTCTCTGGACTCACTAATATAATTGCTATTTCTCTGCTCGTAATCTTGCAAGGCAGCCATGCACTGAGCAGGTACACAGAAATACACACGTTTCCCCCTGTAAATACAGTTGTGTCACCTTGGCTCTGAAATAGACTCTGAAACAGACTCTGCCCCTGGTGTATTTGTTTTGTATTTGACAAAGCAGGAACATCAGATCATCTACATTCATTCATATACCTCACTTAAAACATGATCTCTGACAGTCCTAGCTTTAATTTTTCACGTATGTTCTTCATGTCACAGCCAAGAGGAACAAAACCGTTGAACCAAGAGACTTTCAAGATCCTTGATGCAGTTAGTATGCTCAAGGGCTGAACCAAGCTGGACCCAAGCACGTGTGCTGGGCCAGATTTCTTTTTGGCTCTGATAAACTCAGACTTTGGCAGACGTGTAAAGATTTCCTGGACTCCAGACAATCCCAATCTGCAGCAATACACAAAGTGTGTGGGCATCTACATGGGTGTTGTGCGTATGTGCCTGTGTGGCAGGGATGACAGACAATAAACCCAGCATTGTGTGCCAGGCTCCCTGTAAATAAGAAGCCATAGGGTGATGGATGGGCTTGGGAAGGCCTGGAGCAGAATGGATGGGGTAGGCTCTATGGTAGCTGACATGCAGAGAGCTGGCTGGAGCCAGGAGGATGGCATTGTGCAGATAAATGAGATTTCACTTCCCTGCTGGGTCTCTTCCATCTGTTTTTCTGTTTCTGGAGGCAAATGCTGGGAAGCTTCAGAAACAATCTGCCAAGAGACTTTCCCATTTCCAAAGGCTCAATCCCAGCTTTCTAGGGTCTCCCAAAGCAGGCAGGTAATATTCACCCTTCTCTTTTCCTCTCCAGGGCAAAAGTATTTTTTCTTTTATTCTTTCCAACACTTCTTGCATCCTCAATTTGTAAAGAATTTTAATTGTTTTTGCTCCTGTTCCAGACATCCTTGGGATGACAGAACAGCAGAATTCCCTGCTCAAAGATCTTCAGTCTTTTTGTGTTCCCTTTCAGAGCTGCCCTGCTTTCTTAGATTTCCTGTTTCCATCATCACCATTCCTCCCTACCTTGCCTTTCATATTTACCAGACTCCAAAGTTTCTTTGTCCCTCATGACTGTGATGCAAGACATTTCCTCTCTGCAGATATTTAGGCTACCTGAATCCGCCCCCTTGCCCTTTGAAACGTCTGGTTTCCTTTACCTGTGTTGTTTTCTCTCACTTTTGCCACCCCTAGACAACACTCAGCATAGAAAGGGCCAAATTCAGTAATATATCAATTGCATTAGTGGCACAAGAGACAGGACATAAGGATTCAGGCTTGCAGAGGGTTTAGTAGTAGCTGTAGCTGCCCCTGTGCCTTCGACAAAGCCTCTCCCTGGGGCAGTTTGTATCCAGTGACCACTTGAAACTTGATTCACTCAACATTAGTTGAAAGGCTGGAGCTGGCACTCCCCTCACCAGTCAGCTCTGGCTGACAGCCTGTGCTCTACCCTCCTGATCAGGACAGAAGTCATCTGTTCATACAGCATGACCCAGGGAACTCCCTCTCCTGCAGCCCAGGCTTGTGAGCTGCCTGAGTCCCTGCTGAGCTCCAGCACCCCGGTTTTGGTCAACACTGGACACCTTCAAGTCACTACATGCCCCTAGCCACAGCTGTGCCACCCCTTCTCCTGAGTCTAGTCCAACCTGCCCTGAGAGCTTCCCAGCACAACATCCGCCAGGGACAGAGCAGCTCAGCAGGTCACTGCATTGAAGGGGAGGAGGGGCCCATGAATGAATATGCAGTACCCTCTGCTCTGCTTCCCTCTGGGACTTCACGATGTGGCTGACACAGCCATCACGGGCGACCTGCTATCAGAGTCTACTCTACCCAATAGTGAGATTAAAAGAGCAATGCGCCTGAGATTACCATCCAAGATATAGTTGCTTCTGTCAGCATGGCAGAGAAGACTCTTCAGTTTCATGCACAATGCCAGGTGACAAATGGCACATAATCAATAGGAAAAGTCATTGCTCACCCAGCCGGGAAGTACTCGCCAGTGTGACAGGGAAGAATGGGGCAGATTTGCCCTGATCTTCGCTGGGAGAGAGTCATGGATGTGTCCCGACTGGCAGAAGAGTTAGGCTGTGCTTTCAACAGTCTTCCTTGCGTAACATTCTCAGTTTGAACCATACGTATAGAATTAATGCCTCCTTCTTCAGTGGAGAGGAGATGGGAATACAAAACCACTTCCATTAAACCCTCCATTTGACAGAAAACTTCAGGTGTGAATTGGATAAGTGGGACTTAAAGTCTACGTGATGAATTACTAGCTGTAATAAGACATTAAGTAATGCCAAACTGATTTCGTTCAGAAATGAGACCTCACTTTTATCAACAGAGGAAGAGCAGTGAACAAGCCGCGGGTACCCAGGGGCTCGGTGCATGGCAGCGCACGGGTCCGTGAACACAATGACTTGATGGGAAAAGCTTCCGTCACCCCTTGGCATCTCTGGCTCGGAGCCAGGACATACCCCTGGGGTGCGCGAGGGGCTCAGGGCCTGCGAGAGGGACAGTGCCTCTGTCCGAGACAACTTTTCTTCCAAGGAAGGGGAGAGCGATCTAGGAAGGGAGCTTGCAGGAGTGACCCGCAGTGGGGCGGTGGGACGTGAGCCCCAGAGCCCGTACCGCACATCCCTGCGAGGCACGCGGCGCAGGTCACAGAGGCGACCCAGGTGGCAGAACCGCGGCGGGAGCGGTAGAGCCCGGAGCCCGCTGCCCAGCACGGGTGACAATAGGTCTGGCCGAAGGCACCGCGCCCCGGCACGGGTGCTGTCCGAGCCAGGTGCTCGCTGGCACCGCTTAGCGATGCCGCCGTGACCAGAGCTCCGCGCGCATCCCGACAGCGGCAGGACCGGGGATCCCCGTCACTCCAGGTCTTTGTCTCCTCCGGGGCGCACAGAAAGTGGGAAATTGTCCCCCACTCCTCCCCAGTCCCTGCGACAGCAGAGCGGCATCAGCTCAGCGGAGCATCCACCCCCGGCCCCGGGGCGGGGTGAGCACGGCGCGAGTAGCGCTGCCTACCTGTCCGGAGGTCCCGATCTGGCGGAGCCCGGCAGGCAGGGCAGGCAGGGCAGGGCAGGACAGGGCAGAACTGTGCGAGCGGTGGAGGGGAGGCAGGTCTGCGAGGGGCAAGGGGTGTTTAAACCCGAGAGCAGGAGGGGCAGGAGGAGGAGACAGGGGGAAGGCAGTGGGGGAATGTGGAGAGGAACCAGGGACGTCGGNCTCCCACCCGCCGGGGGGCGCTCGCCTCCCCCTGACGTCACCCGCACGCGCCGCCACTGCTCCCCGCGCTTGGCGGGCGGGACGGGCGGCAGGCCCGGTAGGGACGGGGGGGGACACCGGGGCGAGAAAGGGCACTGGGAGGGCGATACCGGGGCGGGGGGAAGCACTGGGCGGACACGGGGACTTGGGGAGTCACGGGGATAGGTGGCCGTGCGGAGGCGGGGCCGGTCGGCGGGTGCCCTGGGCGGCAGTGGGGGCGGCGGGCCGTGCCAGGAGCCCCGTTTCGGGAGGGAACAGCGGCGAACGGGCGGTTCCCAGGCTCGGGAATGCTGAGGAAGGCGGTGCCGTGCGTTGAGTGGGACCGGGGCGCTCGAGGGATNGAACTGTGCGAGCGGTGGAGGGGAGGCAGGTCTGCGAGGGGCAAGGGGTGTTTAAACCCGAGAGCAGGAGGGGCAGGAGGAGGAGACAGGGGGAAGGCAGTGGGGGAATGTGGAGAGGAACCAGGGACGTCGGGAATCCCGGGGGACCGGGGTGCATGGTGCGGGAGGAGGTGGAGCTGGGAGGGGCTCCGGGTGTGCGGGGTGGGCACAGGGGGAGTGCATGGGCATGCCAGGGGTGCGTGGTGCTGGGGTGCCCGGCGCGAAGGAGGAGGGGGGTGCGAGAGCGCAGGGTACCAGTGGCAGCAGCGGTCCCTGCCCCGGGCACGGACGGGACAGACAAAGGCCGGAGACAANAGACACGGGGATAGGTGGCCGTGCGGAGGCGGGGCCGGTCGGCGGGTGCCCTGGGCGGCAGTGGGGGCGGCGGGCCGTGCCAGGAGCCCCGTTTCGGGAGGGAACAGCGGCGAACGGGCGGTTCCCAGGCTCGGGAATGCTGAGGAAGGCGGTGCCGTGCGTTGAGTGGGACCGGGGCGCTCGAGGGATCCATCGCCGTCCACCCTCCCTTCTGCTCGGGCGGTTGAGACACCGGGGTTGGCAAGGGAGCCCAGGCGCAGGCAGGGCACGTCCGGGCTGCTGGGGTGGCCTGTGCCAGCTGTTCTGGGCTAGTGCGGGAGCTCTGATCATAGGCACGGGGAGGATGGTGGATTACAGTTACATGACATACCCCATCCCCGGAAGTGTCCAAGGATGGAGTTTGTACCAACCTGGGATAGTGGAAGGTGGCCCTGCCTCTGGCAGGGTGTTGTAATAAGATGAGCTTTAAGGTCCCTTCCAGCCCAAACTTTTCTGTGATTCCATGATCTAACAGCCTGCAGAGTCCTTGAGAGTGTGGTGGCTAGTTCCAGCTTTGTGACGATGTGAACCTAAATCTCTAAAAACACAGATTGTTTATGATACTCTGTAGATCTTTTGTACTAATTTGAGAGTCACTGTGGGTGGGATGCTAGAGAGATGCTAAACTGTCTTAATTTTATTTAGTGTAGCAGATCACTAATATTCCAGGAAGTCTTTATATACAGTGGTATAACTGATTTTGAAAATAAGGATGATGGTAGCTCCCTGTTTTGTGAAGGTTGAACTAATTCTTTGTAGGTCTGAAAAATATGTTTTATTGCAGCTGAAACAGCTTGAAAACCAGTGTCTAAAGAGCTGATTGGATTATTTGTGGTTTGTCAAAAGTCTTTGTAGGACACCTGAGTTACTGGTGAAGCCAAGATGCTCCAGAGGCATTTAAAGATCTGTACAGTTCATGAACAGGGCTGCTGTTAGTAGTTAGAATTTGCTTGCATGCAGAGAGCGTGGATAAAATAATGAAACAAAATAAAGTTTCTAATAGATAATTGTGTACACTGTGGGTTAAATTGTGTAAGGCATGGAGTCTCCTATGCAGGGAAAGCTGTCTGGAAGCTGAACTCCAGCATCTGCTGTTTGATTGTTGGCACATGAAACTAAATTTGTCACAATAATGTGCTGCCCTTTGTAGCTCACAAATTTCAGGCTCCCCAGGGGTGAAGTCATGGCCAAAGCCTGTCAGAGTTCAAGGAGCAACTGAATGATGCTCTAAGTCACATAGTTTAGTTTTAGGTGGTCCTATGAGGAGCAGGGAGTTGAACTCCATGGTCCTTATGGGTCCCTTCCAACCTGCGGTATTCCATAATCCTGTGTGACAAAGTCCATGTTGACTTAATTATGCAGCTCTGCAGGGTTTGGGTTCCTTGGGACTACAGAGAGAAACTCAGAAGCGGTTGGCAGTGGCAGCAGATGAGAACCTGTGTGATGGTATGTCCGTGGAAGATGGAGCTCCAAGCCTGGACAAGCCATGGTTCGTGGTGGTATTAGAATAAACCCAAAGACCTGAGAACTTCTTGTGTTATAGTAGGAGATAGGGCTTAGAAAAGGCAAGTACTATGAAGCTTTAAAAAAATAGTGTTTCTTGTGTTATTGAAAAGTATTTGTCTGAACTTTCCTGTATCCCAGAAAGAGAGAGAGACTGAAAACCCCAGGAATTAAATTATGAATAATCTCTTATCCTGAGGTGTGAGCACTGGTTGATGCACTGCTGGTAATCCCTGAGGATGTGCTGTGCTTATGGGGGGTGCTCACACCTCTCACTGTGGGCTTGCAGAGTCTTGTGGTGTATGGCTCCACGAACTGACTAGATGAATAATACAGGAGCCAGAGGATAACCGTCCCTTTTGTGGTTACTTCCAGGGCCTGGGGAAGATGACCACTCTCACACGGCAGGACCTTAACTTTGGGCAAGGTAATGTGTTGTACTAAGCTGCAACTGGCGTTCTTGTGAGGCTTCTCCTTGGCACTGAGCTTGGGGGAGTGTTGTAGGGTTGCTCTATCCGTAAACTTCTGCAGCTAAGAGGAGGCAGGTGAAATTTATGCAGAAAAAAATACCTGTAAAAAAATACCCCTGAGACTATGGTATTGCTCTGCTTCCCCCCACCCTATTCCAGCATCCTTTACTTCTGTTTTTCAGTTGTTGCAGATGTTCTTTCAGAATTCCTGGAAGTGGCTGTTCACCTCATCTTGTACGTCAGAGAAGTTTACCCTATTGGAATCTTTCAGAAGAGGAAAAAATACAATGTACCCGTCCAGGTAGGAGATTTTCCTGGAAGCTGACAGCCACATGGACAAGCAAAATAGCAAGGATCAGTCAACACTCACCAGAACAAACTTACACTCTGGAAGTGATTGTTTAATGTACAGACTTACTTTTGAGGAGAAGTTAGTTCCTGTCATGAGAGAACAGCCCTGTAGCTGAGGATACAGCAAGTGCTCATGGAACAAGCAGGTCATGGACAACAGTAGTAGAAGGCTGCCCCAGCTCTGTGCAGTGAGGTAACAGGAAAGCATGTTTCCTAGGAAGTAAAGATGGTTGGGATATGCTATTCCCAATATGCTGTTGTGGGTATACATTCCTGATATACAACTGTGTGGGTGCAGTGATCTGCCTAAGCTGATTAACCCTTCCCTGAAAGAATTGCTGGTTTGAATGGACAACTCAGCATTTTTCAGCACTATTTGAAGCATGACTTGAATGCCTTGTACACTGGTGCTTCTGTTTAAGTCTTCCCTTTTAGCATTGTCCTGGCTCATATCAAACACAGCTCTGACTCTTCCCTGTGTTTGCTACAGATGTCCTGCCACCCGGAGCTGAACCAGTACATCCAGGACACACTGCACTGTGTAAAGCCACTGCTGGAGAAGGTGAGCTCAGACCAGGGACCTGGGCAAAGGTACTGCAAGTGGATTTGATGGAAAGTAAGAGAACATAAATATTATTTTAATTGCAACATTTGTTTACAAATTTACCATATAAAATATACTAGCTGATAAAAGTTTCTAACAAAACTAAAAACATCATAACCTTTCCTGGCAGTTAAGACCCTGCCTTGCTTGTGTCATATACCACACAAGGACGTATGTCTGTATATTTCCAATTACATCATCCCACCATTCTGCTTTACAATCCACCCCAGTTTAAGCACCTGTTGTGGCAGAACAGTTTGAATGCTTTGCTGTGAGCCAGCAAGCAAAGGTAGGTCTGGACTCCAGGTTTTGCGAGAGAAAGGTGACCGATGAAACATTCCAGGAGGCTTCTGGCAGGTTTTGTACGCCTTGCTTTTTACAGGCAATTTTAATGCACATGTAGAAAATGGAATTAGGTCCGTTTTACATTGTGGTTGTACAAAGCTGCTCTATTTGGGCAACGGTCTGAATGTATCTTAACTTCATCAGTGTCCATCCCAGAGTGATGCAGTGAGATGGCTGTGCATTTCCTCCTTTGTTCCAAAACGGGATCTAGAGGAACGTACAATTTAGCACATCTCCCTCAGCCTTAGCCACAAGCTGGCAGCTTAACACTCAGCAAGATAAGGCATTGCAAAAGCATTTCTTCTGATTGCTAAGAATAATCTGAACTCAGGTTTTGAATGAGGGCCTGTGCTGTGAGCCCCAACAACTGAGTGTACTCCCACTGCATCAAAGTATGTGAAGCACACTGGGCAGCAGACAGCTCGTATTAAGGAAGGGAGTTTTCTGTCTTGTTCCTGCAGAACGATGTGGAGAAAGTTGTGGTTGTAATCCTGGATAAAGAGCACCACCCCGTGGAGAGATTTGTGTTTGAGATCACCCAGCCACCTCTTCTTTCCATTAGGTGAGGTTTCCACTCCTGCTTGCCCATGGCATCCAACACCCAGCCCTGGGAGATATTCTGGGAGCAACTTCGGGCCTTTGCTGCATGCCAGTAACAACTGCTGTCTCCTCCACAGTTCCGAGTCCCTGCTGTCCCACATTGAGCAGTTACTGCGTGCCTTCATCCTGAAAATCAGCGTCTGCGATGCTGTGCTGGACAACAACCCCCCAGGTAAATGTCATTTGGATCCAAACAGCCTAATGCCTGGCATTGCTTGGCTTGGCCGATCCTCTGGGAGCTGTCCCCTGAGCTGGAACCTGACACTTCTCTTAGGTTGCACCTTCACAGTTCTGGTTCACACACGGGAGGCTGCCACACGCAACATGGAAAAGATCCAGGTGATAAAGGTGAGTGATATCCTTGGGCACCTGATTGTGTGTGAGAAGCTGCAGAGCAAAGACTGGGCAGTGCAGAGTTTTGGCATCTCTGAGGTTAAGGCTGAGAGGTATTTTGAACGTGTGGGTTGGTGTCACATGAGGCACATCATAACTGTACTTCAAATGTGATGAAATGGTTTATGCTGGTGAGCTGACAGCACATTCGCCACACACAGCCACAACTGCAGACAACTTCAAGTCTTGAAATAGGTTGTAGTAATACTCACTGCCCAGCGCTTGCTCAGACACTTAGAAATACTCAAGTGTGTAGAATAGGTACTTGAATTTAATCAAGCAAAAAAGCAGCCCTCACCCACCATCCACTGTGTGGATGGCTGATTTTGTATAAAGAGCAAGAAAGACTAAGAGTCAAGTAATGAGTAGGTTTGGGGGCACAAATACATTTTATCTTACAGAAAACTGCGTGCAGAACACTTTCTAAAGCAAGATTATTTTAAAGAATCCTTAGATACAGGGAAACTTTTTTCCTGAGCCAAGTTATTTTAGGTGTCCTAAGGCACAAAAAACAAAGCTAGCAAAGTATAAAATTCTTTCAAAATGAAAGTCTGTTCTGCACTGCTTAGTAATAGAAACTTGTGGTGTAGTAGACCCACCTTCAGGCTTCCAAGGCGGGATGGAAACCCATGCTGTAAGCATTCTGGCATTGCAGTTAAATGCTGGTGTAATGAACTGGGCATGGTAGCTCAGGACAGCTGAGAGTGTATCTTTTAAAGAAGTGAAATGTCACCTTTGCAGTAAGTGAAGTGGGTTGACCTCATAGTTTGATGCTGTAACTGAAGATAATTATACTGAGTGTCAGGGACAAGTGTGTAAAAGTTTTGTTGTGGAAGGTTTGAATTACCTGTGCCTTCCCTCAGCTACTCTGTCTCTCTTTCAACTTAACACAAAACAAGTGCTGAGGAGGAGCTCACCTTACAGCACTGCTGGGTTCTGCCAGTAACACCTTGTATTCCTGCCTCCAGGATTTCCCATGGATCCTCGCTGACGAGCAAGACATGCACATGCATGACCCCCGGCTTATTCCCCTGAAAACCATGACATCTGACATCTTAAAGGTGAGTGGAGCATTCTGACCAAGAAGTGCTGAACCTGTGTAGTTCTGAACTTTGTCTGCTCTGACACCAGCTCTGCAGTTTTCTGTGGCGTAACAACTTTAAATACTGCTGAGCAGTAGCTTAGTCTTGCAGATGTCTGTGCCAGTAATCAAAGCAGGGCAAGACTCCTCATAGTAAAATAGGAAACCTGGTTATGGGGGAAGGTATAAGCACTTCCTATTCAGCCCGTTGCAGGCTTTTTTTTTCCATTCACCTACCTGTGTACCAACAGGACTGATGCTTGTTTCTCTCTCCAGATGCAGCTCTATGTAGAAGAGCGAGCTCACAAAGGCACCTGATCTCAAACTTCCCTTGCCTTCCAAGCTTCATCTGATCTTCCAGTGGAGTAAGATCTGTCACAAACTGTATCTTAATAACCATCTCTTCAGCTGGCCTTTCGGGTGAATGTAGAGCAGCTGCTGCCTCTTTATTTCAAGTGCTCTTACCACTGTATATAGATCTGACTTGGAATGGGGAGCCAGAGACTGTTCCCATGTTGACTCATGTTAGAGTACAGGTGTTGTTACAGTGCATCCCTGGGGAGTCAGTGCTTTATTACCAGTCCAGTTCTCACCTGAACAGGGCAGCTCCATTGCACACAGGTAGTGATAGCAAGGAGCTGGCACACGATCCACGAGAGCAACACTTGTGCTAAGGGGGAGTGAGGCCTTATGTAGTGTCTGTCCACTGTGACCCAAGTAGTCTTCAATAAATACTAAGTTTTACCCCAGTTGAACTGGGCTGAGTTCTGTCAAAACCAGGCTCCTTTCTTCAGTGAGGAAGTATTTCTATTTTCTGTGGAGCTTCCACTGCTTTTCTGGCCTGTATGTGGACTCTGTGAATTCCTATGAAAGGCTGTGCAACCTTGGTCTCTCATCTTTCACCCAGAGGTGGCATTAGCAACATGGAGTTTGTCTGTCCAGCAAGGACACCTGCCAAGTATCCTACTCCTAACAGAGAACAGGCAAGGAAAGCACTGTTAATCCTGTGCCTGTCAGAGGAGATGGAACGTTGCCTTAGCATTGGTTCTGGGTATATGAGTGGCAGACACAGTTCATAGTGAGCTGAGCTTGTTTGTCAGAGAATTTGGTACAATAGCCTGTCCAGCACCTCCTGCTTCCTCCAGGTAACAAGTGTAGGAACACTACAGATCAAGGCTGGGCACTGCTTCAACATTTTATATTGGGTTACACTGCTCAGTACAAACCAAGTCCTTTGAAAGCACAAAGGTGATGTGGGAAAAGCCCAGCACAATCAAAAGGTACTTGTGTTGTTAGGCAGCTGCCTAAAGGGACTTCTTATCTCCTTTTTCTCTACCTGTTCATTCAAACACCTAGGCACTGTTTTGGGTAGGAAGGCAGGTACCATTTTGATTATACACACTTAGAGAAAGGGTAAGGAATTCACTACCAGTGACACAGCACTTAGGAACAAGGGGTGACAGTTTCCTGATGCTATGAAGGGTCTGTTGCAGAACATAAATCTTAATTGAATCTTAAAATTGAAACAGGAAAAAGAAAATACCATACAAAACTGTATGCAAATCTGTAGCAGAGTCCTTGTAGATAGCATTGGTAATCTGAAATTAAACGTTTTAACCTTATCTTTCTTAAGTTACACAAACAAGAAAGTGTCTTTAAGACTGTGTGTTAGCTTAAGAATGTATTAACTAGAAAAGATAGATCTCATATTTAATTGTCCCAGTTTTTCTCTGGAAGGGCACCAGTAATTGGAGTAGCATCCATGGTAGAAGAGGATGGAAGATGAAGACAGAAGCCCTTCCAAAGGGCTGGGCCTGCAGAAGTTCTGCTGTGAACAAGAGCTGAAAGACAAAGCTAGGACACACCCAGAGAGTACAGGCAAAAAGTGCACCTGAGGCCACTTGCTTACAGTCCTGAGGTAAACGCAAACCCTTACATTGTGCTTCATAATGATGTCTGGGGCCCGATGGTGATGCTGCTGTTTGTCACACGGATCCCGTACCATCCTGCCCAGTACTGGGTGTCCTGGCCTCCGTGCTGAAACCAGATGTAACGAACTCCTGCTGGGTAATTCTGGAAGGTATGAGAAATCTGGGGAGAAGAAAAAAGATAATTCCTCTTAATTTGCCTAAATAAACCAGCACTCACCTAGAAGCTCAGAAAACTACAGTGTGTGAGTCTTACCATGAGTTTTTCCTGAGACTAGATATCTTTCACTGAAAGTGCACCATACCCCATTTTGCAGGGGGGAAGCCTTTCTCACTCAGCCTTCTCCCCAAAGTAACTCCTCTCTGAGTTAAACTGACATTAAGCTTGGTAATTAAGTGCATGTATAAGTAACATCTAATGCAGAATGTACAGCAAATCAAACCAGTTAAACACCTGTAACACTTCAAGAAAAGTTAAGTCTGGAATACTTGGTTATCCAGGCAGCTTTTTGATCCAAAAAAACCCCAAAATCTGCTCTTGTTACTTAATTATTTAGACAGAATCTTACATAAAACCAAGAAACAATCAAAAAGACTGCACTAAAACAACACAGAAGCCCACAGGATACTCTCTGGAGAATTCTGGGCACCTAAAAATAGGTCACTCATTCAGGACACTGCTGCTGCTTCTTCAGCACTATCAATAGCAAGGACTCACCTTCTGTACAGAGTAGAGGCGGCTGAAGAACAGAAAGTCCACTAGCACTTTTGGCCAAGTAAGACTTGCAACACACACGTGTCACAACACTGCTGTAAAGCTCCTGCCTCTGGGGCTGCTGCTCACCTCTCTCCACTTGGCATCACTCCACTGTTCAATGACCACTGGCTCAGGGTGGAACTCCTCCAGGACAATGTAATCCTTCGAGAGCAGCCTCACAGTAAGCTCATAGCGACACCCACAGTCAAATCTGGCAGCATACCTGGAGAAGCAGAAGGAATTAAGGAGCAGTGCTGTATAGACAGCATTCAGTTTTTTTATTTTTCAAAAGCAGTCCAAGGGGATCCCTGTCTGCAGAGGAAAAGGAATGTCATCCCCATAGCTATAGAGAAGTTGTAGAACTTAAGAGCTATCCTGCCCTTCACAGGATTGCTACCTTGTAATCCACTCAGTAAGTTTAGATTTAGCTCATTCTTTACTCAAGAACTGCAACTCCCAAAGAATAAAGAATTGATTTTATAGTATGAAGAGCTCCAGAAGCCTAGCTTACCTCTAGACCAATGCCAGAAATTCTGATTTTCCATGCTTCCACTTACCAGTCCTTGACTGTAATTTCAGGCCGTTTCTCATCCATCAGCTGATTCCAGTAGCCTTCTTTCTTCAGGGTAATGAGCTGAGACTTGAAGCACGGCCTTAAACAGACACAGAAATACAGTTCTACATGACACATCTCTTCCCTCTCACCATTCTTTCCGTGGCAGCTTTAATACCCACCCAGATCCTGAAGGCCCTCAAAGCTGACCTGGCTAAACCCTGCGTTATCCATAGCCAGAACCTGACAAGGAAGTGAACTGAATTAGCTTCACCCCAAGATAAAAGGAACTGTTACCTACAAGCTGGATTAAGAGGGGTGCCTGCATTTATGTACTGGTAAGAGGAAACCAGTGCCTAGTGCATGTAAAAGCTGTTGATCCTCCTCTGGTGACAGCTTTTATTACAAGTTGTTAGTGTGACACATCGACCACTCCTGGAGGTTACAGAGCTTTGACCTTGTCATGTAAGTGCAGTTGACTGCATTTGCCAGACCCTTAACCATTCCCTACCATGTTTGGGAGAGGAAAAGCAGGGATCCCGTGTGGATTGTCCTAACTATAAAAATTACAGGAAGTTCCTCGTAGGCAGAGAAATTTAGCGCCTGCTAAATTCTCTCAGCAGTTCGCAATTCTCTCAGCAGTATCCATCTCTTCAGCTTAACTGGCATAAAGGGTTAATGAAGTTCCTTCCTTTTCCCACAGGTGATCTAAGGTTCAGTAACCTGACACCAGCCTTCTAACCATGGTGCCTTTTCAGACAGATGGGAGGAAGCAGGTTTCCCAGTCCCAGATTACTGGAATCCAGTTCTTACCCATATGAAGTGACAAAGTATTTGTGTACTGTGGGGTCTGGCATATCATTTCCATGAGCTCCAGGCAGATCCTCAATTTTCCACTCATCTCCTTCATTATCATCAAGCGTCCAGTGCTGGAAGTTCTCTACAAACATAGGTGTCCAAGGTGAGGGTTAGGACCAAACTTCAGCTATCAGCAGGATCTCAGCTTTTGTTAGAATCAGCAAGAGGTGAATTCTAGGAAGCTACTTCTTGCTTTCAGATCCAGTGTATTCCTACAGCTGTGACTCCTGCCATGATGCTGCCATTACCTTTAATGTGGCTGTCAGCATCTAGGACAGTAGGTAGCAGATTTCTGACCTCATCAGAAAATCATCATCAGCAATAAAGTAGGATTACTGTAGTCATATTAGTCAAGTCTTTGGTAACAAAAGTTTTCCAGCTGCCCAAATGTTTAATCCCTAAACCTGACCATTTCACTGCCACATTGTACTTGCAGTGCCAATTGTCACTGCCTGCAATACTGGGGCCTTATGATCCAGATTTGTCTGGCTGAAACTACAAAGTATTGCTAAATACATACCTATCTACCTAGAGCAGTTTTATTGCAGGAGTTGACCTGTGAATCTGACCCAGCAGAGCTCCACCCAGTAGCTGGACAGTCCCACAGCACCAGCAGTAGTTGAGGCATGCAGGACACTGACTCATTCTGACTGCTGGGAAACTCTTAGTCCTTCATTATAAATAATGAAACAAACCTTCAGCACAGGGGTTTTTGATTAAGTTTCTCTTCAAGTGGCAGAGCATATAGAAGATCTTCCAGTCAGAGATGCTTCTGTCCAAGCTCTGACGATAAAACCCGTCGCGCTGGCACTTGCGCTTCCACAGGGTGGTCAGGTCCACCACGTACCGCCACTGCGTGCACACCAGCCGGCAGGTGCGGAGCAGGTCCCGGACGGGCAGCAGCGACAGCAGCTCCACCAACACGTCCTCGGGGAGGTCGCTGATGGTTGTCATGGCAGACCGCGGGCCGCAGGAGCGCGATGGGGAATCCCCTGCACGACGGGCCGGAAGCAAAGGCAGTTTCCCCTCGTTACGGACAGACCCACGGACAGCCCACCCGGCCCCGGGCCCGCTGCTCGCCGTGCCCCGCGCCCGACCCCGGCCCCACCTGGCTCCGCCCAGCGGCGCCTCCCGGACGCGGATGTGCGGGGCCGCGGCCCTTCCGCGGGGCGGGGCGCGGCGAGGGCGGGGCTGCGGGCCTTTATCACGGGAGCGCGGGCCGCCCTCCGCAGACACGCGGACCTTGAGCCGGGCAGCCCGGCAGCCCGGCTCGGCCCCGGCTCTCCCGCGCCGCAGCGGCACAGGTAAGTGCGCTCGGTGCCTCCCCCGAGCCCCTGCGGCTGTTCCGGGGTGTCTCCTGGGCAGCACCGGGGAGAGGGGAGGGACACGCGTGTGCTCCGAGCACGGCAAGGGATGGGCGCTGCCCGGGGGCACGTCCGTGATGCAAAGCCGTTCACAGCTTGGATGCTTAACCGGGGTGGGAAAGGAAGGGTACCTCCACCCCTCTCCTGAGTGCGTGAGGAAGCCTGGTTAACAGTGCTCCATCAGCAGGCAGGGAGCAGGAGAGACTTCTGAAATTCCTGTACGAGATGAAGCCAGCATGATCCCTCCTGACTACTTTTTAAAAATTACATTTTAGCCTTCGGGACTGTGGTTGAGGGTTGGAAGTGTGGGGAGAATGGGAAATCACTAATGTTGTCTCCGTAAAAGCCGGGGCATTTTAAATGACAGTGCCCCTGCTGGGTGCAATGCAGCTAGAGGACACATCTGAACGTCTAGATATAGGATGCTGTTACAGCAGTGACTCCTTATTTCTTCCCTCCCTTGCCAGGTTTGGCATGGCTGTATTCCGTTAAGTTGCATGCCAGGGTATTTCACCTCTGTTCTTAATGCTCTCCCAGGCTTAAGGAGTCATTCCTGAGGAGTTTGGCTGCATCCATGCAGTTTGCTGCAATCTCAGCAGCTTCCCAGCACCGGGACTCAGCTGACAGAAAAGCACTGTCACAGTGCATCCCTCACTGATGACATGGGCTATGAATCTGCACACTCATCTTTCCATAGTCCTGCAGCACCTGGACCTGGAACTCTGGGCAGCAGAGAGCTGTTTGGAGTCCAGAATTAGCACATGAAGTTAGAGCAAACACTTCTCTTAATACCTCCAGTGATGAAGCCATAGAAAATAGAATATTGGAGAATATCAGCTGAGTTATTTTCAGTTATGGTCAGACCTTACTTTATACAGGCTCCTGACTAAGGAGATTAAGTGCCAGCCCTCTGAGGGAAAGCCTGTCAAATATAGAATGAACCACTGCAAAGGTGGCTGGCAAGATGCTTAATGCTGATATTTCAGTACTGCTTTGCAGCATTTGTTATCAGGGATGTTCTTAAAGGCAGAACAAGCACTCGTGTGCCTCCCTCTGCAGAGGAGACCAGTACTAAGAAGCTGATTTTTGCAGCAGCGGAGATTCTGGAAGGAATGATTCCAGACTGGAAAATGAACAAACTGCCCACAACTGCAGTTGTCAAACACATACATTTGGTGGGCAGATTTAATTCAGGGCTTTTACTTAGAATATAAAAATATTAATCTGCTTCAGGATATTAACTTAAGCAACAGGAGACCTTGAGGCTAGGAAGCAAAATCATGCCTTGAGATAACATTTTTTTTTCTACTGCATCAGTGTCTGACATTGCTGAGAGTGGGAAACCCTCACCACTCCTTTCTACCCTCTCTCTCAGACAGCTCTGCCCAGCCTGCCCCAGGGATGGAGTCCCTCCCTGAAGCAGTCCTGATCCGAATCCTGGCTTCCATACCTGCGGTGGATCTGGTGCTGGTGTGCCGCCTGGTCTGCTGCCAGTGGAAGAACCTGGTTGATGGAGCTGCACTTTGGATCCTGAAGTGTCAGCAGGAAGGCTTCACCAGAGCAGAGTCAGATGCAGAGAACTGGCAAAACTTCTATTTCCTGAGTAAGAAAAGGAAGAATCTCATCAAGAACCCATGTGGTGAAGGTGAGAGACATCACAACAAGCCTCAAGGTGTCAGAGAGATGACCAGTCACTGAGAATTGCATATCTCTAGTCTTTGAAAATAGATCTTAGTTGCTGTCAGGCTGCAGAATTTTCTCCTTGCCCAAGAGTCAAGTCACTCAATCCAGGCAGCCAAATCATTTAATGGGCACAAAAGCCTTTGATAATCAGCCTTTGCACAGGGCTTTACATGACATTAGCTTTATATAAGCTCTGCAGGGATCTGAATCATGTTTGACACAAAGATGTCCTTTGCAGAAACCATCCAACACAGTAATGGCCGTGGCATTTGTTTCTTTATTGCTTCTGGCCGAGCCATGACAGGAGAGATGAAGCCTTTCCCTGCTCAGGGGCCAGTCTGCTCTTAGCTCACCAGGCCCTTTAGGCTTCTCTCCTTGGAGCAGCTCAGGCCAATGGTGTTTTTACCCTCCTCACCACAGCCCATATTAGAGGCTGGGCACACGCCCCATGTGCCATTATTCTGAATCTGTGAACTTCATTTGCCAGAGCTATAAGCTGCTTAGCAATAAGCAGCAGTAACCAAGCCTCACAGCCCAAGCAGCAACAATTTCACACATCATAGACCAAAGCAGTATCAACACAGCTTCCCCATTTTGTTTACAGATGACCTTCTGCAAGCTTTTCCAACATCCTCTCGAAAGGCCCAATGTTTAAGGACTTACTACTTCAAAAAATACCACATAGCGATTTAGAAAACTTAGAAATAAAGCAATCAGCATCTCTCCCCAGGGTCTTTCTGTGCTGTGATACTGAAAATGTGGACACACTGTTCAGAATACCTAAATTCTTTCCCTGGAGTACTTTCTTAAACCAACACATACACAGCCATTTTGCTGGGGAATGTTAAAGTTTGGTGTGATTAGGCTCAGTCAGACTAAAGGTTTTTGCCTGACCTTTACTTAACAAATGTATCCATAGTCTAGATACAAAATCAGTGCTGTGTCTAATATCAAACTTTTATGAGCCAGAGGAAGGTTCCAGGGGGAGATGGTCAGGTTCCCCAAGCCCACAGGACTCATCCAAGTCTCTTTTCTGCCATTTGCAGAAGACTTGGAGCACTGGGGAGAGGTAGAGAATGGAGGTGATGGCTGGAAAATTGAAGAGCTCCCAGGGGACTTTGGAAAAGAATTTCCTAGTGAAGAAGTCCATAAATACTTTGTTACATCTTATGAGTAAGGCTGCTTTCTTCTCTTATTCAGAAAAGGGGGAATTTTTTGTTCCCCCAGTCCCAGGAGAGACTGTAATACCAATTAACATCTTGTGTTTCAGGTGGTGTCGAAAGGCTCAGGTCATTGACCTTAGGGCTGAGGGCTACTGGGAAGAGCTGATGGATACAACCCAGCCTAAAATCATGGTAAGAGACTGGTAAGTACTAAGGAAGGCTCCGAGGACAGGCAGAGGGTTAAGAAAGATAAGGAAGAGCAGGGAGGGCATATATCTCATACATACTGGGCCTTAAAACTTCAGCTGCCAGGATTCTGGATGTGGGACAGGGCTCACAGGCAGCTCCTGTAAGCTTTAAACGGTTGGAGCACATGAACTCCAAAGCCCAGGTTCCTGTGGTGAATGAGGGGAGGTGGTGGGCTGGACTAAGAACCATTGCAGATTTCCATCTCAAACCAAGGCCCCAGTAACTTGGTGAGAGTGGTAGAGCCTTTGCAGAGCTCTTACAGATAATGCCAACAGCTTGGATCTCCTTGTAGGTATGCAGGACGCAGTGATGCTGGCTGCCTCTATGAGCTGTGTGTGAAGCTGCTCTCTGAGAATGAGGATGTGCTGGCTGAGTACAAAAGTGAGACTGTCACCATCCCACAGGACAATGATGCCAGCTGGACTGAGGTGAGTTACAGCTATGGGTTCAGTAGGTGACACCCAACCTACATGAATCAGCAATATTTTTAAGCAGGAGAATTCTCTAAGGGAAGGAGAAGGCTCTGTCATGTGTTCTGTGGAGCCATGACCCTATGATTGAACAAGGAAAAGAGAGGCTGCCTTACAGGAAACTTGGAAACTTGCTTAGTCATCACTAGCAGGTGTAAGGTGAAGGAGGTGTCCAACTGGGAGTGATTAAGTGGCCTCAGAACAATGGGATCAAAGCTGCTCGCACTGTAAATGTCCCCACTGTTACCCAGCCTGGTAGGTCTGACTGTGGCCAGTGGGGCTGAAGGCTCTGTGCACTGAACAGTGGTAGGTTTGTGGTGGTTTGACACTTACTAACAACTGTTCTGTCTCTTGTCCCAAAGATCTCCCACACCTTTTCCGACTATGGGCCTGGGGTCCGTTTTGTCCGCTTTGAACACGGTGGCCAGGACACACTGTTCTGGAAGGGATGGTATGGTGTCCGCGTCACCAACAGCAGTGTGACAGTGGAGCCATAGCCATGCTGAACCAGGATCTGCATGCTGGAGCTGACTTCCCTCAGGGCATCCCACGGCCTTTGGATGGTTTCTGCATGGTGCTGCTTCTGGCTGTAGAGCATATGGCCTTTCTGCATAGGAACATGCGTGCAAGATGCCAGGAGCTGCCACCCATCCTTCCTCAAGAGGACTATGCAAAGAATGTGAATGAATTTGTGAATGCACCACAAGACTCAGCCTTACCACTTGCACTGATGTTCTCTGTCAGACAGGAGATCACCTAAAAATCCTGCAGACCTCCTCTCTTAAGCCTCTAATCCCTAGCACCCAGCCCGCGTCAGGTATCTCTCCTGTCTGCTTCCCAGACTTGGGCACTCCTTAACTTTAAGGGGTACTTTATTTTCTGGAAGTTAAAAGAGTGGGAAGAAAAGAATAAAGAAAGCCACAGACCCTGTGTCTCAAAACATACCAGGGAAACCCAGAGCCCTGTCGCCAACTGTTTCCATGACCTGCAGTGAGAACCTTGGCTTCTCCCATTTATAAACATGTAGCCTTGTTTACCAGAGGGGCTCTAGCTTGGCTGTCAAGTGCTATTAGTTTAACTTTTAGTGATAATGCAAAGCAAGAGTGATTGGATCCTTTTCTCTTACACCGTTTCCAGCATCCATTTATCAAGGAAAGTGCTGGGAACAGAAACCTGTCTGGTGTCCAACCTTGGGGCTTCATTTGGCTCCCGCAGACAGATGGCACCTGAGAGTAATTGCTGAGGGAGAGAGAGATGACAACAACTTGGGGAAGTGGGTTAGGAAAAATTTGGGATAGGGTCCAGGAACAAATGAGAACAAACTCATCTACCCCTTCCTGGCCTCTGCATGCTTCATGCAACAAGCATCCTGGTCATCCAGTGTGACTGCTAGCAGGACACAGGAAGCTGTTGGCCTCACTCCACCTCTAGTGACAGTGTCTGCAAGAAGTACACATTGGTCTCCACCATGTGCTTGCTGACAAGACAGCACTTCACTCTCCCACTTGTGCTTCTTGATATCACTCAGGGCTGTGAGCCTCATCCTGAAGAAATCCCTAAGCTTCCCGGAACGAAGACTGTCCCTGCCAGTTATTCCACTCAGAAGAGCATCCCCTAACAGACCTGGTGTTGCCTAGAGAAGGTACTTACATTTTTGTGTCCCTCTGTCTGTCATCCCTCCCTGGGCTGCCACTGAAGTGCCCCCTTACATGTGCAGTGACTGCTACTGCCTGCAGCCAAAGAAAAGAGCTTCCCACCTGGGCACTGTGCATGCTACTTCCTCAGGCTTCCTGCACAGTAGCACCCGGTGCCACAGGCACATGGGACTCCCAAACTACAGCCATGCCAGAGTCCAGGCAAACATAATAAAGTGACACAATTGTGTGTGGATTTCCTCTTGTATACTGGGTATTTGTCCCCTGTGCTCAAGCATCCATCTTCTGATTATGTGGAGTACGTCAGCCAGTCTGGTCCAAGAACAGGAGTCACTGTACCTTGTACACTACCCTGGGTGTCCCTGAAAGAGGTACGTGCTCTGTTCTGCAGCACCCTGGACCCATGGGAAGCACTTAACGTGCAATGGGTCTGCAGTGTAACAGCAAGCAGAAGTGCACTTCAAACATAGTGGGAATTCATTCAAGGAACAGGAAAGTTTCTACAGTGTCCAGCCCTGCTGCCCAGGTCATTTGAGCTCTACTGTAAGCTCAACCTTAGTTTTGACCCAGGAGGCACCAGAATCAGTTCAGACTTCAATTGTTTCCCCTCCCTTACCCCTGCACACACTGTCATACAGTGCTGCTTTACCCACCCTTAGCCTTTAATACAGCTGTTAGTTAATATTTAGCTCACTGCCAACTCCCTGCCTCACAGAAGAAACAATCCCTCCATCTGTCCCTAAGGAATCAGTATAGTGAGGGGATTAATATTTCACATCTCAATGCAGTTGTTAAACTGAACCTTTCCTAAATCACCATCTTACAGTCAGGATAAACCTCAGGATTAAGCCTTTAGATATTGTGGCCCTTGTACATAGAGGGTAGGACCATGGTCCCCACTTTGAGTTTATCTAGGCTGAAGCCCTAAATGCACACAGCCTCCCCAGCAGCTCTGTTACAATGAACGCAGCTGCCTGAGGTGTTTTCTCCTGGCACTCCCTCTTCATGACAGCACACCCCATGTTCACACTGGCTCTCAGGGGCATCCTGCAAAGCTTGTCCTGACCTTCCCACTCCCCTTCAAGAGGTGTTTTCCAAGGCACTCAGTGCCTGCAGCCTCACTGCAGAGAATAGCCTCTGCTTCACAGAGCTGCTCACAAAAGCCACTGCTGACCTCAGGAGCAATTACTCTTCTCATTCAGCCATGTCAGTACTAGACTCCCAAAGCAAGTAAGTGTCTGGGTACATGGGAGAAAAAAAAAGTCTTGCTCACATTATAAATACTTTGTTCCAAATGCCTTTTGAATTTTGATTAAACACCAAAAGTCTGAACACACTGCACCATACACATACAGCCAATTCCAAGGTGATGTCAATTCACCCACCAGAGACAAATGGAGTGCAGAAGGGTGATGGCTTCTTACACCTTACAGACTTCATGGAAATTGAGATGATGCAATTTCATAGGATTACAGAAACTAAAGGCAAAAGGCCTTAGATGCTGCTGCAGGCCCAGCTGTTGCGGGGCTCTGTCACCCACCACTTCAATGCAACTTCCTCCTGCTTTCTGCTCTGCCAGCACCTGTGGAGGTTTCCCCCCGTGGGGGGAGGGGCCCTGGAACGAAGCATGGTCTGGGTTACGCAGGGTTTCCAGACTCCCTGATGCTCTGCTGTTCCTCACTGGCCTTTTTGTGTGCCCCCGCCCCAGGAATTTTGGGTTGTCCCATGATTCTTGGTCAGTCTGTGCTGAGCTCCAGCCATGTGCGGCTGGGAGGAATAAACATCTGTGAACATCCATGCAAGTGTCGCCTCCTTGATTCTTCCACGGGCCAAAGCTGTCTTCTAGGGAAGGTTGCAGGAGACCCCACTGCAACAAACACCAGCAAGCAGCTTCGTGACACTACACAGTAGCTTCTGGGAACATGGGTGACCAATGCAGACGTGCACTGTACAGACAGAAAGAGGTCTGCCCAAGTAAATTATATCAGATATTCTCATCCCCCAGACTCAGAGTATTTAGAAATCTGAGCATTAAGACACAGAGACTGAGTGTTGCTGAAACATTAATGGTGGAGGAAAAAAAACCACCAAAGAGCCAAAACCACATAAAAGGGTGGTCTCAAACATAGCAACAAGAGCTGCAGAAAGGGCTTGTGTTCCTTTGCACATCATGCCCACAAGCCACTCCAGCAGTGCTGAGCTATGCTGAACACAGAAGTGTTTTCCAAACACCCACAATGGGATGGAACTAGGTGGATGATGGGGCTAGAGAGTTTAAGACAGGAACCTTTCACTCTTTGCCAAGACACCACATGAACACCTCTTACCCCAGCTGCTTTAATACTCAGAAGCACCAACAGAAGCCCTAGTACAGCACAACAGCCCTGTCCTGCTCTTACCAGCTGGCACCTGATGTCCTGGGTAGCTGATTGTACTTGGTGTCTGCAGTTGTACAAGATACCACTGTAATTTTCTTTTCTACAAAGCCCACCACAGTTCATCCTGGATATAAATGCCATTATAGTTAAAAGGAGTTTGTTTTCTGTTTTGTTTTTTTTTTTTCCCCTTGGGGTTTTGATTTTTTGTTGGTTTTTTTTTTGGTTTTTTTTTTTTTTTTTTTTTTTTTGGGGGGGGGGGGGGGGGGGGGTTTTTGGTTTTTTGTGTTTGTTTGGTTGGTTTTTTTTGTTCGGTGCCAAGATTTTNTTTTTTTTTTTTTTTTTCGCTTGTGGTTTTTTTTTTTTGTTTTTTTTTTTTTGGTTTTTTGTTTGTTTTTTTTTTTTGGAGGGGGGGGAGCAGGGGGGGCGTTTTGTTTTTTGATTTTGTTTTGGGCGTTTTTTTGGTTTTTGGTGGTTGGTTGGTTGGTTGGTTGGTTGGTTGGTTTTTTTCACATTAACTTCTACAGCAAGTCTCCTGCAGAAGAACAGAACAGAGCAATATGGGGTCCTGGCAAGGAAGCACTATCATACATCTCTTGTCAAGTCTAATTGAATTTTTCTATATGAAGCATCTATTATTACCCACCTGGGGGGTTGTGAGGAGTTTTCTCCCCCGCTAGGCAGTTCAAGACTGGGGATGGGACAGTTGGGGGAGAAAATAAAAATAATCTATCTGACAATTCCCTGTATCTTGCAGCCCAGCTGTTCTAGTTGTAAAAGCGAGGGTAGTTTAGGGCTCAATTCCTTCTACATCAGCTTACAGAAGCTAGGAATGGCACTTTCTGAAAGACAGGATAGCAGAGCATCAACTACTGCAGCAGAGACATTCACGTGAAAGCTGCACCAGAGATTCACAGACTGACAGATTATTCTGGCTTGGAAGGGACCCAAAAGGATCACTGAGTCCAGCTCTTAAGTAAATGGCCCACACAGGGATTGAACCCACCACCTTGGTGTTACGTGTTATTAGCATCATGCTCTCTAACCAAATGAGATAATCTCAGAGTCAGGTATCAGTAAGGTCACAGGTAGTGGGATGGAAAACCAGAGACTTATCCTTGCCTCTCAAGAGCAGAAACCCTCCAAGAACTGGAAAGCACTGGACTTGTGAAGAAACATTTCCTGGGCATACATCTCCCTTTGCAGCTGCTCCCACACCTCCTTCACTGCTGTCCCACATAATTCAGATACCTTAGGGGACAAAGTAGTCCACATGTCAGCAGCCTTGGCACCGACCTAACCTGATCCCTGCTTCTCCTTCCATTCAGTTAGTTCCTTCTGATGTCCTCAGGGCAGTGGCTCCCTTGCCCTCAGTCTCCTTACCTAGTAGGGAAATAAGGACCCAAAGATGTTTTGCTATAGGGGAGCCACTTTGGAATTACAGAGAGAACGGGTACAGTGAGTTCAGCTGGGAAGTCTCACAGGAGATGGCAAGCACAAGGACTGCCCGAGGGAGCCGAGCTCCTTACAAAGCAGCCTGTGTGTAAAGCAAAGGTTCACAGACAACCAGAACAAGACACTCATGGGCAAGACTGACACTTGTGGAAGAGATGTCACAGGAACAGAGAAGGCAGACACAGCCAGGCAGGCACACCTCCCCAAGCCCGGTTCCTGGGAGGTGACAGCAGAGGGCACCCGGGCTGCAGGCGGGAGCTGCTGGGGTTGCCGGCTCTCTCCGTGCCAAGCGACGCACAAGAGATGTAATGGTACTGCTCTGGATGCCGCGTTTTGGGTCTGTTTCTGAGCACTGCACCTTGTTTCTTCTGGCTGCAGCTTAGGCTCGAGCGAGTCCTTCTTGTCCTGTTGCAGTGCCTGCTGGCATGGTTTGCAGTGCAGCCTTCACTGCACAGACCCTAACGCTTATTCCTGCCATCAGGGACACCCATACACATTTTGGAAGGATTGTTGCCTCTTGGGCAGCAGACACAACACACATCTCTTGGATGCAGGCAGCCTTTTAAACTGCAATGAGTAATCAGAGTAGTGAAAGCTGTCTGAACATAGATCAATGCCTTTCAAATTCAAGTGGAAGCAGCACAATTTGCTCAACACTATCTTACAGCACTGAAGTATCACTCAAATTAGTAACGTGCCTTTCCTTCCAGAGTATTTTCTAACCTTAATGCAGCTCACAAGACTCAGAAGAGTCTCACCCAGAGCAGCAGGGCTGTCTGTGTCTCCTGGTACACCATTCCCAGGCACTCACAGCCCCTCTGCCCACCTCCTCTGCATGCAGAGCTCTGCAGCCCTCCCCAGCCAGGCAGGAGTCCCAGACACATCACACATGGCCTGGACTGACCTCCCTTGCAGGCACTCAGAGCAGCCCATCTGGAGCTGGTATCTGTGCAGACCCATTAACCACAGTGCAATCAGTGCTCCCAGAGAGGCTGCAATAAAGCCCTAAGAGTGCTCGCTGGACTGATGGATCGTGGGGAAACACATCTCACTGCAGCAGGAACAGGGGCTGGGTGCTGACAGGAGGGAAGGAAGCTTTGGCAGCGACATGCCTCCCACAGAGCACATTGCAAATGTACCATGTTCAGAAGCACTGAAATGCAGTGGGGTATATATACCCACATTTCCCTGAGCATGATGCTTCTCTGAAGAGCTGAGGGTAGAGGAAGGATAGTATCAGCTCTGCTACTTGCAATCCTTGCAAAAGGTCCTGAAGTCAAGCAGTGCTATTTCTACCTCACCATACATAGTGCAGCTCCTCTTGTTAATACTGACACAGGAAGCACTGCAAAATGAAGCAGATAAAATCCTGATCCAGATATGAGTAATGACTTTGCATTTTTTTGTAAATTAAACCTAATCTTGTGTTGACTGTGCTATACAAGGCAAAATAATGAAACAGATTAAGATGAGATCTTGTTCACTCTTGCTGAACAAAAGCCAATTAATTGTCAGCAGGATTATCGTGAAGTCTTTCTTCTCTCAGACAAATACAATCAGATGGAGTCTGTGTGCTGCTGCAGGCTTATTGGGAACTCTGCCTAGACAGGGAAAAACACCACAAAGACTCAGTTACCCACACAGATGCTCCTACCTTGCCTTACCCCAGTCTCTCCTGCCAACTTGCACGCAGGAGAGTGTGTCCAGGGAGACACA
>VYXC01005661.1:506-12217 GCA_013397175.1 Platysteira castanea
ATAAATAATTAATTTTATAATCGATCCAATCAGCCATTTTTAAAGAACTTATGGATGAGAGTAGGTTTTGGGGTGCTGGCCACATCAATAACATGACTGCGTGCTGCCAGAGGCCTGGGCAAAAGGCAGGGACTTATTTAAACCCACATCACCCATTCATAACACCAGCCCAGGTTTGAGACACCAAGCCCTGAAGACGGCTGGTGTTATCTCCTTTGAAAGGTTGTACATCCCATTACTCCCCAGGCAGGAAATCAGTAATAATTTTATGGGTCTCTCTGATTTGTTTTGAAATCTGATGCTCATTATTAATGCCAGGCCCGGAGAAAACCTGCAGTGGACAAGCAGTGCTTTGCCAGAGGTGCTTACATAGCCACAGAATGGTTTGGGCTGGAAGGGACCCCAAAGCCCACCCAGTGCCACCCCTGCCATGGGCAGGGACCCCTGCCACTGTCCCAGGCTGCTCCCAGCCCCAGTGTCCAGCCTGGCCTTGGGCACTGCCAGGGATCCAGGGGCAGCCACAGCTGCTCTGGGCACCCTGGGCCAGGGCCTGCCCACCCTGCCAGGGAACAATTCTTTCCCAATATCCTGTCTAAATTTACCTTCTTTCAGGTTTTGATGTAACCACGTCTGCAGCTGCAGCGTGGGTGAGCCTGAGGTACAGTGTACAGCCGAGTGGTTGCACTGCAAGGCAGCTACTTGCTGTTAAATGAGAATTACTTCATGTATTCTATCTTTAAGGAAAGGAAATTATCTACTTTCACTTGACTTATTTTGTTCTCTTTAGCTATTTTTGAAATTTATCGAGACAGTGGGTTTTTTTAATCTCTAGCTGGAAGTGGATGATTAGTCACAGGTGAACAATTGGCATGGAAAAAAAAAAAAACCCAGAAAACATGTGCATTAGCAAGTACGGAATTTAATAATGCAAAGAAATGCATAATATGATTGTATGTAAAGATTTTAGTGAAGCATTTCATATAATGGCTACTAAAACTTGCCCCGGAATGTATAATTCAGGTCAACTGGGAAAAGCATAAAGAGAAAATTACCAGAAGATCATTAAAAAGTGCCATGATAAACAGTAATGTGCTGGGGTGTTGGAAGGTTGCTGTAGGGATATCAAAAGGATTAACACCCCCTGTCAAACACACAACAGCATGAGCTGTGTTCCCTTACAAGCTTCTAGGCAATTCTTTTTTCTCCTATCTTTATGCAGCAAATATTTCTGTGATAAAGAGCATTGAAAGCCCCCCCAGTGGCTGGAGGATGCTGTCCAAACAAGCCAAACCTTTGGGCTTAACAGCAACTTACCAATAAACCTGGCTCCACGCTTATTTTCTTCCTCAAGCTACTTCTGTCTGTCAAGAACCATATTTTGACAGCAATTAGCACGGTGCCATCACTGAAGACTACCCTCTCCTTTGTAATATTGAAATCTTGTCTTTGGCTCTGACAATAGAGCTAAAAATAATCATCTGCTTCCAACAAAACCCACCTCGTGGGAGTACATGTGAAAACAGAGCAGGTACACTCTGCTGGTTCCTTCGTGAGTAAAACAAGAAGTCACCACAGTTGGCAAATGACAATTTTTTTGGAAGTTTTAAAATGTCCCCACGGCTGCTTCTGTCTGAAAGGACTGATTATTCGCTGCTGCAGATTTCATAATTTTTCTCAGGCTGCGACAGTTTAATTTTATCAGTTGGGAGAAGTGATGAAAAGATAAACAACCCACCTACTGGAACCAGCAGAAGCACTCAGAGGACGACGGAACATAAAACAGCACAGTATATATAGTCAGGTGGTTTAATGATACAGTTTTGCTATTTCGTGATAATTAGTGTCACTTGCATGAAGGCTCATCCCTAAAATACATTGATTTACTCAGCGATGATCTGCTGCAGTGGTACCCTTAGGGACAGCTGTGAGTAATAACAGAAGGGAGGAGAGGCTGGAGCTGGATGGGTATTCAGGCAGATGGACAGACAGGTGATTTACATGAGTGTGTGCTTTACAGGTACAGTCCTTCTAATTAAAGAAGGAATTACCAAAAAAAATAGATAATGAATCATTTCTAGTGTTGTGTGACTGACATGGGAGCTCTCTGCCCTCTGCACTCGTTGTGCTGCTTGTGAGATCACTGCCTTTATGACTCAATGTTCACTTCTCTTTCCACCTCAGATTTCTTACATAACCAGATTTTTTAGTCTCGGTTTTTATTCTGCCCTCATTGCCAGGAATTAGAGGGGTATCTGCACACCCAAGAATAACATTAGTGAAGCAGAGTTATTTCTCATCTTCTGAGGAGCTGTCAGAACAGTTCCTTGGGTTTGTTGCACCCAGATATCCAAGATGGATAAAATAACCATGGACAGCAACCTTTTTGTTGTTGTGCTATGAGAGGGTGACAGAGGAGCTGTACGCCAGATTCTGTGCTGACCTGGTACTGATGCTACTGGCAAAGTCTGTGGTGGAAAATAATTTTATTTTTAAGCAGATGGGCGAGGGGCAAGGGGGATGGTTCACTGCTATCAAGAGCGGGGACAGGGAGTGTTTGTAGGAGAGGAGTGCTGTTAAAATGTCCAGGTTTTCCATTTGTCCTTCATCACCACAAGGTGAAAAGGGTTTTAGAGAAAAGTGCACGAATTTTACAGCATTGTTATTGACACAGTCAAACGTTGCAGGAGTTTTGCAGGAGTTTGTTAGCAAGGCACAGGCACAAGGTTTCACCTGGGAAGCAAAACTGTGGACAAACACCTGCGAGGTTTTTCACCTCCTCCAGACCTCCTCTGCACCTGAAAAAAAAAAAAGTGATGCCACTTTCTATGATGAGCCCCAGCAGGAAACAGAAGCCATCCTGCTTATCCTTCCCAGCCTTGAAAGACACTGAACTGAAGTAAATTCGGTTTGTAATTGCAATTGTTTTGTGCATGCGGGACCCTTTCTGTTTTTATTGCTCTGGTTAAATACACACTGGCATTTTTGTGTCTCGTCCAGAATGCAGGGGAAAAAATTGCTGAAAGATCGTCCTTTTGATACTGGAAAATAAAAAGCATGTGAAAGAGAATAAAAAGATGTAAATGATACATAAACTAAGGAAATAAATGAACTGGAGAGCCGTATCTTTCACTCCGCCTAGACTTCCTCATCATCTCTGTAAAAACTTAGTGGTAAAACCCTGTATCTAATGAATCCATATAATTGCTATCATATCCATATAATTACTACTGTTCAAAATCCCACTTTTTTGGAATTCTAGCATTCCTCTCATCCCCTTTATTTTTCTCTGCCCCTACTTGCCTATAGTTCTAAATTGCATGCTTATCTCCCGAAAAGGTTTTAAAAGCCTAATATATTCATGTAAAAAGAGATCATAGTGACAATTGAAAGGATCTCCTGAATTGCACCTCTTCTAGGAGTCTTGTTCAAGCTGTGCTACATTATTTTTTTGTCAAAGAGTTGAGTATTTCTTCGTCAAAGAGTAAGAAATGCATAGTGTGCCCTCTGAGCTCCTTGTCTTCAGGGACTGAGGTGTGTAAAGAGTGAACTCTGATACCACAAAGATTTCAAGACAAATATATTTAGCAATTATCCTCAGTGCTGTGTGGGAAAGATCAACCAAAACTAATCAATTTTCTGAATCAGGGATTCAATTTGCCTAAAACAAAAAGCAAGTAAACAGAAGCCTGCCTTTATTTTTCCCAAATCCATCCACATGGCCATTTTCCATCTAGATGTTCTTGTCAAGGAAAGGGAAATATCAGAACATTTTTTATGTCAGCATGACATCAAACTAGCACAATTGAAGCCAGCCCAGGTGACCCTGATGTAAAACCGGCCCAAATCAGGTCACAATCAAAATCAATACTTTGAAAAACTCTGGAAGAAGCTCTGCTTTCCCCACCCTGATGCTGGTGGCACTTTGGCAGGTACACAGCAGCCCCGGGCTGCCACAGCTCTCTCAGCAGCTCAACCACAGCATCATGTCACTTTTGAGCCTGCAGAGGTTCCTGCAGCTGATATTTCCAGAGCTCCCCACGTCTCTGGGAGCTCGCAGCCTCCTGGGCAGCAGAGGTGTGTCAGGACCCTGCGTTGTGCATGGTCGTGGTTTGAACTCTTGTTATTTTTATAAGAGGAAATAGGATTATATTGAGGAAAGCTGGAAATATGTGAGGCAAAACAGGTGCGTGCTTGAGCAACTACAGTACAAAGGAAGTTTTATTACTCTCTTTATATTATTAAGGTAATTAATAATATTACCTTAATAATAATTAAGGGAATTAAAGGTAAAAAGAAATCATAAGAAATTAAAGCTAAACTCCCCTCTCTTCCAGCACCCCCTCCCTTTATCCAGCTCGCACAAAGGATAACAGGATATGGGTTTGGTCAGTTTTACCATTCTTAAAAAAAGTCTCTCCAATGTTTAGGCAAAAAGAGGTTTTTTCTCTGCTTCAAACGTGGTTTCCAAACTGGCACCAGACCCACCTGGAAATCTGCTGCCATGAAAAACATCTCTCCCATGAATCTTGCAGTCTTCCCACAGCTGCCAGCATGGGCTGTGGTGGTCATGGGGTTTTAGTCTTTTAAGGATAAGCAAATTCCAGCCTGAAAAGCAATGGTTCTCTTCTTCACAAAATCTCTAAATGTCTCCTACAGCTCCCAGGTGACCTGCCGTGGTCACTTTTCTTTTTCCACAGGCTGCACACCAAATCCTCATCCCCCCCATGTCTTTTAAATGGATTAAAGAGGAAAGAACAGTTTGTGATATTACAGTTTTTGCCGCGGCCACCGGCTCCAGCATGACAGTGTTGCCAGCAGCCTGACAATTTGCCTCCCAAACTTGCCCTTCCGAGGGCTCTGTGCTAACCCAAGGTGTGTAGGAAGGCAGAGGGGGCGAACTTAAAAGTTGATATGGATATTTCTGAAGGAAAATCTTGTAAAAAACAAACCCAGTTGTTCTGCGGGGCCAACCCAGAGCCGCTTGGTTTTTTATGCAGCCTGCTTGAACAAGATTTATGGTCTCACCGTTTATGGGTGGCTGTATTTGGGCAATATCATGTGTATAAAGTGCATTTAAGCGATATATTTCAAAACCTTCCACTGCTTAGCAAAAGTCTGAGGGTGGGAATACATTGTCTAAAGTAGGTGTGTTGGCCAGACCCATCAATTATACTTTTGCCTACTTTATACTTTTTTATAAAAGGATTTTCTGGTTGTGCATCAAAGGTGACATATATCTATCAGTTCAAAGTGTTCGCAAATTCAGAATGCACAGATCTCTCAGAAAACTGTGATACTCAGTGAATTTGTACCTGTTTTGACTGGCCTTTTGACTTCACAACCTATTCACTCCCTCTCCTTGATGAAATTTGATATCGTGCTAAACAAGTTTTTTATTTTTAAACACTCATTTCCGTACTGGATTGCACATGTTAGAAATGGCCTGGCTCAAGTGTCTCTTACAGGAGCTAAACCGTATTATAAAGCCCACTGAATTAAAGGTCTCCTACACATTTATTTGATGACTTAAGGTTTCGGGGGAGCAGTTGTCGCGTTTCCCAAATCGATGCTCTTCCGAAGGAGTCACTGAGTTAATTTATGCTTTTAATCCCGCGGTGCTTGTTCAGTCTGGCAGCTGTGGAGAAGGTCAGGGGAGGTAGATCTGCGTTCCTTGAGCTGCAGTAGTTCTGAGAAAGCCTGGGTCACTCTGGATTGCTAATTACTGCCAGCACAGGCTGGGCATAATGGCATCCTGCCTCGTGCTTCAGAGAGCCCGGCAGCGCCGCGCGCCTGGGGAAAGTGAAACACACACCTTCCGTGTCCTGCACTCGCAGGGAAGGAGTGGCAGTCACCTGGGATGTGGCTGCATTTCCCTCTGAGTGAAATCCTCTGAAGTGAAGCAGCTTAATGGCCTTTTATCAGTAATTACACCCGCTACACAAACGGGCCGGCCGACGCGCGGCACACCTGGGGCGTTTTCCGTGCCAAGCTGAGCCCTTGGCAGAAAAAAAGGAGCTCTGTGCCCTGCGTGGGTCGAGTTTCGGCCTTTCTCTTGTAGTGGCATCTGTGTTCTGCCCAAAACCAACCCAACAGGTGACAAAACCTTCAATTCGGGTGACACGCACCGGGCTCTGCACCTGTAATTTGACGTGCCCACGTGGTCCCACCAGTTTGGGTGCTGAGAACATTTTCCTGATGATCAGCCTACAGTTTAGTTTTCTAAATAGATCCCTATTTTCCACTTCTGAGTGTCCCACAGCCCTCACAAATTGTCCATTTTATAACAGCTGAGTTTCTGGCCCTGCCTCCCCTCAGGTTCACGCCTGTATTTGTGAAAATGCAACTGTGCATGAAAATGTTGAGCAAACAGTGTTAGACGTTTTCTACACTTTGAAGGGAAATGTTTCCATCCAGGCATGTGGGGATTCTTCAATATTTAATAAAAAAGAAAAAAATAAAGTGTATAGTGTTTGAAATAATGAAGATTAACACATGCTGACAGTTTCTGGGTTAAGCTTCTCCTCTGAGGAGGTTTGTTCCTCGTGACTTCAGAACAGTAAATTGTGTAAAGATGGTAAGTAGTCAAAAATGAAATATGCACTCCATTATTATTTAGGTAGAGCTTGAATTTACTGAAACAGAGTAGCACTTGGTTTTATTAAAAACATATCTGAAACAAGGGGAAATGTGCCCATGTTGAACATATACTTTCTTCAAAGGAATCTTCAGTATTTTTAGATGAAATATCCAGAATCAGACACTTCTGAAAATGTATGTGATGAAGAATTATGATTAGAAGCAGAGAATAATAATCTGAATTCACTTCCACCACCCCCCAGTTTCTATTACTAATGATGTAGAACTTCACCTACAGAAATAAACCTCGAGGAGACCCCAGCTTTTAAGTGCCTTTCATCATGTACAGGTTATTTCTTTCTTTCCTTTCTTTTTCAAATAACGAGCGTAATTTTATGAGATGCATTTTACTTATCTTATAAAGAACAAAATACTGCCTCAATTAGAGAGGGGCTTGAGCTGCAAAAAAGACTTAAATGATCAGCATTCATTGCCTTCCTTCGGGCTGGGAGGATAAGGCATAACCCCTCTCCTGATGGGAATTGTTTGCTGCATTTATCACGTTCATTTTCCCTCACACTCAAAATACGGCTGCAGAAGGGTGGAAGAATAGGAGTGGCTTCAGTAAGAGTGACTGAGCAAGCCTTACCCTCAAACATTACACAGCATTCCACAAAACTGTAAGGGCCATCCTCTGCATTAATGGCGTTGGCTGTCTGCATAATATTTGACTGGAAAATGCTACACTTTATGAGTTTAAAACTGTATCACTGAAAGTAAAAAGAAGACCTGAACTGGATGCACATTTAATTTTTTATCAGTGCATTTACATGATGCGTCAGTTCTAGGCAATATTCTCAGAAAAATATGGTTATAGACTCACAGAATGGTTTGGGTTGGAAGGGACCTTCAAGATTATCTCGTTCCACTCCCTGCCGTGGGCAGGGACCCCTGCCACTGTGCCAGGCTGCTCCCAGCCCCAGTGTCCAGCCTGGCCTTGGGCACTGCCAGGGATCCAGGGGCAGCCACAGCTGCTCTGGGCACCCTGGGCCAGGGCCTGCCCACCCTCCCAGGGAACAATTTCTTCCTAAAACCAAATCTAAATCTACTCACCTTCACTTAAGGCAAATCCCCCCTTGCCCAGTGACTGCATGTCCTTGTAGAAAATCTCTCTCCAGAATCCCTTTATGTGCAGGAAAGCTGCTGTAAGGTGATATCTAATATTTCCACTTCCTTACTTCCAACTTTATTTGGATTAAGAGCAACAAACACTTTTCAGGAGCTGCAGTATATTAAAATCCTCCAGCACACACTGACTTTGAGATGCAAGCTGATGGAATCAGAACAGGAAACAAAGGGGCGTGAAGCAAACCACTGAACCCAGGGGTGAACACACAGCTGGTGGCACTGCAGAGGCCAGAGGAAAAAATCTGTGTGTCACCGGGGGGACTCCTAGATCTGACCAAAAATCCTGAGCTAAATAAGGTACAAGTACAGAAAGGCTGAATATTGTTGTCTTTGAGTTTGGTGGTGAAGTCCAGGCATAAGGGACACCCACAGATGTGCAGAACACTCGTTTGGCTGTACTCCAGAATTTCCAGAATCAGATGGGCTCCAGAGGGTGAATTGCACTCTCCACCCACGTAATTGTGTCAGAACAAGGCAGGTGCCACACTGCAACAGAGGAATTGTCCCCATCTGATGGGCCGGGTGCTGCTGACAGCCTCAGTGACACCAGAACACCTCTTCTGCAGTGGTTTTCCTCTGTGGTTTTCCTCTGGCTCTCCCCGGGATGGCTGGGGTGCTCCTCTTGCAGAAAGAAGGGGCAGATTCCTGCCCTCCCTCTGCCATGGCTATCCAGGTGAGTTGCAAGCCAGTCACCCACCTGCGTGTCCTGTGCCACATATCGTGGTGGCCACTGCAAGGATGTGGGAGAAAAACCCCCTGCAAAGTTTGTGCTCGGTTACTACCTTCCCTGAGAACATCCTCTCCAGCTTGCAAGTAAATCTGATGTTTTCCTTTGTGTCTCACGTTCTCACCTTTCATCTAGCGCCTGTTTTTCAAGTATTCACCCTGCAAAACCAAACAGCATTTTTCTAGGTAAATAAGCAGAGTAACACAGAGCGTATTAGCAAGTGCTGATTTCCCATTGTACTGAGAATTAACTCCTTGGTCTTTGTTTCACTGTCAGCTGCAAGGAATAATTAACATCGGACAAAGAACGAGTGCCACTGTCAGGAGCAGCACAGCTGAGATCTCTCGTCTCATTTGCAGTTACGCCTGCAGCTAACAGGATCACATAGCAGGCTGAGATCCTGCATAATTAGTTAAGAGACTTCGGTGTAATAGGAATAGAAACAAAGGTCGGGGTGGAGAGGCAGGCGGAGACGCCAGCCATGCAGCTGTGCCTGCTTCTGCATTTTGTGTCGCAGTCCCAGGCAAACCCCAGCCCCTACCCATGACTCAACCCACCACACCTGCACACACCTGTGTGGGTAGAGAAAAGGTGCCTCCCGCAGCTTGCCTCCTCCTGCTTCTTCAAATATATCCAAATTCCAGCTTGCTTCTCTCACCTACCCTCACCACAGCCCCTTAACTTCAGTTTAATAAAGGCTGTGGATTAGTATTCATGAGGATGATCTTTCCTGTTTTTAGAGTAGCTAATTCTCCTGCATGCAATCAGGTTGTCTCAAGATGGAAACAGATAAAGAAGGAGCCCCTGTGAAATAATTAAGAAGTGCATTAAGGCAACGTTGACATTTGAAATAACTGTAGCCAGAATTGTGTTGTATGAATGAGTCCTTCAAGCAGGTTGGCTATAAAATTAGTTTAACTTAATTTAGGTAGGAGTAACTCAACTTCTCAGAGCCAGACCACACTTCTTAGAGACTGAAAGACCTGGAGAGTCACAGGAGTGCTGGGGGATTAAGTTCTGTGGGGATGTAGGTGTACCCTTTTTCCCCTCCCCTCCCTCTATAATGAATAATCAGTCCAAATAAGTTGGATAAAAAGTGATCAAACCAAATTCTCTGCTGCACAGTGTTGGAACAGCCCTTTTGAACGGGAGGTGCTGACTCTGCCCAGGCTGTTTTTGGCCGTGGTGCTCACAGTTCACAGAGCCTTGTGGTTGGAATAGCTGCATGCGGGAGCCAGCCCGGTCCTGCCCCTCGTCTCTTTCCAAACTTGCTTCAGTTTCTGTGTGCTCTGAATCATGGAGAGAATGTCAAGCCAGCACCATGGGGAGAGTCAGAGATTCTGAGGCAAAGTGGGAGCTGGAGTCACCCTCAGTGTGACTCTACCAGCGTTGCTTATCTGTTCCTAAAAACCCTGCCAGGAGTCCTGCTGGTGGGAGCTCAATTGCAGCCGGGCAGGCAGGGAAGGACTGCTGAAACCCCACCTTTCCCCACTCCTGCAAGCTCAAGGGTCTGTGTGAGCCCCTCTGGGATCAGGGATGGTGCAATCCATATTTCTACTGCAGAGCTAGAGGAAAGGCCCCTGGGGAAGATGATAAATAGGAAACGGGAAGGTTATCAAAGTGCCTCTCCTCAGCACAGCCTGATGCACACATTCCCTGGTTTGAAGTCTGTTACGCTGGCCAGGGAGAGCCAGCCCAGACTGTCTTGAGACAGAGAAGGAATGTTAATAAGCCTTTGCCTGTTCAATCAAAACACTCCTTTGCTGCAGTTCAGGAGATGATCTGGGCTGCAGAAGCGTCAGTACGTTCAGGTGATTCACCATGGCATCGGAACACAACCAAAAGGATCATCAGTATGTACAAACAGCTCAAATAAGGGAAAAAGAGGCAGCTCTGAGAGACTTCTCAGTGATTTACCAACAAATTGTGCCAATAGAGATTCTCACAAGGCAGTGCAAGACGATTTCAGCATCACTTGTGGAAGATACCAGGTGAGAACCAGGGAGCGTTCATTCGAGCCCTGGTGACACACAGCTGCTGGGTGGGCTCCTGAAAGGAGCCTGGCACCCATCAGAAACCACATCACCACTCACACTGGAACATTAGTGACACATTTCACTCTCCTTCAGCCTAAACAAGGTCCTTAGATCCATGAAGTGGTTGTTTGATATCAAGGTGTTTGCTCATCTGACTGTTTTCTGGGCTGGTGGCATTGAGGGTGTATGAGGCAGTCCTTCCCTCTGGTAGGATGAGGCTGCTAAACCAGTACCCTGAATCTCATTGTGGCGTTTATTTTACTCCGTTATCTGACTTCAGGAGCATGTTGGTCCATTCAGGCAGTCTAAATGCTTGGCAGACACGAACCCGAATAGAAAGTAACCCTTTGGAGAAGAAATTAACCACAAATGCATTTTTTCTGCAGGCCGGAGGAATGCCTGCGGCAGAGGCGAGGGAGAAGATTGCTAAATGTTTAAAAATACCCACACCGCCTCAGTTGAAGTGCAGTCTTTTACACCACGAAGGGATTAACTGGGGCATGTTTGCTGAGCCGTTCCTGCTGCCCGCTGCGTGTTTGCAGACAAGGGCTGTGCGTGCCATTCCGTCAGCTCAGCTGCTGCCCTGGGACCAGGGGCGAGGTTTCCTCCGCCACATCACACCCAGCCCCTGGGCTGCTCTGGTTTGGAAGCCGGGCTTCAGACTCCTGGAAATATTTGGGGAATGTGGCCGTTACTGAGTGAAAAGCCACTTGTGAATAGCTGGAGTCGCTGCCGCAGCTGAACAAGGCTTTCTGTCACGGCTCGGGAGGGGAGGAGGAGCAGGGAGGTGGAGCAGCCAGTGCAGGTGGTGAGTGGCATGTGCTATATATGTATTTTATATAAATATTGGGTCAGATTCTTCTGGAAGCCACTCTGACTCCCATCTTTGTGAGCAAAAGAGCCTCCTCATTTATTGCGTTCACCGGCTCCTGAAAAATGTGAAAATGAGACACTGCAAATTCCTCAGTAACGGGAAAAATGGCTTTAAAATAAAGAAGTGGTTCTGGTTTTCGAGTAAGGCTGCCCGTTTCTCTGTGAAGAAAACAGCATTTCCATAAGAGCTTCTGGGGAAAGGTAACTGGGTGACAAATGTGTTAGCAGGGCCATTTGTGACTGGACAAAGCGGAAATGATTTTAAACTAAAATTTAGTCAATTTAGATTAGATATAAGGAAGAAGTTTTTA
>VYXC01005661.1:31387-46625 GCA_013397175.1 Platysteira castanea
CATTAATTTAGGACACGTTCCCCTAATCAATGACAAGTAATCAGTCATTTAAAATCGGTGCATTGTGGGAGAGGCAGCTCTCTCACCCCTCATCATTGGGGCCTCGCACAGCACACGTCAATGCGCATCAAAAGTCTTCTCACTGTTTGAAAGAAAATTAATTAAATTGACTTATGCGAAGAACGTGTTGGGTTTTTTTTCCCCCCCCAAAGAATCTTTATTTCTACTAAGAAATATAAGTGGAAGTCTGAACGTTTATCAGCCTGAACACCCAGATTTGAGATGCTATCAGACACATCAGCCATCTGGTACTTCAATAAATTCATCTTTTGTTTCAATCAGACGTAACCCCACTAAGGCATTTAATAAATAATTCACATTTTGTCATCTTGATTAACATTTCCCTAAGCGATGCATATGCAGTAATATTTTTCTTAACAGATGCTATTATGAAATTCAGGTATTTGCAGTACAAAAGTGTAATGCAGTTTAAAGGAAAGGTGTAATGAATAAAGAGAGAAAAGTTAAATGTTTCCAGGTAAATCAATCACCCAACCTCTACTTTCCCTATGCCTCTCATTAAACATTTGCCGAGGAAGTCGTGAAACTTTTTTTATGTTTCTTATTCACTTTATAGAGCAATAAAAATAATATTTTCACTGGGTATTTGAAACCCTAGCCATTAATTTCCAGAAAAAGAAAATCTGCCCAGAACGGCTGGGCAACAAGGATGTCCTTCACAGGAAATCACTGAAAATAGACCATACTTCCCAAAAAATGCAACACTTTTTTTGAATATACAAATAGACTGATATTTATACACCTTCTGCACTGGGGTTAAATGAAAAAATAGTTCTGATTAGTGGAGAACTGTAAAGTTTTATGCCCCATATTTAGTAACAACAAATCCGGTGCAGGGCACTGATGGGTGTGATATTGCTGCAGTGTGAATGTGGTTGTGCTTTTGACTCTTTTGTTCACCTTGACACCAATCAATGGAACCATTACCACAACCACAACACCGATTTTCCCCCTTGTTTTACCTTGTCCTTCTTCTGCTTTTCATCCTGGTATATTTTCCAGTGCTCCCCGTCGTTGCTGTAAGCGAGCTTGTAGGACCCCACAAACTGCACGTGGCCAAAATCTTTGGCTCCCTGGGTGATGATCCCAGTGATCTTCGTAGGGATGAGCAGGTCAACCTAAATGGAACAGTTTATAATTAAAAAAAAACCAAAACAACCAACCAACCAAAAAAAAAAAAAACCAACCAAAAATAAATGAATAAAACAAACAGAGGAGAACATAATTAGAACAGCTTCTGTTTCTGGTTCTGCAACACACCAAAGCAAAATGGTGCAGCTCCCACCATGGTGGTCCCACTGTGTGCTGACATTATGGACAGTAATTCTACTTCTTCAAGTTCTAAATCAATCAATTTATGTTTATTTTCCCCTTTTTTTTTCTTATTGTTGATACGGCCTAGTGGCACGACGTGGAATAATCTCACACCTCTCTCCATTGTGCTGAATGTCACACACGGTCCCAAAAAGCCCAGCTAATCTGCTTTGGGAATGATCTGCAGCTACAAAGTGTTCCCGTGTGCTCCTAATATTCAGAATACAAGGCTGATTCCCCAAGTGCCTTTCCATTTCCTTCTCAGTTCATCAGCCCATGCTTTAGTGTCTTAAATTTGCTATCATGCTTCTTTTCCTCCTGAAATTTCTTCTCACTTTATGCCTTTCCTTCTTTTTCTGCCTCAAACGATCAAACTTTCTTATTTCTTGAATTTTTTTGAGTTCTTTATTTTATAATCTTAGTGCAATACTTTTAAAAATGCAAGGCAGGAGTCTTAAAGCCCAATAAAATCTGAGCTTTCAAGTGGTTTCCACGTGAGTCAGCATGTCTGTGATCAGTTCTTTTTGAACCAGAACCCAACACTGAATGTAACAGATTTGGGCCAGATGCCTTGGATTAAAATGTTCAAGAAATAGAATGCAATAACAAAAGTAAATTGACCTAGAAGTGTAATTTCAGAGGCAGAATGAAGGAGTTGGACTCCCTATAAAAACTGATAATTTCTTGAAATTTGAGAGTGTAACTGAGGTTTCGTTCTGTGCCCTCCAGCAATGTGGCGAGCCAGTAAAAAAGAAATAAAAAAAGGTAGATTTATTTCAAACAATAAATGGCTGTGAAGCAGTCGGCATTTTTAATATTGTCCGTTAAATCAAGCAAGAGAGGCTGAGAGTAAAAATATTACAGTAAAGCAAGAGGAGTGCTGAACTCCACAAGCAGATGATTGATACGTTTTTACAGAAAAAAATGAAAATTAAAAGGAGAACGTGAAGAAATAAAGAATCTCTGGCTGATCAAATGCTGAAGATCCAGTTCTGGGTTTTTGGGAAGCCGAGGCCCCCCCTGAGCAAACCCACGTTGAATGGAATGTCGGGCTGGGCAGAAGAACAGACGTGGTGGGGAACAGAAGAAATTAGGCACGAGAAGAGAAACGAGAACAAACGAGCTTGAGAAGTCAGCTGGTCCTAGAAAATGCCTTTGGAAGGTGGACATTGGGGTTTGGATTTGTGTCCCAGGCCAGGCTGGACAGGGCTTGGAGCAGCCTGGGACAGTGGGAGGTGTCCCTGCCAGTGGCAAGAGTGGCACTGGATGGACTTCAAGGTCCCTTCCAACCCAAACCATCCTGTGATTCTATGACTCCATAAAGAAGAAAACACAGGAAAGTATAAGAACACTTTATAAGAATTTATAAGAACTTAAAAGAACGGAAGAGGGAAAATTGACTGTTTAGAGCAATCAGAACAAGGAAGCCTGGAGATCCCAACACTGGAGTGAACAGTAGCAAATAATGAATAATAAATCCTTTTCAGGAAAGGAACGACTTAAAATATCCAATACTGAGATACCAAAACGGTAAGGGGAAACGTCAGTGTGTGGAGATGGTTCAAAAATTTTCGGTTTTACCAGAATGTGCTAATTCATTGCCATCATTTACTGCCAGTAGCAATGGTGGGGCACCCCAGAATGCGAAGGAAGTGACCCTGGGAGGCAAAATTCTTTCTGTGTGCTCCTCATTCAGTGGAGAGAGACTCAATCAGTGATCAGTCAGAGCAGGAGCCTGTTTTGGGAGCTTTCATGGGTGGCTTGAAGAGACTTTTCTCTTCTCCAAGGAGTACAGGGTTCCACAGCCTAAGTGGGCCTCTGGGAAATGAGCACTGCCAATTATTAAAAATCTTTCATGAATTAACAAACACCAGGTTCTCCAGACCTTGCTTCCAAATATTTTGGGGCCGAAATGAATAGTCTGTTTTTCTGCAGAGTGATCTGGTAAGGAATCACTAATTGGTCCTCGCTTTCAGGCAGCTTTTGAACGAAACATTTCAGAGCCAACTTTAGATTCTCTTTATAAATAATTTTGACATTAGCATTTTACAAGTGTAACCTCTTTTAAGCAGAGAATGCTTCTTCTACTAAAAGTCAATGTCTCTCCTGTTAACTTGAAAAAAATGCCTCCACAAAACCAGTTGTTTATTTTTAAAATGTTGAAAGTGAGCTGAGAGGATTTCACAAATATTTAACATGGCCATGACACTCAGAGTACTCCTCATTGAAATTCAGAACAGGGAGAAAAAAAAATTTCTCATTAAGATTCAGGGGATTCCAAAGGTAGAATCACAATAAATCTTTATTATCACATAGATCCAGTGTTAATAAAAATGTCCAAGTAATGATTGTTTTGTGCTTATAGGACATATCCAGTGGCCTTGCACTCTTGTTCAGAAAATGATGTGGGAAGCTGGAAGGAGATTTGGCATATGCTCAGGTTTTTTTTTCCAAAAGACTTATATGGAACTGTGTAGAATGTGTGTGTGTGTATTTATTAAAAAAAAAAAGTGAAAAAAGAAATAATGAATAAATAGAATTTCTTCTAGGTCTTGACAATATAGACAAAAATTGCTGGAGATGAAGGAAAAGAATAAAGGATCTAGCACCCGCACTCCCATCTCATATTTTATCTTCTTATTTACTTATTTATTCATAAGCAGATGAGAAGCCTTCAGGCAATAATGAGCACTATTTAAATGAAAGAAGTACAGCTTTTATTTTGTAGCCTCATTCCCTTCTACCTCTCTTTCTGTTCTTCGCATCGAAGCTGCTGTAGAGCAGAAAGGTGAGGAGAATTTACACCACTTTCTAGGTAAAACATCTGCACTAAAGTAGCTTAAATGAAAGTCATAACTTCCCGTCAGGACACAGAACACTTTTAATTCAGGTGGCGCAGTTTGAAAGTAACAGGCAATCAAACAAATTGCCGGGGAGAGAAGTTGAATTAACACACAACCGAGTATGCGCCCTTCAAAGCCGAATGTGATTAGCAGGATTAGAATGTGTCTCTGGCTTCTTCAGTGCAGCAGAATTTAGAAGGAGGTAGAGGCAATTAGTCTGCAACTGATAGGATCATTATCTGGTTACAAGAAGAACCGTGGTCTACAGCTGATGTACATTCCTACAAGCAGCTGATCAAAAGGCAGTTTAACGTCTTGTGTCTGAAAGAGGCCTCTTGGGCTGTAACCATTCCCTTTCCCCTTTTCCCACCTCGTTTCAGATGTTGCATGTTGGGGAGAATGAAAGTTTGACAGGAAAGTTTCACAGAAATGTTAAGTCTGACAGAAAAGTCTTTGCGTGGAGATTCTGAGGAAGAAATAGAAATGAAAGCAAGTTTTGACATAGAGTAAAAGAGGTTTTGCTGAACCAGTGGTCCTGGGTGGCTGAGAACTCAAAGGTTGCTGATGAGTTGGAAGGAGATTTTGTGGCTAGAGCAAAGAATTTGTTTGATTGCAAGGAAAACATGTTTTTAAGCAAGTAAATAAGTCTCAAGAAGAATATCAGTAAATAAAGAGCATGTTTTTACCAAGCAAAAAGATACCACGGGCAAACAAGACATGATGATGTGGAAGGCAGAATAAAGGTCTAAGAATTTTCCACTGTTAAACAATAGAAAAACAGGTTAAGCTTAAAATATAACTACTAACTCATGTGATTGGATAGTTACTAACATAATATGGAAATATTAGAACTTAGGATAGGTTATAGGCAAATGTATAGGCATTGTGGATGTTATTGATTGGTCATTATGTATTAAGATACTCAACAAGAAAAGTATAGAATGTCTTGTAATCTGAACAGAAAGGGGCTTCAGGCTTGAGGCCAAGCCTAACGCTGCAGCTGAGCAGCTCTAAGGCAAAGCCCTGTATGCCCTTACCCTGGCCTGCTGTGACTTTGACTCTGAAATAAAACAGCATTTTAAGAGCAGCCTGAAGTCCAGAACATCCTTCTTTAACTAACAATCTCCTATAGTTGCAGACAATTCAGCGTGGTTTGGAGGAGCATTACTTTAGGGGAACCACGAAGATAAATACACCTGAGTGTGAAGCATTTCTGAGGGAGCGCCGCACGGGCGTGCAGCGGGAGCTCCGTGTCGGCGTGCAGCTCCTGGGGTGATCACCAGAGCTTCCTTGCAACCTCAACCATTCTCTGCTTCTCCAACACGTAACAAAACCCAAAAATGCTGCCTGAAATGCCAGAGACTGGGAAACCAGGCACAGCTAAGGCTGCATCCACCCTGGCAGGCAGCGCCGGGGAGCGGGAGCAGAGCTGAGAGCAGGGAACGGGGTGTCTGCACAGAAGGCTCCCGTGCCCAAACACCCTGGGCCAACTTTGGCAGCACGCCTGTGTTGCCCTGGTTTTTGCTAAAGCCTTCTGTTTTAATCTTGGAGTCAGAATTCTTTTACACAGTTTCATGTAAACAATAGCCAATGTTTACTTAACGGTATTTTCTGTTTTTCATTCCTTTTGTGATAAGACAACTTTGATGAGCATCTTTTTTCTCCAGTGGGATTGAGAAGGAAATGACATGTCCTCCAATTCCTTGTGGGGTTCAGAATTGTATAAGACATGACATATGTAAATAAAGGGGTCTTTCCCGTCCTTTCTGCTGAACGTGGCAGGTGTGAGAGCGTCTTTATTGTGCTTTCCCAGACACACGCCTGTTGGCTTGATTCAGCCTGAAGGGAATCCCTGTTCTGTGAGGATAGCCCGTCGTGTCAACCAGGGAGTGAAAAGTGAAGGCTGTCTTTAAAAATGACACGCTCCTCCTCACCCTGGCAGTGCTGGAGGAGGAGAGAGAACCCTCAGGATGCAGGGAGTGGTGCCAGGCCCTGTCTTTCAGTGGAGATAGTGGTGAAATGGCTCTCTCAACCTTCAGCTGCTCGTTGCTTCAGAAGTATTTAAAATGCTCAGTTTAGTCCTGTCTTTGTACAGACATTGTGTTCCCGTTCCCAGCAGAGCCAATCCTATGTTCAGTTTTTCTTGTAATTTTAGACATGCCATTTTTTTTCCCTCAGGTTTTCTTTCATTTACCTTCTTGATCCTGTAGACTGTTTTTTAAATTTTTTTTTTATTTTTAATCACTCATCAGATAACACTGATGAGTGCCGGGCAATCCTGATCTACTTGGCAAATACAAAATCACCAGGAACAAAAATAAATCCAACGCATATGACAATAAGAGGGAAGCACTGCCAAGGTGAGGGCAGTTCTTACCCCTAAGGGACTGAAAAAAGAAGGCCACCACACTCTCCATCTGCTAACTCACCAAAGTGCAGACCTGCCTACTAAACATCCTATTAAATATTGCAGTGAGGCCTCAGATTAATTTGGGATGCTTAAGATAATGGTTGAAACTTGTGGTTGGACACCAAACCCCACCAAGAGAGTCCAACATCCTTTCCAGGTAAACCACCTGTCCTGTTTTGCACTCTCCTCCATGCCCAAAATCTGGATATAAAGGAAAATTAATGCTGGTAAAGTATGCTTGCTGAAGTCATGCAACATCTGTGTATTTCTACCAACATTTCACTGTCAGTTCTGTTTTGTAAACTGAAACTCAGCATTTCAGGCTTTTTTCCCTTTTTTTTCGTATTAAACTCCCCCCCCAAAACCCAAACCTGAAACCAACCCAAACTATAATCTGTCATGACCAGTTGGATCTAAAAACTTATATGGGAAAAAAACCAGCTGAGCAACTAGATGGTCTTTGTGGAGAAATCTAATTTTCATCACAGCATCTTATGTAGGAGAGGGTGTTTTTTGTGTAGTCACTTAAATATATATTATTGAGGTAAATATCTAAAATACAACCTGAAAAAATTAAAGAAAGTTATGACAGAAAATGAATGGCTTCAGAAGCCATAATAACTTGATAGAAAGAAGCATTTTTTTAGCATTTTGGTCAATATTCTGCTATACAGGACTTTCATGCTTCCTAGGTAAAATAAAATGAAATAAAATAAAATAAAATAAAAAGTTTTTCATTTAATTGGATATGTATTATCTATATCAGCTGGCATATGTTTAAAATGAAACTTTTTCTCAAACCCAGGTAGAGATGGGTTGTTTTAAGATAAAACAAAACTGGAGTATTACTCTTTTTCCCCTTTAAAAACGTGGCATTTGTTTTGCTGTCTTCTTTTTCATTTAAGCTGAGACCTTCAACATGATTTTAACACTGTGTCACTATATTTTTAATGTCTGTAGCCCTCTAGGCTAAGATAATAAATACTGGTCTTATTTTCTTATTGCTCTTAATTGCATTTCCCTCCGAATGACTTTATGGCTGCAGCAACTGCACTAAAGAAACAGGTTAGGAGGAATTCCATGTGCCACCAGCTGTCTCCAGCACAATTTAAAAGTGACAAATTGGAGAGCCAAGCCTGCTTTTTGGAATCTCCACGGGTCATCAAAAATACCTCTCAGGGCATTATGTTGAAAATTTTGGAGTGAAACACACAACCAGGCTGAAAAGTTACCTTATTTCCACAAGCAGCTTCCTAAGTAGCAGCTGCTTCTTAAAGAAATACAGGTTATGTGAATCCTTTCTTAATATATTTACATACTTAATAATCCCTGTTGTACAGATACTACTGGAAAAGGAGAAAAAACCCCAACTAAATAACTATAATATTTTTTCAGCGTTTCAACAAAAATTCAGGTAAAACAGGTGTATATGATCAACTGCATGGCCATTCTCAGAGCAGCATCTATTTCTCACCCCACTTTACTGAGCCTTGAATGATCTCATTTCATTGATATTTCAGAAATAAAATATTGAAAAAAAAGAAATTTAAAAAACAAAAGAAGCAAATTGTAGCCCTAAGTTCTGGGCTTTCAAAAGCGCCAGAGAGGGTTTGTTACCCATTTCCTCCGGCAGCTTTAGGGCAGGTGATGTGCTGTGGTTGTATCAGCACCCTGGTAAACCCTGCCCACAGCACACACGTGGCAATCCTGTTTTCCCCCTGATCCTGCAAACCAGAATGAATTCCATGGATCTGGATAACTCTCACGATTTATCAGGGAGTACTCGCAAGGGAAATGGTACTGCCCGGTATTTTAAGGTCTGAAGTAAAAGAAAATTCATATTTTTGAGGCGATAACATCAGTGATGGTCGAATCTATAACCTTTTCTCCTACCACTGGGTATTTCACATCTTTGCACGGGGATACTCTCACTATAATCGCGATTAGAGGATTTTTTTGCAAGGATGACACATTTGGCTGCACCGGCTACCAGCAGTGAAGAAACCACTAATAAAACATCTGCCTCTCTGCTGTGGAACACTCAGGCCCCGTCGGCCCTTGAGGTTGCCAGGAGATTTAAAAATAGCCCATTAAATTACCAGTGATTAAGCAGGCTTAGACATCTGGTGGAGCTCGGAGAAGCCTTTGAGCTGCATTAGTGCGCTCCTAGAGCTGATAAAATCTGGGGCACTGTCCTGTGTTAGGAGTTCCTGTGGGAAAGCCAAGGGCAGAGCAAAACTCGGCCATTAAAACAGAGCAGAGAGAAGAGGAACATGAGTAGAATGATGGCACAACACGCTGAGTGTGTGCTGTGCTGCTTTTCTGTGAAACTCCTCAGCTGAACGCGACTGCCAGCAGGGACTCTGCAGTGCAGGCCACTGATCCCAGCACCTATTTATGGACAGAGGTGGACAAGGAAATGAGAAAAGAAATTTAATTTACATTCATAATAGCCAAAAAAAGGCAAAAAGTTGTAAATATTTCGTCATCCTGTGTGATAATAAGAAGTGGCTTTATTTCTGGAAGACGTAATCTGAGGTGGTTCTTGCTGTACTTACAATGATGATACCGAGAACTTTTGATCAAATTTGTTGGCTATGGCTAGGGAGGAAAATATAACACAAAAAAGAAAAAGTGCACGGTTAAAAAAAATTAAAATATTTTTTTGCGTTTCTGCTTGTCTTTCCTCTAATTTATAAGTAAAGGACAAATATGTTGAGACGATAGGATTGCTCCACTCTCTTCAGAAACAGGGAAGAGCAAGGCAGGCGTTCTGTTGCCTCTCTTTATTTTTTACTAAAATAGATCTCACGTTGATAAGGAAATGTATCAGTAAGATTTCCTGCATGCCAGTGCTCTGTCCCAGTGGAGATTCCTTGGTTTTTCTGTTAAAGACCATACTGGGAATCTCAGGTGCTAGAGGGGGTAAACCAGCAGCCAAACACTGGCCAAAATACAGAGAAGAAAATTTGTAATGTCAGCAGAGGGAGAAGGGCGTATTTAACCATAAATTTCAGAGCTGATAGAAATGTGAAGAAGTGGGGATGGTAACATTTCAAAGCAGCACTTCAAAAGGCAGCCAGGAGAAATGTAGGTGCCTTTGCTTTCATTTGTCTTGGGTTCTTGGCGCATTATGGGTTTTAAACGGAAATCAAAGGCTGGTGAGGCAACGCCTGGGAAGACAAAAATCCTTCCCCGAAAATGAAATACCACAGCTTCTGCTTGGCTTTCAGTAGAGAGGATGATATGACTTTTACTGCAGGATGGATAAATACCTTTTTACAAAGTGTTGAGATGGTGAACGGGCTCATCTGTGCGCGAGCAGCTAATTCTGCTCCTAAAATGAAAAGTAATGCTGGTAATATGGAAGCTCATTATTTACCTACTTGTTTTATTTTCCCCCTCAGATAATTAATAAGGTTGCAAATATTTTCTGCGGCGCATAAAAATGTCTCAGTAATGTATGGGCATCTGGGCTACAGATCGACGAGCAGAGTGAAGATAAGCTTGCACACCAGATACTGCAAAGTGACTAATAATTAATGTAACCACTGAGCTGTGGAAACGCTGGAGAAAACCTTCCTGTAAGCAAAGTTAGGTCTGCCTAGAAGATAAGTGGGGTTAAGGCTGGAAGTTTCTCCTTGTGTTTAAGAGCTCTGAGTGTGTAACTCTTGTTTTCATAGGAAATGCAGCCCAGACAGCATCACTCAGCCACTGTTCCTAGCAATGGCTTTGCCCATCTGTCAGCAGGGATTTTTATGCATAACCTGTTTTATACAGCTATTCTGCTGTGGCTGTAAACTAAAAACGTCAAAATTGTGATACTAGACTTTGAAAACAATGGCAAGGGGTTTTTTTGTTGTTGTTGGGGGTTTTTTGGGGGTTTTTTGGTTTCTGTTTTGGTTTGGTTTGGTGATGCCTTTTCCCAGCCACCCAGAAACAGAGNTTTTTTTGTGTGTGTGCTACCCTCTGAAATATTAGAGCAAGCTTTTTTTATCCAGTGTTACACTGTTAATAACCAGCAGAAAAATATAAAACGGGTGCACTACAGTGTAGGAAACCGCATTGGCTTTTTTAAGCAGAGAAGTATTTTTGCAGGTTTACAGAAGACATCAGATTCCTTTTCTCCTTTTAGACTGAATGTCTTGTCACTTCTGAGGCAATAATCTCATGACATACTTGCTTGAACGCAATTAAAAGGTCTATTAATCTTCATTCTGCAGGACATAAGAAAGATTATCTGTTTTTAGTCAAAAGAACACCCTGGAGCCCCTCTTGCAGGGCTTGGTAAATAGACCTGTGGTCAAAACAAGCCTGGGCTCCTGGCAGGACAGTCCCAGCCCTGGGACTCAGCTCTGCCTTTGATCTGGCACAGATGTGTTTTCTTGGCTTTCAAAGCACCCCGTGGGGCTTTATCCGCACCAGCCATGGATGATTTAAGGGATTAATGCTCTGCTGAAAGCCTTGACCAGACCTGGAGCTGGATGGGAAAATATTTTCCCTCTCCCCGAAGTTAAAGGAGAAGTAAACGGATTGCTACCCGCTGTCAGAAGTGAAAAAAAAAAAAAAACAAAAGCAAAGCAAAGAAATCAGCCAAACAAAAACCAGCCAAACCCACCAACCCCGCCCAAAACAAACAAACAAACAAACAAAACCTCCCAGACGTAACAAAACTCCTCAGTATTCTGAGAGACAAAAGGTGAAGAAGTTTGCTTTTGAAAGGGCTGATCAACACCTCGTCCACTGGGTCTGCCCGGCTCAAGTTCACTTTCACTTCCAGGAGATGAAAAGAAGGGCCCTGAGGATGGATCCGCATTTCAGATAAAGTAATAATTGAGGAACTTTCACCACTTTTAGTATATATGTATTCCATTCTGCAGCCTACGTGAGGGAAGTTCCACAAAAACGGATTGACTGGGAGCCATCATAAAAATTTCCACCAAGAAACTTGGATTAACTCAACCTTCAAACAGCTCAAACCCAAATTTTAAACCAGAACCCACAGACGCAGTAGCAGCCAATTCAAACTGCACCATATTAAACTGAATATTAAGTAAAGCTGGTCTGCAACCAGATCTTTAGCATTCAGAAGTGTTAACAGAATTGATTTGTCTCTGCAGTGTGAATGTCACTTTTCATCTAATTGAAAGATTGACCCTTTTAATAGTGGAATGAATTTTTGTAGGAGAGAGTTCAAAATTATGTATGAAGTTGTTTTATTTTCAGACCAGGTCTGAAAGTTGAAATGCAAACGCCAAAAGTAAAAATATGACTGCCAAAATATTTTAAATTTAGCAGCAAATTTTAAAATGCTGCATTTTCACCTAGAATATTTTCCATGCCTTTTCATATAAGAAGAGCATCTCAATTGTTACAAGATTTTTTTTTTAATAAAAAATGATAGCTATCTCGTCCTTTGTACTGTTAAATAATTAATCAAAGGAGCTCTGATGTTTTACTGCATAAGCAACAGGTTAAATCAATGCAGAAAAACTATTTCCTAAACTTATCTGTACTCTTCTAAGTTTGAAAAAGAAATTGACACAGAAGACTGGAGGTGGACGTGGAGTGTAGCAGTTGAAATTATGTCTATTTTGAAAATAAGGATCTCTCCTTATGCCTCAGCAGAGGCATCTTCTTTAGGAAAATGACAGACTCTGTGTGAATGACCCCTAAAACTCGTATCAGCTTCAACAGTAACTTTTAAAAAATATTTTTTCTTCAGTTTTTTTTTTAAATTAATACGTTCCACTTGCACCCTAACCCATGTGGAAGCATGAAAAGAATGCAGACACATAAATATACCCATCTCAGCCTTTCATTCAACGTAGAGCAGAGTCTTAAAAATTTTTTTAATAAGGCGAAGAAAGTTAGGATCTAGCTGACTGAGGCTGAAAAAAAAAATGTCAAAAGTGATGGTTCCCCAAAAAAGGAGCACTGGTCTAAGCACTTCCCGGGTTATAGGGGGGGAAAAAAAAAAAAAAAATTGTGTTTTTAGAACTCAAACACAACTAAAACCTCTCTGAGCCCTCCTGGAACACACGAAATGGACTCAATGACTGTCAAAGGCCTAATCTCTGAGATGACATTTTAAAGTCCTGCTGCAGATAGGTTAAAAGTATTAAATAATATCACCACTGTTTCCAGTATAAATAACCATACGTAGGTTCCCAACATCATGCTTTCAGCTTTCTGCAATTGACTTAATAAAGATTTAGATAGAAACAAATTATAAGCCCATTTCCTCGCTGAGCAGGTTAGTGAAGATGTTTATTTTTTAATATCTATTCCAAAATTCACTAGGAGCACTTCGGCCACAACGAATTGCAACCAGTGCTTTTGAAAAAAGAAAACAACGGGATTTTCTTGAACCAAAAATGGTAAAAGAGAAACGTGCAGCTATGGCTGGAAAAGCATAAAACACCCTCTCAAAAACGTAACTGTTTCTTGCAGCCAGCGGGGCTGGATCCCAAAGAAAGTCGTATCTGAGGCAAAATATTTGCAAATTCCATATTTGCATAGACCCACACAGCCCCTGCTGGCGTCTGGCCCAGCTAACACAGAGAGGGAACTCTGCCCTGCCACGGAGCAGCACGGAGATGGGAGGTGATAAATTATTAACGGAGCCAAAACCTTAAAAGTTTCGAGCGCCAGCACACAGAGAAGTTTGTGAAATCACAGCACTAAGAAATCTGAAAAGGACATATTTCCAGCTCTGGGCGATGTGTTTTCCTTGTAGATCCATTAGATGTTTCTTGCCTTTTTTGTTTGTTTTTTCCCTTGTGTTCCCGGTGTTGCTTTCACAAAGATTAATCTTTCAAACAGCTCCTGCAGCCTTTGGTCTGTAGGGTGGGTATAAGTCTGGTTTACCAAAACCCAGAGTTTACCATCAGAGATTCTGCTCTGTTTTGCAAAGCAAATTTTCCAGTCAACCACAATTTGGAAGCCCAGAGTTTCTCAGTCAGCTCTGAGCACATGGGAGGTGCTGTGGCACATCCACTTTCCTGCTACAGGGGTTAAAACATTTCTTTAGGCCTATAAATCAGAGAAATAAGCTGGACTATCTACCAAATTGCATGTAGCAGCAAAAATTCTACACAAAACCGTGTGTCAATGTAAATTAACTTCTGTCAGAACGCAAGGTCCTACACTGCCTGGCAGATAGAAATGACATATCTTTGTTTTGTTTTGTTTTTTTTTTTCTTTTTTAAAATGCATTTTCCACCCAGAATCCAAACAAAAAGTTATATTTTCTCCACTGCCTGTAAGTAGATGTTTCTCACTCACGCATTGTGGTTCCGTGGACTGCTCCCTAAGCATTTGCTCTGTGGGCAGCAGAAAATGTACCCCTATTACTCTAACACAAATCAGCAGTAATTTGTGTCTCGCAGAAGATTATTGTGCTCCTGTCAGATGATTCAGTGAAAGACCACATTTTTTTCAAATTTGCTGTGGTATCCGATAGCGAAAATGTTTGCTTTTCCCATAAAAAAAACCCCTGTATTTTAAAAAGCACGGGGATTAATAGAAAATTCATATATTTCGAGCAACATCATCTTTAATATTTTTCCTCACTGACTGATTCCCAGCAAGTCTTTGCAGAAATGTCTTGCCACCAGCTTTGCCTTTAACCACCCGCCCGGGGTGCACCCACGGGGAATAAAACTGCTGTGTTTTCCCCAAATGTCACATTAAACTCACCAGACTTAAAGGCTTTGTGGAGCCGAGTGAGAATATTCTGCTCAGAGCAGTATTTCAGCTGGGATTAAAGTTCCTTCGTTTTAGCCACAAAACATACACGAAAAGGGCTGATTAACCTCCTGAACAAGTACCAGGGTAGGTATTCCTACAAGGTCCAGCAAAAAAAACCCACTTGGCTTTAGGCACTCAGGTGCAGGCGTCAGAGACCCTGAGCTCACACGGAGTTACAAGCTCAGCCAGCTTGACCTTCTAATATCACAGGCCAGGGACCTCACCCCAAGGCACAGAGCATCCCCCGAGGCTACTGAGTGAGATATTCCAGTCCCTTTAAGCTGCGAGGCCTCTCAAGAGGCAGAGGAAGATCTTTTCCTNAGTGGGTGTCTTGCTCACGGCAGTGGTTTTACTTGCGGTGCTGTGGCTCAAGTAAGTAATTCCTAAATTCAGGACAGACATAAACACGACAATATTTTACCAGTATTTCCAGAATTACAAACACAATCAGGCTGTATGAATGCTGATATTATCCCCTACATTCAGCAATTTATTTTAGAGGCTGAGATGATCCTGCGATGGCTACACGTTTTGAATTTTGACTTGAAAGGGATACTTGGAGAGCAGGAAGGGGACTTTTTGCAAGGATCAGTAGTGCCAGGACAGGGGGAACAGCTTCCCAGGGCCAGAGGGCAGGGCTGGGTGGGATCTTGGGCAGGAATTGTTCCCTGGCAGGGTGGGCAGGCCCTGGCCCAGGGTGCCCAGAGCAGCTGTGGCTGCCCCTGGATCCCTGGCAGTGCCCAAGGCCAGGCTGGACACTGGGGCTGGGAGCAGCCTGGGACAGTGGCAGGGGTCCCTGCCATGGCAGGGGTGGCACTGGATGGGCTTTAAGGTCCCT
>VYXC01005661.1:46941-67657 GCA_013397175.1 Platysteira castanea
AAAAGCCCCCACCTCTGGAGGGATTTAAAAGCCACTTGGATGTGTCTCCTGGGGACGTGGGCCAGTGGTGGCCTTGGCAGTGCTGAGGGGATGGTTGGACCCGATGACCTGAGAGCTCTTTTCCAACCTGAGTGATTCCCTGAGTCTATAAACGATTGAGGCCTACCCTGATTTAGAAGTGCCTTGTGACTCTCTGTGGAAAATGGTTCATTTTATGAACTAGAGCAACAGGGCAGNTCTGCAGTCCTGCTGGTGCACAAGAGAATAAAGGTCAGAGGCTAAATCAGAGATGAGCACTTGTGCTTTTAGTGTTATCTTCCCTGCATTCCTTACTTCCCTTCCTGATTACACATTCAGCGGCCGAAGAGAACCTTAAAGAAAAAGCAGATGCATTTCGCTCGGCCAAACAACACACCTTTGAAGAGGACAATGTTTTTTTCAGAAATGAAACAAAAAACAAAAACAAAACCTCCACAAAACCCCTTCCATTTTCCTGGGACGCCTCACAGAAAGCCCCACTGGCTGGGGTGGCAGTGGAATTATCTGTGAGCAGCAGCCTGGCTGCGTTCCGATTGCCCGGGAGCCAACGGGAGCCGTAGCATCTGCAGGATTCTAAAAGAACTTTTGTCTCAGGGTGCTGTAAGGTGGCACCAGCTCTCGACAGCAGGTGGGAGGAGTGCCCTGTGGAGACTTTTTGGCTGGCTGCAGCTCAGCGGAGCAGGGGGAAACATCAGAGGAGCCGAGGAGCACAATTCATCCCGGGTGCTACACGAATGACTCGTGCAGGGTGGATTGAGAACTCAGATGGAAATTCCCACACAGAGTTTTGGAAGAAAACATCAGATTTAAAGAAGGGAACTCTTTCAGTGCATTTGGAGCGTTCTCCTTTGTGTTCTGGAAGTCCTTTTTGGTCAAAAAAAAAGTTCTTTTACTATAGAAATACTCATGTTTATTTCTAATCTATATAATTTATCTCTGTCTCCATTTCTGTCTCTACCTCTACCTGTATCTTCATCTCTATTATCATCTCTATCTCAATTTTTATCTCACTTTTTATTTCTATCTCTCTCTATCATCTATATTATCTATTTCTATATCACCTATAAATGTACACACACACAGAGTTATATATACTTACACATATTCAGATACACATATTTAAAACTGAGGTAATTTTTGCTTAATGGTTTTCTTGATCTGTGAAGTTGCTTTGAGGTTACATGTGCAGGATGACATTAAATCCCTAAAAGTTTTCACTAAAGCCATGTGAAATATTAAAAACTTTTATCTACATTATTTTTATTGTTGAAGTTGATGTTTCTTTCTGTAGGCTCTGGATGCCACAGCCGTGCACTATCAGAAAACAGAGAATTTTCATTTAGAAGGTTTAAAATATCTGGAGGTTCTCAATCTAAACAAAACATGAGCTTACACAGGAGGCACGAGCCCTTCCCATGTTCCAGTATTTTCCAGCACTGGGATCAATAACTGAGCCTTGGAGCTTCACCGTGGGAAGCACCTTCTGGAGAACATCCCTGAAGACAGACTTTACCCCAGTGAGCAGACAGGTGAGACCTCACAGGTTCAAACCAGTTTGTGATTTGTAGAGTTTAATACTACTAGAAAACAACAACCACCCGTCAGCGCGCCTCCGTTTTCCTGTTCTCTCACTTATTTTCACTTTTGCACCCCATTTGGAGGTCCTTCCAAGCAAATCTGTGAGCAGCAGGATGCACTTAGTCCCATGCTACCCCACTGGCAACCAGGAATGGTTCAGGGCTGCCTGAAACCAGGGGAAATTAAGGACAAGCTCCTCTTGTTAATGGCAGCAAGCTTATGAGCTGGCCACACGAGGGATATCCATCTTCCCTGCAAACCTTGTCTCAGCTTCTCACTGATGCGTGCAGGTGATGTGTTATTCACTATTCACACACCAGTGCTCCCTCAAAATATTTTTTTTGGGGTGTTGCAGGAGTGGCCTCCTGTTGTCATTGCTTCCTGCAGCAGTTTACACGCACTCACTCTTGCCAGCCAGTGTGCTGGCTCTCCTGAAAATCAGCAAAAATATTTTAGGTCAGAATAAGACAAATAAAGTTTTGCTGGGCACTGGAAACGCCTTTGACCTGTTGAAAAGTTCCTTGCCACACTTAAGTCACGTCCTGAGTGTCTTCAATTTGCCACTGCGACCGTAGGAAGGGTTCTGCAAGGATATCTTGCAGACACCCTTGTTTTATTTGTTTTATTTGTTTATGGTTTCTCAGGCTGCACATCAGAGAAGTCAGGTTTATTTCTGCAGAGCAGATGGAATGCAATGATCCTGGAGAAAAATGGGACTAACCTTTCTGAGGAGAAAGCGCTGAATTAAAATAAACGAGATGGGACTTGCCAGTATTTTTTAGGTACCACTTAATGTAGAGCTCTGCAATATATATTTTTTATCTGCACAAACTCCTTCAGGAGCCAAACCTTTTCTAAACAGAATATCAAATCAATATGCAGAAATATGACGTATGTTTTTTTCCCTTCCTAAACGCTGATAGTTTTATCTCTACTAAATTATACCCCTGTTGTTCCAAGGATATCTCTGCACGCACGCCAACAATTCACAGCTCTATACACAGCTGACGTGTTGCCAGACCACCCCAAGAAATTGCAGTCTCATAGGCAGCAAAACAGAAATAGCAGCACTAAAAAAACCTGCAGGTATATCCCCCACGTTTCAGGCTGACTCTTCCCCACCAGCTGATGCAAGGAACCACGAGGCACCAACCTTCTTCTGCCTCTTGCGGCTGTGATCTTAAATTTGTGCGGCTCGCACGGGCCCCAGAGGGGAATAAGCTGTGCTTTACTCTCTCAGTTCCCACGAGCACACGGATTAGCCTTGCTTGTCTCCTGTGCCACTGCCTGGGACGGTGCTGGGAGCTGTTGCAGCAGCTACACCAGCAGTGACAGACACCAAATGTAAAGGTGAAGCTTCCCACAGCTGCCCAGTTAGGAGTACTCTCCCCAGACTGTCTGTTTGTTCCATCGCTTGTTTCCCAAACTGTTTTGCCACTGAAAGGCAGACATGCAGTCACCCAGCCCTCTTCATCCATACTGCAATCTGCTTAGTTATCTTAAACATTAAACTCTGTGATTTTTTTTTTTTAACTCCACTGAAGAGTAAAACCAGCTCTAAAGGAAAGTATTTAAAACGCCTTATTCATTATTTTTGACTTAGTGCTTAAAATGTAACTCAAAGCATGCTCACCACCATAAACCATCCCACAGAGGGCTGATTATTTCAAGCACCCACCTGAATTTAAATACAGGTTAGAAATGTGTTGACACAGCCAGGGATTAAATATATGTAACTGCATTTGATCATTAAAGTAACAAATACAAAGGGATATCAGTTATCATGTGCTGCAGTTATTTTCCCTGATATTAAATATACCTGTGTCGGAGTAGAAAGCTCCTCTAGTCTCATAATTTGTTCCTCTTTTGATGTATAAATGCTAAATGCATATGGATGCGGAATATTCAGAGTTTTGACAGAAGTCTGCACCTCCAAATGTGGCACCACTGAGGAGGATGAAACCATGGGAGGCAAGAGGACAGGTGGTGAAAACGTGTAAATGAAAACCTTTGTGCGTTTTAAGGGGACGAAACATCCACAGGAAAATTAAAGCAGGATGTCAACAGCACAACTCAGGCTGCTGCTGTTCCAAGACAGCACAGTTATCTTAATATGAATTATTTTTTCAAGGTATGTAGGCTGTATTGGATATTTCCTTAGTGTGACTGGCAACTTATAAGCTAGCACGAGTCTGGTGTTACTTTTAATTGGAAAAATGTTTAAAAGGTTCTGCCCTTTTTTGTCTCGGAAGTGACACACCTACATTATAAAATCAATATACACCTCAGGAGATCCTTATCAGCTCGCTGAACCCCACAATTTTGGCACGGGTGGACAGCAGTGCAAAGGTGTGGATGACAGCTATTGAGCGAAACCTCCCCACGGATTTGAAAAGAAATATGGACACCATTAGCCACGACATTTCCACCCCTGGGCAATTCTGATTTAATTTTCATTCTGGCGGTGTGACCGGTGCGTGGCTGCAGTGGGACACCCAATCTAAGGTGCTGCTTCAGATCAGGGTGTTTGAACATCGTGTGAGGCTTCACCTGAGGCTTCTGCGAGAGCAACAGCCACCACTTCACCCCTCGAGATGCAGCTCATCAGGAGCAGCCCGTTAGGTCTTGCAGCATTCTTCACGTTGGGTGTGCATAAAACTCAGTAAAATTGAAGTGCAAATGCCCTGGAGGTGTCACTAGGAAAGGTTAAATATTTTTACAAGTATTTCGGCATTCGTTGAAGTGTTTAAAGTTATTTATCTATGTGTATATGTAATTTGTAATGGAAATTATTTGGTTTGCCCAGAGCAGCTGTGGCTGCCCCTGGATCCCTGGAAGTGTCCCAGGCTGGGTTGGATGGGACTTGGATCACACTGGGACAGTGGGAGGGGTCCCTGCCCATGGCAGGGGTGGCACTGGGTGGGCTTTAAGGTCCCTTCCAACCCAGACCAGTCTGGGATCCTGTGAAATCGGCAAAAATGCGTATTTGCACAAATACGTACTAATTTCCAAATAATTAGCACAAAATAAATACGGCCAAAAAGCTGAGTTCTAAAGCAGGGTATCTAAACGGGTCTTCAAGCATTAACTTTGCACCACCCATGCAATACCCATTAATCTGCTGCACAAATTAAACCACCACGGGGGGAAAAATAAAAGCCAGACCTAGAAAAGCGTATCTTGCAGGCAACATTCCTCCTCCTTCAGGGGATGACAAGCACAGGCAACAGAGAAACACCTGCTGGTACTTTGTTGGGTGGACAAATTCTCATTTCCATGCCAATTTCCTCTCACGCTGCCTGTAAAGCTCCCTCACAGCAACTGCAGCAGTGCCAAAAACCCAGGGTTTCCTTACCTTTTCTTAGCCTAAACCACTCATTTCTGTTACTTGCCGAAAGCTTCAGCTAACACAAAGCATTTTCACCTCAATCGGGGTGCGAAATCTTTCACCCTCTGCACAAGCAAGAGGCTCCTGTGAGTTCTCACAGCAAAAAATTGAGGCTCTTGTTGCACTCGGGTTTTAAATCTCTATTTTTTTCACCCTGATGACATCTATAGTGGACAGAGCCAGTTATGGTCAGTGCCTTGGTTACTTACTCATCAATGTGCCAAAACCATGTTTGGACGTTACAATAAATTAAGCTTTTTGTACATATCTTACTATGAGCGTCTTGCCTATTCTCCAATTATGTATTTAAACCAGCCTGAAAACCACCCTCATTTGTATAAATCAAAGCAGCTGTCCGTACTTTAAAAATCTGATTGATTATTATTAGTAACTCTCCAAAATCCTTCTGTGATAAACTATTTTCCGTCCATTTACACAGTAATTTCCAACTCCTTCATAAGGTGTAAACTCCTCTGTGCAGTTTTACTGCACAGCAGAGAGAATATTGTGAGGATCACTCGACAACTAGCACACATAACGGTAATTTAAGGGGTTAGAAATACTGATAATGGAACAATTATTATTAGGTAATAGCATAAAATGTGTCGCTCTCCTGGCTACCTGCTCAATTGCTAGGTAGGTGATTCACTCCGTGGTGAAGGCACGTCAGCCATAAAATGGGAAATACTGCAGAGCGCTTGAGAGGGAAAATGCAGGGATCAGAAGAGGAATACACGCACACAGAGGATTTCTGAGATATCAGGAAACTCCTTGGCAGGCACCAGGGACTCATCGCCCTCCTCGTCCACCTGCCAGTGCCTGGGGGAACCTTTCAGCTCGGTGATGGGGATGAAAGCAGCAGATCTGCTGCAGGCAAATCCCCAGCACTTCGTGTTATCTGCCCACACGGTTGGGTTGTCCTCAGTGCCAGCCCCCAGGATTTTCTCCATTTCCTTGGAGCTGAATGGGAAGGGTGTGTGCTGACTTCAGGGGATGCTAGCAAAATGTCATTTGGGGCATTGAAATTGTTGTGGATGGATATATTTCGGATTATTAACCCAATAACATTGAAAAAGGAAATCGGCTGGATAATTAAATTAAAATAAGTTCAATGAAGAATTTGTTTGCATGACAAATTTGGCTAGACTTTTTTTTTTGGTTAAAGTTAGGCCCCTAACCAAAGGTAACAAAGTCAGCTCAGCAGAGTCAGTGGAGGGAACAGGGTGCTCAGTTTTTTGTCTCCCAGACAGGCATCTCAGGTAAGTGGTGATTTCCCTCTGCCTCCCTTTCAGTGAGACCAGAGAGGTGGATTGCCAGGTGATTTGCCTATATTATCTGCCTGAAGAGGTTTAGGAAAAATGCAGACACGCCTGTGCACAGTAAAGAATCAAATGAAAGTTATCTTTTTACAGGAAACCTCCCACTGTAAGCCAGAGCAACAAGGTGGGATTCCACAGAAACAAACCTGAAAGCTCTATAAAGTTAGATCATCATCCATAAATTAGCCTTTTGGCATTATTGCTGAGTAAATGCAGTTATACAAGCTCGGTGGAAGAAACTATTTGTCAGTCTACACGTGTGCACAGAAATCTCAAAAAAAAAGAAAAAAAAAAAACAAAAAAACTCAACCCCCTACAAAATTAAAAAACAAAACAAAACAAAACAAACACATCCAAAAGACAAAATAAATTCACACATATTTCATTTTCAGCTGAGGGAATTCCTTGAGCCTCGCGTGCTCTGTCCATTAAGTGATTTCCAGTGGGTTTCTTCCTGCAAATAGTGGCTGAGATCATGTCCTGTCCCCCCCTGGACACAAATCTCCTTCTCACAGCCACAAAATCATTTATCAGAGTTTCTCTGGTCTGCCCTGCTCTGTGTAAAACCACCCCCTAAAACCTGACTGTTGGGATCCTCTGGTTCCTGTTGCACATCCTTTATCCACAACAGGCAGTGTCTTATTAGTCCCTGATGGGGGAGTACAAAGAAAAAGAGGTGCAGAAAGCACAAAATCCCTAAATCCTACGTTCGTACAGTCCAGAGGTGGCTGCTGGTGTGGACTGTCACTGCAATAAAGAGCTCTTAGTGTGAATATATTTCTTTCATTTGTGCCAACCTGCCACCTGCTACTATCCTGTGGCACCATTTAATTCTTACCTTGTGAAAAATGCTTCATTCTGCATACCAAACCTACTTTTTCTGTATTCTTCTCTGGCTTTTTTTTTTTTTTTTTTGTTGTGGTACCTACAGGGAACTTAAAAGATTTGGCTCAAATTGAAAAAAACCCCCATATCTGAACATACATTAGCTGGCTACTTTTGCTTCTGTTTCAAGTGGGCATTGTTTAACCTGGATATTGACCTTTCTGTAAAAAAAAACCAAAAAACCCCCCCCAAATTTTGTATAATGGCAGTTCCTGAGCTGCAAAAGTCCTCCTTAATAGCTCCTCCTAAAGCTGGTGTGATAAACCAATTGATGTAAGGGACAGAGCTGCCTGCCTTTTTGCTTTAATCCCTGCTACAGGAATGTTAAAATCAAGTGCAGCTCAGTGAGGAGATCTGTGTTTCAACAGCAACGCCTGCTTGGAGCCACGGCTTTGAGTTTCTTTTTATGTTCTTCCCTTTAATCTGTGAAATAATGCAACGACACAACGCGAAGTGACAGGAGATAAAATTGTCCAGAAAGCTCCTCGTAGAGTCCCTATTTCAGCTTTAAAGACCACGTTGCCTAAATGGCATAAAGTGCCAGGCTAAAATGAGATTTAGGGGTCTCTGGAAAACTGAGGAGCAGACTAAATTTGAATAATTAATTTTAATGTTTTCATTTATTTCCTTCCGCGTTAAAGTTTAACGTGCTTATATCTTTTATACACGCAACAAATAAAACCTAATTCCCAGGATTCAGCTCTCATTTCAGCCAAAATGAAACGGAAAGGCTCATGCAGTGTGGGAGGACTGCAGTGTAAATTGATTAGCCACAATTTCCACCTTCTGAGTGAGATACTGTAATAGATGACAGAGTTTGTTTTAAAATCACAGAGCTAGATGCTACTGAACATGACAGCACTTATTTACAATTGCTCCATTTACCCCAGAACGCCATTATTCTGCTTGAAATTCGACTTTTTCAGAGGGTCAGGAAATTACAACACTGTGGTCACTCGCTACCCACCCTCCCTTGCTCTAATAGAAGCTGTCATTATTGTTTCATTAGGGCTAAAACCAGATAACTTTTTATGACATTTTTCCAGTGGAGTGCAAAGCAATCGGAAAATTGAAAAAATTATAGTGGAAAAAAGGTTCATCTGCAGAGATAAAAAGTGACTCAGACATACAAAATTCTCAAAAGACCCTTCCTTTGTTCTCTTGTATTTTGTCTATGATGTATATTTTAAATAGAAAATTACATTAAGATTACAAAAAAAAAAAAAAAGAAAATCGAGTTGCTCATATTTACAGGGTCATATTCCCTTAGCAACACAAAATTACATGCAGTAGGATGGGGAATAAAGAAAATTATGGAAATAATGTTAAGACTCTCTAATAATAACCCTCAAATAGCTCTTAAATTCTCATAAAACAGAGATTTAACTTTTAATATCAAAAGACTTCCTAGGACTGTGAATTACTGCCACGAACCTTGGAAAACAAGACTCCTAAGCTCCTCTCAAATAAAAAACAACCCTTCTGCTGTGTTGTGGAAAGCAAAGCAAATCCTCCTGTGGCCCTGCAATTTATATGTGCATGTACGTGTGGGGGGAAGTGAAAAGAATAAGAGGTTTGGTGGCAGATGCTGTGAAAAACGGTTAAGAAGTAAAAACTAAAGGTGTTTAAAGGCAGCTCTGAGGTTTGTTTTGGGTCGAGTGGTCTTCCCAGCCAAGGCAGATCTGCACAGAAGGCACAGCCAGGCCTGTGTGAGGAGCAGAATGAGTCTGCCAATGGTTTTTCAGTCACCACACAACTCTGTCCTGATAACCAGGCTCCCATCAGCTCCTTTGGCTCTGGCTCAGCTTCTCCTGATGTGTGACCCAACACGTGAGCTCCTGCTGAGGTGCAGAACTCCTCACCTGTGGCTGGGGTCCACCCTGCCTGCTGTGCAAGCATGAGGAGGCAGCTCACACACAGAAAAAAAATCGTGGTGTTTTCAGGGGTCCTGCTGGAGTGGGTGAGGAACCTCGGTGAGAGGTGCTGGAAACAGCAAGGCTTTCTTCATTGAGTCATGGAATGGTTTGGGCTGGAAGGGGCCTTAAAGATCCCCTAGTTCCACCAGTGCCACCCCTGCCATGGCAGGGACCCCTGCCNAGAGGGGCAGTGTTGCCCTGGTTTTTGCTAAGCCTTCTGTTTTAACCTTGGAGTCAGAATTCTTTCTCACACAGTTTCATGTAAACAATAGCCAATGTTTACTTAACGGTATTTTCTGGTTTTCATTCCTTTTGTGGTAAGAGAACTTTGATGAGCATCTTTTTTCTCCAGTGGGATTGAGAAGGAAGTGACATGTCCTCCAATCCCTTGTGGAGTTGAGAATTGTATAAGAATGTGACATATGTAAATAAAGTGGGTCTTTCCCCTCCTTTCTGCTGAACCTGGCAGGTGTGAGAGCATCTTTATTGTGCTTTCCCAGACACAGGGCAGAATCCCCCCTGCCCTGCTGCCCACGCTGGGGCCAGCCCAGCCTGTGGTGCCCTTGTGGAGGCACGCACGCTTTTGCACATCCAGCTGAGGTTTGTAGCCTCAGAATCCTCACGTAAGGCAGCTAGTGAGTCAAAAAAACCCACCCCCTAAAAATCTCTTCCTTTTACTCTTTCGTTCCATTAAACTGCGTCAGCTAAAGCTGTCTGCTACCTCTCTCCAAATACAATAAAAAGTCTTAGCTCTTCCTCCAACTTCTATTGAGGCTTCTAAGAGTTGAGGATGCCCAGGATTCTGCAGAAAAGCACAAAACTGAACCCATGATGTTTTTCCTATTTTGAGGTATAGCAGCAGTGTTTGAGGTAATGCAGCCAAAGTGCAAACAAGACAAACTGAAGAACATCTCAAAGTCAAGAAAAGCAAACTCAGATAAAGGAACATGCAGGGAGGGTCCGTTCCAATATTTATAAATACCATATCAAGCCTCTGAATTTCTGATGCTGCCAAAGGGAGGTCATTAACCATCTGCAGTGATATTCTGATGGTTTTCCTCTTAATAATTCTTAGCTGAAAACAGTGTTGGTGTGTCGAAACTCTCATTACCTCCTAACAAAGATGACCCATTAAGATCGGCCTAAATATTTTTACTTTTGTCATTGGAAAAAAACAGACCTGTGTCTTCTTTACGGAGGTGTTTTCGCTAGCTATTTATAGAATTAATTTCTAATTGTGAAAATACTTTTCTGCTTAATTATACAACAAAGAAAGGGTGGCTTGAAAAAGGATTAATATATCTTGTGGTTAATTAAACATGAAGCTTCTAAGGAGATCACTCCAGCAACAAAAGCAATTAAGGCTTGGTTATGTATAGTACATAATTAAGCAGGAAGTTCTTGTAATCCCAAGGACTAACTTTCAAAGCTTGTACTGCTTTAAAATAACCCATTTTCTGGCTTATTTTAGAGAAAACTATCAAATGTAAGTGTAAGCACTGTCAGCTCAGGTACCCTCTCAGCTCTGTCCTAATGTCATAGATGAATTATAACATTAAAAAAAACATGGCTCCATTCTAGAAAGAAAAGCCTCTATTTATATCTTTATGCCTGTTGAGCAAACAAGTGGATAGACACACGAGCCCAAAAAAAACCAGCGAGGAAATTCTGATGAAAGCCTGTTTTGATACTTTATGCTACAAGTCTCAAGGTGCTCCTGAACAAGACCCAGATAATTGGGGGAACACTTAGCTGCAGTAATTCCGTGTCTGCGGTGATTTCCCTTCTAAAGTCTCTCCTGTGCTGAGATTTTTCTTTTATGTCGTGTTTTCTGACAGGGAGGCTGCTCATGCTTTGCTCGAGGATGAATGCTAGTAGGCAGAGTGCAAAGAGGGTCTTGCACAGCACATTGCTGTGGGGACACGCCCGACTCAACACGGAAATCAAAAAACAAAACAAAAAAAAGCCAGTTATTCTGCTGGGATCAACACCTGGCTCTTGAGTAGGGTGTTACTGGGGAAAAACACACGATGAAACCAGTGAATAGGTTAAAATTCAGAAACCAGAGAAATGCTCGGATCTGCTTTCTGGGATGCTTTAACATGCTGAGATATGACTATTTCATTTTCTGCTTACTGCTAGGTAAATGCCAGCCTGGTTTCAAGCACATTTCCCCTTCCTCTGGAGAAAAATTCAAGGTGGTTTGCTGCCTTCAAATTTAGATTAGTTTGAAGTTTGTTTTCCACCACTCGTTCTTCATGTTTGTGTCTCAATTTCATTGTTTACTTAGCTAAAAAGATGCAATCTCTGTTCCTCATTTGACAAGATAGGAATCAATCTGTTTCCGTGTTCTTTATGCAGGAAATGGAATACAAAACACAAATAGTGGATTTTGAACAAAAATATTCTGAAGCCAACTAGAATCTCACAATAAAGCTCCACTCTGTTTTCCAAGTGGCATAAAAAGGCAAAATTGAGTCTTATTCAGAGAAAAATAGCTTTCCCTGACCCTTGTATATTTTACTCAGGAGATCCTGACAGGTACATGAAGAAAATATTAAACATCTTGCTTAGTCAAGAAGTAATATTTGGGAAAATATGTGCAGGGCTAATAAAAAATATCACATCCCAGTTATTAAAACATCAAGTTCTTGGAAAAACAGAACTAGGGGCAGTTCCAACCCATTCTTTCACTCTCGTCGTGCTCTGGCTTTTGCCTCATCTGTGTTCACTTCAGGTGTTTTTTGCCACTTAAAGATAGTTGACCTTGACAAGGTCGCTGTGCTTCTCTCCATCATCTGTGTTTTCTTTGTCATCCTTTTTTCTTGTCAAGGCTCATTGTGGGGCACCAACTGTGACCAGCTCTGCTGGAGTCAAAAGCTAATTCAGGGGTAGCTACGAAAACAGCAGTTTTATTAGGAAAAAGTGGATGCTGTTCTGAAACACTGCCGTGGAAGAAGAGGGCACGTAAAGGAAACAGATTTGGACCTTTTCTTTCTGTTTTCCTACCAAGAGAATTGTGTAGCTGTTTTCATTTTTTTTTAAGGGAGGGCAAGGAAAATATGTCTCTGCTCCACAAATAGAACATTATTTCAAGCCAGTGGAAATGATAGCTTGGTAAAACAGGCAGGAGTTTAAAACAATGAAAAACTAACAACTTTCCATTAAAATTTCATGTGTTGCTTTTTCAGAAGGTGCTGCTATTCAGGTAACACCAACACTTCCAGTGCAAACACACAGCAACAAAAAAACTGCTTCAGACTCAGATCCTCTGCGCATCAAAATTCACAGCAGCCAGGCGGTTTTTGCTTACACTCCCAGATTTTCTGAAGCAAGATCAAAACCTGTTATTGTAATAGGAAATGGGTCATTACTCAATTTAACTTTCATCTGCAGGGGAGTGATACTCGCAGAAAAAGCTGGGAGCCAGTCGGGGAGCTGGCAGTGCCCTCTTGCAGTGCTTTGGAGATGCACAGGATTCCCCTTTTTATGGAAACTTCCCAAGTAATTTTTATTAGAGACAACGAATTTGTTGTGTGTCAAAGACAGGCCCCGGAGCACTGGTTTAACCCCTTAGTTTTTACTGAAATCTTAGCGGAGAGAGTGGGGAATATAATTTGGAGGAGGACTTTGTGAAACACAACATTTTTCTCCCATAAAACCTTATCCACAGCTGATTTACAGCTCAGAGTCTTTGCTCCTGTTCCTGGCTTCATGGTTTAGGGGTCACAGTGGTGGGGCTGGATTGATGGCAGGTCCTATTGATCTTAAAAGTCTCTTCCAGCCTTGGTGATTCTATGATTCTGTGATGAAGGTGACATCACACAAGTTTTTAACACAGAATACAATCATGCTGTATCTGCCTGATGCCTGTTTTCTGGACAACTTGCAACAAAGAGCTCCTGTGCTCTGTCTGTCCTTCTAATAATCTCCCTGTGTTTTGCCAGAGTAAAATCAATGGTTCTGCAGAGGCTTCAGACTTTGCTACCTAAATGATAGAATACAGCCTAAAGAAAGCATCTAAAAGGCAAAATAAACCAGGATTTTATGCTGCCTTATTCAATTTCTAGGCTTAAATTCAATTACTGCTATAAACATTTCCATAAAATGAATTGCAGAAGAAAGCCTTGCAAAGTCAAAAGCAATTTAGGAAGGGCAGTGCTGAAATGCGCAATTTAGTAACATTATTAATGTGAATAATGCATTTAATTTGAAATGATTTAGGGGAAAAAACTGAGTTAAGAGTGTGACCCCTGGAATGGACATCAAATACTGCTGGAAGATAACTCTTAGTGGGAAATCAAGGCATGGCTCCTAATACCATTTCTGTAAGATATTTTTTTGTTAGCACTGTTAAAAACAGACTGGTAACACACAGAGATTAAAAAAAAAAAATTAAAAATAAAAAGGAAAATATGTTTTTGTCCATCTTGTCACCTTGAGTTGCACAGTGTCCCAAAAAGCAAATAGTGACCATCCAGCTGCAAAACTAAGTCCATGCTTTATGGGCAATTCAATAACTGAATAAAGTGACCTGTTTAACATTCCAGCCCGGGCAGTGCCAAGTTAGTAAATTCAACACTGCTCAATTTAAAAGTGGGCATCTGTCTTTATCTGCTTTTGTCTTTGACTAACTCACCCGCAGCTCTTTGTCCATTACTGCCTTGTCCTACCACTGGCTGCTTTTTTTGCAGGAAAATTTATCTCTAGCGAGAGCCTGGCAAAGTGTGGGAAAGATCTGTGTGAATAATTTATTCCCAACCTGCCTCGAGATGCTGCTGCATTCTGTGATCTGTGTGAACAGAATATCACACCTTGAAGCTACTCACTGAGCTGGGCACGAGAACCTGGAGGTGCCAAAGCTCAGGGTCCAAGCCCTTCAAGTAGAAGTGACAGCTGCTGGGAGAGAAAGAGATCATTTTGTGTGGAGGATTTTTTGGAGTAGGTAGAGCAGGATGGATTTGATGTCCTCCTGCAAGAGTTAGGCCGTGAGAACCCAAGCTGGATTTCTGAGATGCTGTTGGATGGATAGATTACAAATCAGGCCTAGAGTGTGCTAGGAAGTGTCCTTGTGCTCAGGAAAGATGTATCAAACTGAGAACACAGAAAACAAAGGAGCATACAGAGCACAAAGGGCCATACAGAGAGATGTAGCAGCTAGGCCTGGGAATGAAGGAAGGATGCTGGAAACTTCAAATTGCTGAAACTGCTAAGCAAGGCAGAGATGTCAAAAGACATGACAATCTTATTAACCAACTCCTGACAGCTTCGTATGCATAAGCAGACAGAATTAACCAATTATGACACTGCTTTAAGTGCGTGAGAGCAACTTTGTAGTGTATAAATGAATGGCTATTCGGGCAATAAACGAGATTGATCATAAAACCATATTGGCTCATCGTTGTTACTCCGGGACCCTTCCCCTGCTGGGACCCTCGCAACAACTTTGCATTGAAAAGACAAAGTGGTCAGTACTGACTGTAAATATGTTTTTGCATCCCACTAAAAAGCACAAAAAAGGAGGCTGATCTCTGCAAAACTTTCGTTTCGCTGCCTGAAACCCGGGAACTTTAGAACTGTGAGAAATTCTGGCAGAAAAGACAGCACCAGCTTTGCATCTGGAGAGCCAGACACCACTTTTGTTGCCATTCCTGTGAAGAACACAGACCCCTTCCACGGCCTGGTGGTGATGGCTGTGGTTTATTGGAGCTGCAGAGGAATGCAGGTGTCCCCCGTTTATAATGTGATATATTTCAGTTCACAGCTCCTACACAGCACCCTGTCTTTCCAAGACCAGCCTCGATTTTTGACTCAGCAACTCAACACTTCCAGAAGTCCTGCAATTTCCTCATTATGTTGGTTACCAGGTTGGTCTTGAACATTTCATCCTATTTCAATTTTGCGTCTTTCAAGCCCATGTTTAACTAAGATGTTGTTAAGCATTTCCTGCTTGTTTTGGTTTTCTTTTTTCCCCACAGTGTGGGTGTTAAAACAATTAAACTGGAGGCCAGACATAAACCTCTTATTTGGCTATTTTAACCAGGACTGGTATTAATATATGCTTTGCTAATGACAAAAAATATCAAAAGACAATTAAACAATCCACACAATTTCCTCCTTATGAGTTGTTGAACCGATCTCCAGATGAGTTGTTGAATCACTAAGGTATAGTGATTTCCTATCTAGAAAGATTCTGGACAATTCATTGCAAATAAATGGATTAATATATCAAAAAAAAAGGGGGGGAAAGAGTCAGGTGCAATAACAGAGAAGACAAGAAGGAAATACCATGAGAGAGTTAAAAAATTCCTTATTTTTAAGTGGCTGATGAATGCCAGCATTGAAACAAGCTCAGCTAACCACTAGGAGATGAAAAATAATGTTCTCTTCCCATATTAAAAAAAGGGAAGGAATCACCTCATGTAACTCTCTTCATTCAAAAATTCCTCTTATACTTTAAGCTAATTGTCCATATTTCTCTGTGGCTGATAAAGACACATCGCCACTTCTGCAAATTACTCTCTAAAAAAAATAGTAGAAGCTGGGTTTGGCTTAGCTTTTAGGCAACAACTCTTTCATTTGGTCACTTGGAAGCTTAAACACTGTAAATAAATGCTAGAAAATGAATATAAGTAGATCTTATGATGGCATGATAGAGATGGGTTTTGTATATGTGTAAAAAAAGAGAGGATAATTATTTGGAATGCAATTTTGCCTTTGTTTTCAAACAAGAGGCATTTTGATGTGAAAAAGATGGTTATGCATTACAGTGGAAGAATAATTTGATTGCAGCGCTGAGACTGTTTTCTAATGGTGTTGATAAAAAATCTCAGTAATATTGTCTAATACTGGAGATTTGTTTGGCAGGATAATACCCAACCCAAATCTATTACACTGCTGGCAATTGTCACATTTTTAAAACATGTAGGTATAAGAGTGGTTCTGCCAATTTCCCAGCAATCTGTTTATCACCAACTGCCCTTTCTCTAATAGTGCTTAGCTGATTCCACCATCAGCAGGAGAAGCATTGAAACGTGACATTGCTGTTGCCTTCAAAAAAGCCAACTCATTATCAGTTTTGAGATAAGATACTGGCAATACCCTGGTAGGGTTGCAAAGTTAGGACTGGGACAACACAGAAAACAATTTATGCAAAGGGGGTGATTAAGTGGGGAGGAGAAAGATCTGGCTGCTTGGAGACACCAAATGAAGTGAGATGCCAGAATTTAACAGCAATTAAACAGAATAAAAAAAAGGAATTTAAGCTTTGGCCCTGATTTCACGATTTATAACAGCAGAAAATTAATGGTAGAGCAGGCACGGATTTTGAGGGAAATGTTAATTGTTTTGAATGATAGCCTCAGCTACGAAAATGAGATATGAAAATCTATTTACAAGAGTGTTCTCCAAGCACCCAAAACATCATTTGCACTTCTTTTCAGCAATCTTTACAGCCTTGGTGCCTCATTTTGGGCATGAGGCAGGGAGTTCTCTATCACATCCTTTAATCCCAAATAACTGAAGAAATGGGAAATGGGTTGACCAAATGGAGTAACAATCATGGATTGAGTCCAGAAAGAGCCTAAGTGCTCCAAAAACTTGCAGCGTCCTCTTTGAGGGAATGACAAGGGTGTCTTTGAGGAGGCATGTGGGGAATTCAGCCCCAAGTTTATGGGCGAGTTTAAAAAGTCTGATTTTGGTCATCTCATTTATTGAACTTTCCCTCCATGAACATTTATGAACTTTCCCTCACAAAAAGAAGTACACTTCTTGATCACCGATGGTGGTGTTTGGTGTAAATAAATGTTATTTCTGGAACTTGGAGCTCGTAGGGTCTAAATCACAGCAGATTTTCAACAACTGCAGCATGATTAGGGCGAGTATTCTTTTTCTCCCTGAAAATGCAGAGCCTATGCCCAGAGACACAAAATACCTCATATTCCCCAGTTCTGCAGGCTTCCCCCTGGAAATTAGGAAACTCAAAGCAAGATAGGCATGTGGAGAGCATTCAAAAGGCACAGAAGGTTAGTACAGTAAGGGTGATGTTGGTAAGCCAGCTGCTTTAGCAAAATCCAGAAATCTGGGCTAAATGTCTGGCTTTAAGCCCATTTCAGGGTGCCACAGAACCACCCTGGGTCTAATTCTCTGTGGAGTGGCTGAGGGAGAAGGGCATTTCTTTCACATCCTTTGCTTTGCTTTTTGCTTTCACATCCTCTCCCTTACAAATGTGTTTTGACTAAACTCTGTGAAGGCAGCAGCACGATGATAAATTTTTCAGTCGGTTGTGTTACAAGGCTTCAGTGAAACAGTGTATTTTAAGGGAAAGAAAAACCACAAAACCTCCACGGAGAGCTACCAGCAGAGAGAACAAAAATGAAGAGATGAATTCAAAGGATAGACATGTCTCTGTTACAGAACCATTACCTGTACCTGAAGCATGTGAGACAATCTCAACTCATGGCCTGAATTCAGAATAACCAGCCTGTGGCAGAAGCTAATGACCACCCTAAGCACTAAAAAACCAAATTGACTTAATGCCTTTTGGTTTTTGGTTTTAGTGGGTTTTCTTTTTCCCCAAGCATGAAATGTTAGGATCATTTTTTGAGGAAGTATCATTATATACAGTGATTTTCAGGAAAAGGTAGATTTTTAATGTTGTTTTGACCAGACAATAAAATTTTTCTTAATAGTCCAAGGATCTGCAGGGACTGTGCAAGTGGTCGAATTAAATTTGCAGGTTCAGGTAAATTTAAATGTAGAAAGACTCACAAGAGCATGAAAAATTTGAGAATATAAGGATTAACTATGCAACCCCTTGCAAATCTGTACTTAATTAAAAATCGACTGTCATCCACAAGAGCAAGAACACACAACAGGAAATTTCTGTGGAGTCTCTGCACACCCTTGGTTTCACTGATGGGCCTAAAATATGATGCAACTCCCTCTCTTTCCTGTGGAGAAACATTTTCATCTGCTTCTCCACCGTAAAGAAACACAGCAATAAAATGTTCATCCTCTCCAGAAGTCACTAACTGCTGCTCCAGCAAGCTGCTCTAAAAAAAACTTCAGCAGATTCCAGGATCTTCAGCTATTCCAAAGTTAAATAGATAGGGCAATTTCTCCTATTTTAACAGAAGCTGTGTAAACCTGGGAGGAAAAAACTGTAATCATATTCCCAACTTGCTTAGCAACTGTAGGCAAGAGGGCTAATATGTCATAATTTATATGTGAGGAGATTGCAGGGGGTTAGTAGCCACGTCCAGTGCTGTCGAGGCTTCCCACTGAGAGCTGCACTGCAAAGTGGCAGCTGGCTGAAAACACTGCTGTTTTCAACAGCTCAAAAAATGTAAATGTGTCAGTAGCTGGTCAAACAGGTTTCCACAGGGGTGATTTATTGCAATCCCTCACGTTAGTGACTGGTATGAATCACTCCTGGGCTGAAGACAACCCCTGTGCACAGGTTCGTAATGAATTCAGGTGCTGATTCAGTCTTGCTGGCCCCAGAGTCCTGTCAGAAGGGAATTTTGGGCAGCCTCAATTAGACAGAGATAATTTCTACGCGCGGGATTTCCTAAGCCGAAAGTAAATATGCTTTTCCAGGGAGCCTTGGAAGGACAGGAGGGAGGCAAATGAACTCATCTCCCTCAACAAATGAGGAGAATTCAGTGAAACAGATCTGCAGCTACCACTTTTGTTCATGAACAGAGGAAAACTGGGGCTGGTGGAGGCGTCCCCGGGCAGAGTTTCCTGCAGCTGTGATAACAAAGACGTGAAGATCTGTTGGGCTTTCGGAGCTTCATCATTTACACATGGCAGAGTTAGGATGGTAAAACCCAGAAACAGAAAAATATGGATATAAAACCTATAAAACCCAACCAGAGAACTGTTGCCCTGGTTTTTGCTAAGCCTTCTGTTTTTAACCTTGGAGTCAGATTCTTTCTCACACAGTTTCATGTAAATAATGGCCAATGCTTACGTAAGGGTATTTTCTGTTTTTCATTCCTTTTGTGATAAGAGAACTTTGATGAGCATCTTTCTTCTCCAGTGGGATTGAGGAGGAAGTGACATGTCCTCCAGTCCCTGGTGGAACTGAGAAATGTGTAAGACGTGACATATGTAAATAATAAAAGTCATTCCCCTCCTTTCTGCTGAACCTGGCAGGTGTGAGAGCCTCTTTATTGTGTTTTCCCAGACACAGAGAACTGCCCCAATGCCTGAAACACAAAGAAGGCAAACACCTGGGGAAAATGCACGTGAAACTTTACCTGCAGCCACTGGGACTGGTCATTGTGGCCGGAGGTCCAGGCGTTCACTTTGCCTTGCTTGTCCAGCCGGGCTTTCCTGGGCTCCCAGGCGAACATGTCCATGTTGAGCGTGCGGAAAACGCTGGAGGCGGTGATCTGGAAGTCCTGAATGTGTCCTGATTTCATCCCCAGGGGCTCGGAGCAACCTGGAACAGCAGGGCAAGATCAGTGGTGCTGCCTGCTTATCTGGGCCAGGGGGTTTAGGTTTTCTGTTATGGCAAAGAAAACCTGCAGTGCTTGGGAGAAAAAGATTTAATCAGGGCTATTGTTGGAAGAACTCGAAAACAAATAAATGAAAAACAGTCAATTCAGGGCTCTTTGTTTCAACAATTGCTTGGGTGAGTCAAAATCAAGATAGAGAATTCAGCATATTTTATCCTGGCGTAAATTTATGAAGCGAAACAAAATGAAAAGATGACTTCTGTCTGTGCTTATCTTCTTTTTATTTTCCTGTGCTGCAGGAAAATATTGCTTCCCCTGCTCAGTATGATTTTTCTCATGCTTTTGTGCCACCTCACATCAACCACATGTTTGCTTACTGCAGAAACATTACTTTTTCTTAAAGCCATTGCTGAGGTAAAATGTTAAAAAGCACTGGTCTCTTTTACACTTTTGAATTACTTGACATCTAGATAAAAAACTACAAAGCCCAAAACCCCACTGAAGGAGGGGGAGGCCACAGAAAAACAATTTTGAAGGCGGGAGAATAGTAGGAGGATATCACTTAGGAGAAATCAATAGTTAATGGCTTATTTGTTTGTGGACATCCCACACCACTGAGTTATTTCGACTGTAGCAAAGATATATCTTGGGCTTCTCCCTTCTCTGTCCTGCATGAAAAAGGATAAAAATAAAAATTGATGAGTGGCTCTGCCTTGGGGATGTGTGCTGGGAATGTGGAAGGTAAATTTGGATGCAGAAGTGGGAAGAAACAAGCTGGAACAGGAGAGACACCCTTCAACAGCAGCACTGAAACAGGGCTGGAAACCAAAGAAAGGAGATGAACTGCATGGTTTTAAGACTTAAACAAAAAACAAACAAACAAACAAAAACACAAAAAAAAAATCAGAAAAAGAAAGGTGAATGACTGAGAGACAGAAGGCTGCTAAGAGGACAGGAAAGGTGAGGGGGAAGGAGTCATGCCTGAAGGTTGAGGTAAAGTGAAAGATGGAAAAGATGGAGTTGGGAACATAAAAAAAGAAGCTGTTTTCTCATTTCCTTCCTCTCCTGGCAGTCAAAATCCTGGCCACTTAAATCACCCTCAAAGTTTTCAACTTGTTTTTCACT
>VYXC01005661.1:77159-87446 GCA_013397175.1 Platysteira castanea
AAAGAAAGAAAGAGAAAGAAAGAAAGAAAGAAAGAAAGAAAGAAAGAAAGAAAGAAAGAAAGAAAGAACGAACAGCTAAGTTTTACCACTTCAACATTTACCATTTAAATTTATTTTAAGAGCAACAGATTCAGACTTGACACTCGACTTCTGCTCAAGGACCTGCATTCAGCAGCAGCTCAGAGGGGTCTCCTGCATCCAGTAACTTCCACTGGCTCACCCATCATGTGCCAGGGATTTGGCTGCAATCCGAGGACACCCAGTGCCCTAAAACCTTATGGCACGAAGAACTTTAGGAACCTCGGGTAAGGTTCTGTTTGACACCTGCAGGTTGTGGAATCTGCTCAGATGGGCTCTGCATGTCAGTGAGGAGGATTTCTGGGACTAGAGTGAGTGGTGAACACCGAGTTACTCAGGTAAAACTGAGCGTAAGATAAAGCCAGTAGTTGAATATCAATGTCTTTAAATTTGGCTCTACAAGAGCTGGATTATGTCACGCACACAGGATGGATGGTGCAAAGTCACCGTGCTGGTATTGAGGAGAGCACAAGGAGAGCACAGGCATGGAGCCAGCTCAGATTCTGTGAGCTAAGGGCCTGGGACAAAAAACACCAGCTCAAATCCTGTGCTAGGTACACAGCTGCACGTTGAATTCACTCATGTAGCCAAAACAAATCAAATAAAATCACTTGAGGCAGATGCCCTCTAGACCAGTGTATGCCCGAGAGCTGGGGAATAAAATCAACTCCTTTAGTTTCAGAAGTCCCTGAAATTTCTTCTAATCTTGTTCCTTTCAACCACCACACTCCTCCCACCTCCATGATTACACAGACCTCGTTGGTGATCACAGCAGGTCACAGAGTCGTGGCCTTTCTCCACAGGAGGGGGAAAATTAACCATCGTGCTGTGTTTGCTGCTCTCACCACTGACCCTGTAGGAGTAATTCTCTATTAATGTTCACTAATGCTTTTGACTCCAGGGACTCACTGAAATCTGTTTGGGGACGCTGAATAATTCAGTTGTCTACACCGATGAAGACATACCCAATATTGAATTTACTGGAACCTTAAAAAAAGGTCCTCATTGGAAAGGAAATAAATGAGGAAGACTTTTTCTCTGAGAGAAAGTGGTAATAAGAACAAGGTAATTTTATGAGTTCCTGTTGATTGTACAGAGCAGCATCTTCAGAGGCAGTTCAGAGCCTGTCCTGCAAACCTGCATGGTCTGCCTGCAGCTCTGCTGGTAGCTGTGAGTTAATCCAGCAGCTTGTTTTCCATAAACAAGTCCACAAAACAAAGGCCATAAGGAACTTCTCAGCATGGTTTACAAATCTTAGAACAATAGGAAAAAAGAGGCTTAGATTCAGAATCATAATGTGTGAATGTAACAGAACAGCAGGGATTGGGACAGCTCCAGTGGAAAGTGTTCATCTTCCTCCTACAATTTGTGGTCAAATGTTGGTATATTCAGTTTGCAGAAGCTATATACTTGACAAAAAGAAGATAAAAAACCACCCAGTTACATATGTCTTATCTACAATATTCCAGGCAGGAAAGGAGAAGAGGGATGAGAAGGCAGAGTGACTTTAAGAAGACCCCTCTGTGATGCTCCTGGATGGAGTCCATAACCATATTCCCCTCATTTGTTATCTCACTGTTAGCAATAACACCACCAGCATTTCCTACAGAACAGCCTTGTCTGAAGTGTTCCGCCAGAGCAGGCTTTCCAGAAATGCTCAAATTAAAACCTACATGAAACCTTGGGTCTTTGAAACCTTAAATGTAGTTTTAGATTCATAAACAGGTATGCATTTTATGGAGAACAGAGGTGTTTACCTGTTTCAGTTATGAGATGGAATGGCACTGTCATAAATTATTCTTCATCTTTTCTAGCACAAAGTAAACATATCTTTACTGCTACTCACCATTACTCATATAAAAATGGGGTTGAATAAGAGATCAAGGTTATACTGGCATTAAAAGATTTATTACAGCAACCCTTCCCTGCTGATCTCATCAGGTTTTGAAGGATTGAAATTTAATTTTTTTGCCCCTTTTCTTCTTCTTTTTTTTTTTTTTTAAAGTCGTTATTCTGACAAAGCTGGATAGAAAGCACCCAGAGAAACATTTTGTAATGAGAAATAGGGACACTTGGCAGTGAAAATCTTTTTAATAAACCCGGGAAAGGAGCAACCTGACGCAACTCCCTCAACACTGGCAAAGTCAGTGAGTCTGAAAGCTCCCTCCTGTGCTTCCTTCTCAGCCTCCAAGCACGAGGGCCCCTGAGGAGGACCAACAGTGCTGGTGCTGCAGGGGTGGGCCGGTGATGAGGAGCAGGAAAGGTCAGCCACTATTAACTTCCCCGCTGCAGAGCCTCGCTGGCACCTGCACACAAGGCGCTCATCCATCTCACCTGCCCGTGGCTTTTTGGTACTCTCCTGATCAGCACTGTCAGCAGAGCTCCCCCGGATTTAGTTCAGGGCATTAATGCACTCAGCACCGTGGCAGGGATGTGTGTTTTAAGCAGCACCCGAAGAGGAAATGCAGGGATTTATCCGTGGCAGCGCTGCAGCTGTTGCTGACAGGCTGGAAGGAGGCCTGCCCCATGGAGAGAAACAGCTTGTTTTATGGTAAAAGAGTCACGTGATAGCATAAATTGTTATCTTGTAGTAGGCTAGGAGAGCAAACGTTTGCTGCAGGTTGCTTTGTGAATAATAATTCCCGGTGTGATTGTGGATTGCACCTTGAGGACAGACCAGTTAAACACTTGGGTTATTTCTGATCCCAGACCATTTTCTTTCACTTATGTGGATGTAGGTCTGGCAAAGCATCCTCATACCTTTGTTACTAAATTCTCTGCAGACTCATCCTCCTATCTTTTCCAGTCTATCACACCTCGGGGTGAGAACAAACCCTCCTCAGGACTTCCCTCTGCTCACCTGCATCTCAGCCTCAGCCAACCCCCTAAAAAACAACTCACCACCTCTGCCATCCTCAATAAGACTTACTCATGTACATGCTTCAAATTAGCCATGAGGAATCAGAGATGCAAATTGGACCACTAATTTAATTTGCCTCTCTGTGAAGAGATCAGAATATAGGTTAGACCCCACTTGCATGGAAAACATAAACACAAGGATTGTTTGGCCCATGTAATGCTAATGTGGAGGAACATATGTTAGGAGAATTATCAAAAAGCACCTACTTCATTTGGCTTTTGTTGAGAACTTTCAATTCATGCCTCAGAGAGTTTACATAATTAGACAGACTAAAAACTTGCTTAGTCTGTTCCTTCTTATTATTAAGTCATTATTTTAGTCCCGAAGGTAGTTGTTATGAATGCCATTAACTGGATTATATGAATTATTCAAATGCTGGCATGTTTAGACTGTCGTCTCAAGAAGGGGCCCATAATCAATCTCACATTGTTCAGAGGTTTGCAGCCCTGCAAAATACTGTCTTATTTGCAAAGTATTGATCAAACGAGTATTAACTATCAGAAGCTGAAGGCTACCTAAGAAACACCAAGGTCATTCACTGATATTATTAATTTCTTCATATACTTTGAACTCGTGGAAGCTCTTCCTGGCTTTGGAATGCTAATGGCACTCAGAAAGAACTTCCCCACAGTGTCTAGAAGACATCCTGGAGAATCAGCCTAAGAATATGTAAATAAAAATGTCAGTGAAAGTATCTGTGTGTATTTCCCCTTGTAAAATAGCTTTGATCAAGAGCTTGTAGATCTAGAGGATAGGATGTCAGACTCAGGTCACAAACATGTACTTTTCTTTTCATCCTGCGTGAAAAGCGTCTTCCTCAGGGAAAAGAAGGAAATTCAAAAAGGTGCAATATTAAAACCAACATGCAGATACAGTCAGGGGGAAATTTTTGGTTGTGGAATGACGTCAGATATTGAGAGGTACTTTGTCTCACACACTTCCCATCTGTTTTTATGGCACTTTGGCAGATGCAGTCTGGTAAAAGCTCCGAAGACAAACATGACCTTTTCTCAAGCTCCAGCAGGAAAAATTCGCATTCTGACTTTCAGTGGGCTTTGCCTCGCTCCTATGCATATTCCTAGACCAAGAGGTCATGGAATTATAGAATCATTAAGGTGGGGAAAGACACCCAGTGTATTGAATAAAGGAGTGGTAACGATCTGAAATCTGGGAGCTCGCAGGAGATCAGATTTCCCTGGCCCTGTGAGATCCCTGCTGTGAGATCCCATTGCACATTCCCAGCTTACAGCGGGAAACTAAAGCTGCTTAGTCCCTCCACCAGAATAAACTCATCTAGTGATAACAGTGCTATCACACGGTGCACTACCTGTATTAAAATATGTGTCTTTATCCCCCTTTCTTCATGGTCAAGGTAATCCTAACCATTTTTTGTGGATAACCTGTTGCTGAGACACTGGTGTGGGGACAGAGGCCAAGGTTTGAGGTGGACACAAGGGGATAGTGAAGAGTTAGTGAGGCACAGGGGGACAGATGGCTTTGTGACTGATGAAAAGATTGCGCCTCTCAAATAATTTCTCAGCCCACAGATGTTACAGAACAGAGGAGGTTGGTTCAAATGATTGATATCTCCTGATCCCTAAGAAACTGGCTATTTGTTGAATCATGACAACCACACTCGTGAAATTTTTTTTATTGTCTTTTGAAGTTAGGACTCAAAAGTCAAAAAGAATTTAATATAGAAATGTTAAAAGTTACCCTTCAGTGAGATTTTCCCTGTACGCTTTTCCTCAAAATAGTTTTTCCTTCTACAAAAATTTGCAGGCAAAAGATCAGGTTAAAAACATTAAACATGGCTTGGTTTCGTGATAGGCAATCTTTGAAAAGTCTCATTGAGAGAGTCAAGGTTTGAACAATGTCCTTTTATCTTAACCACTCACAGAGGAAGAAGGTTCTGGGAGTGCAAGAGCAAAATATGTTCCTATTTTTCAGTTCGCAGAATTGGTGTGTGGCTTAAATTGGAAGGTCTTTGAGGTGGCAAACACATGCCACCTCTTCCAGGGGAGGTCAGGGAGGGTGAGTTTACCTCAGCCCTGGTTGTCTGTGGCGTTATCATGGTGTTTCCAAAAGCCTGAACTGCTCTGGGGCCGTCTGGAGATGAACTTGGATTGAGAACTGGGTGAGCAGCGGGTCCAGGGTGTTGGAATCAGTGTTGTGGGGTCCAGTTGGTGATGTGCTGATGCCTTAGGTTTTAATTTCTATATTTTTCAAATCCTGTACTGCCTAGTGTGTAACTCTGAAGTTTCTTGTAGCTCGTGAGCTGCTCTCTTAGGCCAGACAGACACAACAAAGCCTCTCTGAGCTGTTCAAGGACACTCGGGCTGTCCTAGGCCCAAGAGGTGTAAACTGGGACCATGAAAGAGGTGGAGAAATTGAAGAAAGCTAAAGTTTTAATTGGTGAATTTATGCTGATATGCAGATGGACCAAACCTATATCAGTGTCAAGAACTCATGACCTGTCATCCATCTCGGGGTCCATTTTATGGAAGCAGCCTCTGGCTCCCCAGGGTGTACCTTGAAGGCCTTCAAATAAATCCCTGCCTTTATTCCCTTACTCCTGTCTAGTCTCTGTTCCTAGGTGGCTGAGAGAAGGCATCAGTGCCACTGGTGGTGTCCCCCAGGGTTCAGTACTGGGCCAAGCATTGCTTAACTCATCACTGACCGGCTGAGGGGTCAGTGCAGCTCACTGGTCAGTGAGGAGTCCTCAGCACTTCACTGACCACACACATGGCTGGGGTGAGAGGCCAAAATGCCCCAGGGCTGGGAAGGCCTTCAGAAGGATCTCGACAGGTTGGAGAGATGGGCAGGGAAGAATGTTTGGAAACTTAAAAAGGGAAATGCAGGTACTGCACCTGGGCAGGAATAGCTCTGGGCACCAGCACGGGCTGGGGGTGATCTGCTGGAACAGCTCTGTGGGGCAGGACCTGGAGGTTCTGGTGGACAACGAGCTGTCCATGTCCCGCTGAGCGTCCTGGGGGCAAGGAAGGGATTCTGGGGACATTGGGAAAAGCATTGGCAGCAGGTCAGGGGATGATCCTTCCCCTCTGCTCAGCCCTACGAGGGCACATCTGGAGCGCCGTGCCCAGCTCTGGGCTCCTCAGCACAGGAGGGACATGGAGGGACATGGAGCTCCTGGAGTGGGCCCCGTGGAGGGGGACAAAGTTGATTTAGGGCCTGGAGCATCTCCGTGCCTGGGAAAGGCTGAGGGAGCTGGGGCCTTTCAGCCTCGAGAGGAGCCCCAGCTGAGAGAGGCCCTCAGCCCTGGGTGTCCCTGGCTGCAGGGAGGGCTCCGAGCAGGGCCCGGGCTCTGCTCTGTGGGGCCCAGCAATGGCACCAGAGGCACGGGCAGGGCCTGATGCCTGGGAAACTCCCGCTGAACATGAGGAAGAACTTCCTGTGCAGGGACCCAGCACTGAACAGCTTGCCCCGAGAGGCTGTGGAGTCTCCTTGCTGGGGATATTCCAGAACCCTCTGGACAGAGGGGCAATCCTGTGCCCTGTGCTCTGGGACGGCCCCGCTGGAGCAGGGAGGTGGCACCAGATGAGTCACTGCTGTCCCTCCAACCTGACCCATCCTGGGATTGTGTACATTTGCCTGTGTAGCACACCAGAAAAATCTTAATATACTGGCATGTAATCTTACTTTTTCTTGAACGTTGTTTCCTGAACCTTAGCTGTATTGAGATAATTTGAAACAACACTTTTCTAGAAGTCAAGTTTAGCAGGACATTGAGTGAGGATCATTTGCTCTGCCAGCTTTTAAGCCAGTGGTTAGGCAAAAAATTATTCATTTGCCTATCAGCATGGCATCATCTCACAGATTTGGATGCTGTCCTCCCCGTGAGGTGACTATGATGCCCACACATCATTCCATTCTGAACCAGAACACGGGCACTGGGGCACCTTTGACTTGCTTCTCCCCAATGCCAGAAGCCATGTGGACAGCACATTTCTTCCTTTCGGTTTCACCACTTTCTGAGACTTGATTACTTTTAACAGCAGAGTGGCAAATGGGAATAATAAACCCCCCAAAACTTAGTTGAAAGGGATGGTGTTGCAGACACAGGGGATCAAGTGCTTACAGGTCCCGTTGCTCCAGTCCTTCAGCCACATCAGGCGCAGTAATTAAGGAAAGCTGACAGAACACGTTATGGACAGTGCTCATAACAGCATCGAGTTTCAGTTGCCATGGGGATGCTGACTCTGAACCGGCTGCTTTTGTGCATCCAGAACCTCAGCCCAAAGCTGCTGGAACCTGTCTGTGCGTGGGCGCCTGTGTATAGATGGGAGGGGTGATATGAAATGGATACCAAGATATGGGGCACCAGGGAGTCCATGGATGATTACACTAAGAAATAGGCTCCCAGTCTCTGTGCTTTCCATTCTGATTTGAGGATGTAAATTACATTTTTGGCCTGTAAGCTAAGTGTATACCTGCAGAGAGCAGACGCTGGTATTGAGTTCACAGAAGTCAGTGAATTTATGGCAGACTCTGGCTAGCAGACAACCTCTCTTCATTCCTGTGGATCGCAGGTCCTGTGTGGCATTGTTTTAATTCAACTGCACTTTAACCTCTCCTAATTCCTGTGGATCGCAAGTCCTGTGTGGCATCGTTTTAATTCAACTGCACTCTCCTTATTAGGTTCTGTTCTCCACAGCCAAGGACTTTCAGGTACTTACTGCCACTCATCAATATCCTCCAAGGAAATCTTTCTGTGATATTATGCCAAATTTTGAAGTATTGACCAAAAAAAAAAAAAAAAAAGGCAGAACTGTAACAACTTTTTTAGCATGTAACTTAGCAGGTTAAATCTTCTTATATGGTGCACACCACCTCACAGGATGACTCTGAGACTGTACTTCATAAAGCTCACCTGACACTGAGAGGAGAGCTACATTAAGTGATGTTAAACATTTAGGCTGCGGTGACAGGTATTTTTGGAAGCCTGCACACCAGAGCTCATGAATGAGGAAATGAACTTTGACAAAATGAATGGTTTCACAGATGGCAGTTTGCTTGGAGCTCTCACCAGCAGATGTTTGAGTGAATGTTCTGCAAGGCCTCTGTGTATTTTGGGTTTTATCATTTCATTAGCAAATAGCTATCACCTGGTGTATACTTGCTCTTTGGAAGCTCTTGATGAGAAAGCTGTTAATTTTTTTTCCTTGCCTTTTTTTGAGGAGAAAAACCCCAGACAACACTTTACGGTTTTCTGTTTGGGGATGAGAATGATGGAACTTAAGGGGGTTTTTACAAGTAATTTTTTGTGTGTGTCACAGTTGTTATGATTAGGTTTGTGAGTTTCATAGTCACAGATTTAATTATGCCATGGGACTGCAAGTCCCAAAAATGTGAAGCTGAGGACCAGAGGTGGGATTGAAACCAAAACTCGTGTGGAGACACTTGCATAGAAACCAAATTAAGCCTCAATCAAAATACAAATTCTACCTAACAACATTCCAACACATTCAGACTTTTTTTTTTTTAAAGCATTCTCAGTAATGACCAAAAAAAAAAAAAAATTAAATAAATTAATTCTAAATAGGACAGAGGTCAGGGAAATATTTTGGCCTGAGTCTGTTGGGGTAGATCCCTTTCCAACACAGGTCATCTTTTTTATTAACAATCTCTGCAGCAAAACTGTTTACTCACAGTTTCAAGAAATATAGTGAAGAAATTTTCTTAAAGCCGTGCAAAGTTATTAAAAAAGCAAAATTAAAAAAGCGAAAAGTATCATGTACAACACACACACAGAGACAGTAAATAAACCCAATGTATTTTATTTTGGACTGGAGTTCTAATATATTTAAACTGCCAATTAAAAGTTGGGCACATTTTTTGTCAAACTGTGTTATTTCTGATTATANAAATAAATATTTGAATATTTTATTTAAAAAAACAATTGGTAACCATACCAAGGTCTCTGGAGAAGCAGTTTATGCCATTTTAATGAGGGATAAAAAAATAGGATTTTTATTATGCTATTTAATGCTTTACGTTTATACACAGCAGTCTCCAGCAAAGTGATGCCATAATGATTTTTGCTTTTTATATATTTCTCTCATATTCACCTTCATGCAGCTTCTGTGTATCCCAAACGCTTTTAGCCCACATACTTATAATTCCCTAAAGCTGATAGCTAGTTTAAACCCAAAGTTCTGTTAAGTTAAAAAACTAAACATCTTAGCTTGTCGTAGTNAAGCAAAATTAAAAAAGCGAAAAGTATCATGTACAACACACACACAGAGACAGTAAATAAACCCAATGTATTTTATTTTGGACTGGAGTTCTAATATATTTAAACTGCCAATTAAAAGTTGGGCACATTTTTTGTCAAACTGTGTTATTTCTGATTATAGTGTTTAATTTCTGACTATAGTGTTTCATTTGAACTTCAGCACATAATTTCAGAAAAGCCATTTGGGGAATAAATTCGAAAAGTGATAAAATTAAGTTCTCTTTCCATATATTCTAAGTAAGTATTGCAACTTTTACATTTTGAAATTGTGATTTGACTTTCAAAAATTGCCCCCAAGAAAGAAAAAATATACAAAATGTACATGGAAAGGGATGAAGTCTTTGAAGAGGAAGAAACCCCAAACTAAATATTTGGGATCATCTTCTAGTCAATAAAAACTAGAGGAAAAAAACTAGCTATTCAACCTGAGGCAACTTTACTTCCCATTTTTTTTTTTGATTCTGCAGCCAAACTGAGCAGTCCACCTGTTTTTAGATTAATCCTTCAGTCCTCCTATTACCCACAAAAATGAAATAAATATTTGAATATTTTATTTAAAAAAACAATTGGTAACCATACCAAGGTCTCTNCTTTTTCGGTGCATTGGGCCAGGCAGAGCATTCCTGTGGAATACTCGTGCCCAAATTTAAAAATCCTTAATAAACCTTGAAGTAAATTCCCTTTTTCCCCTCTAACCGTGTCTGGCTTTTTAATTTTAAGCCCAGGAAAAGGCATCAAAAGGGTCAGGTGTTCAAGCACATCTCCCACACAGTGGCATGCTGCTCAGCAATTAGTGAATTTCCTTAACGTTCTCCAGATGTTAGCTGTGCTCAAATCTGCTCTCAGTAGCTGTGGGCTAACACCTCATAAAAACAATTCCCATGTCCAAAAGACCACAAAACACTTGGGACAAAAAACCCAAACCGAAAACAAACAAACAAAAACCCCTCACAACAGCAACAACAAAAAAAACCCTCCATAGGCAGGGATCGTCTTCACAATGACATCATCCTGGAGAAAAGGAGGCTCAGGG
>VYXC01005661.1:87630-102513 GCA_013397175.1 Platysteira castanea
TCTTCTTCTTCTTCTTCTTCTTCTTCTTCTTCTTCTTCTTCTTCTTCTTCTTCTTCTTCTTCTTCTTCTTCTTCTTCTCAAGTTTGGGTTTGTTTGTAATTGGATGTAAAAGCCCGCAATGCAAAATTTAGGTTATTAAATTATTGGGTTATAAGCAAAACCAAATTTGTTGGTATTATATAATTGGATAGTTTGGGCTTCAAAAGGCCTTGGAAGGAAAACTCTGTGACCATTTTCCACCTTGTTAGCTTAGGAGCACAGTCTGTGCAGCTGTAACATAGGTAAGAAATAATAAACATCCAAGTCTGAAGAAGAATTCCCTCTCTCACATTTTAATCCAAGCTCTGAGTAAGAAGAACGAGATGAAAACCAAAGAAGAAAAAATCAACACTCCACCCCAGGCTCCATGATTTAGGTGGGATGTGTTACTGTTATTGGGTAAATTCCCTGCAAACTGGGCAAATTCCGTGCCTGTGGCAGGGGTTTGGAACAAGATGATCTTTCAGGCCCCTTCCCACCCAAACCACTCTATGATTCCATGAAAAAAAAGGTGATATCTCAAGGGAGAGAGTGGGAGACAAGTCCTGAACAGGGGAAAAATGAATTAAGAAATATGAGGGTGGTTAAAACTGGGAGACCAGCCTGGGAGTGATAAAAGTGGGAGAGGAGAAGAAGTGCCGGGGCACAGGCGTGGACTCCTAGGTTAGAAATCACTAGAGAGGAATAACACTCACGAAGTCCTGCTGACAGTTTTTGTTAGAATTTAGCTGCCATTATGATTTTGGATATGGTGGAGGCATAACAGAAACAATAATCCTGCCCACAGCCACATCTATTCTGATTCAAACTGCCTTAAAAAGAATAAATAATATGTGAATTGGAAAATACAGATGCAAGAAATGAGCAGGGATGAAGTGAAATCAGAATAAAACAAGCCAACATATTTTAAAGACTTAAATGCAAAAGGACATAAGGGAAAAAAAAAAAACCAAAACAAAACCCTGCTGTTAAAAAAAAAAAAAAATTGACAAAAAAGACCCAATACTGGAACAGGCAAAGCGAGAGTTTTGGTTTTGCTTCAGGAGCAATAAATGAAAAATAGACATATGGGATTTTTTTTTGTCACTGTGCTTGCAAATGATAAAAGTGAATATCACTAATAAAGTGGTTAGGAGTACACAGGTGCTATTTTATCACAGCCAACCTGTGAGGAGAGGCAGAGGTCAGGAGAACTTTAAAAGGCAGATATGACTTACCCAGGCTTTAATTGGCTTCCAAAAACATGGTCAGTGACCCTTTAAATCACAAGCCAATTACAAGCATTGTAGTGCCGTTACTAATTACATGCTGAGAACGTAAATTTAAAACGGCAATTTCAATTTTCAGTTCATTGGGAGAATGCAGGAAAATGAAACTGCATACTAATTAGTCCATGTGATTCAGACACCTGAAAGATTAGAGAAAAAAAAAAACTTCTGCACTCATTACAAGTGAGTTATAAGCAGAGCACTCAAAACTTGTATTTGGCAGGCTGCATATAAATCAAGAAATTAAATGACAAAGAAAATTGATAACGATGGAACAAGGCAAAAATAGCTACAGGCCTGTACGTAATCAGACTTTGAGGGACTTTGCCCATTATACATGACTTCCTTCAGCATTTATCTTGCATTAGAAGCTACAAGTGGGGAACGGGCGATTGCTCCGAGTTCACTGCACTAAACGTTAATTTACACCTCCTAAAAATGGGTTTCCCGGCTTGGTAACTTTCCTACTTAATCTCTGCCGAACATCCACACCGTTTTTCAGTGCCTCCTTCTGGACCAAGTGCTCCACCACCCAGAGCAGCACGGAAAAGGTTCCACGTGCAGGCTGCTCGCAGTGGGGTCCGGGGACAACCGGACGCGACAGAGTGAAAACTCAAGTGGAGAGTTTGAGATCTTTTCTCCCACAAGACCAAAGGAAGGCAGACAGAGATGTAGGCCAGATCTGACTCTTTGTGCCCCTCCGCAAACATTTGTGAAGTGTCTCCCTGGGCAGTACAGAACCTGTGCAAAAATAAGACACGGGATTTCTGCTTCTCCTCTCAGCAGGAACTGTTCACCATAAGAAGGTCAGACAGTGTTTGTTTCTTAAAGCTTCTTTCATGCTTGAAGAACAAGACAGTGCTCTGATGTAAAGAACTATTATGCTTAAAGTGTGGGTCTGTGGGTGTCTCTAACTTGCCAGATCTAAAAAGAGTTTCTGCAGAACACTAAAAAGCACTTTTTCCTTGCAAATATCATCTCCCTGAAAAGTTTCAGATTTCCTGGTCCCAGGTGTTTTAAAGAAACAGAAGTGCAAAGAAAGAAATCCTCTCAAGGCTTCTATTCTGAAATTACGAAGAATTTTTTTAATTTTGCTCTGAACGGAAAAAAGAAGATAAAAAGAAGTATTTGGCAAGTTTTGTGAAAATGATAGGCTAAACTTTATTTTGCAAGAAAAATGAGAAGAAAAAGAAGAGAATGCTTAAAACATATTAATTGTATGACCTAGGCTTCTCAAAAGTCCTTACACCCTACAGTTGTCAAAATTACAGAATAACCTGTATGGGATTGGAATTACCTCCGAAACTCCAAAAAAAAAAAACCCCGAATTCTTCAGACCTGATGCCATGGGCTGACACATTTTAGACACTTTTTAGACATGTTTTCTCCACTGGCCCAATGTTTTCCTTGCAGGTAAGAGCAAAGGGAAGACTTCTCAGGGAGCAAAGTCCGAGGAAGCCTGACAGCTGCCCCTGTGGTGCCAAGCACAAATGTGGAAGCGTCAGGCCATTAGATATCCCCATCCAGTTCACGGCCCAGAAAAGTCTGGAGGGCCAGTGCTAAATGATTCTGAAACCTTTCTCCAGCTCATTTAATAAAGCCCACACTCCAACACAGCCCGAAAGCGACGGTAATGCTGAATTTCGTTATCCATTAAAGTTACATTAGCTTCCTACTCCCACGGAGATAATTCTGCTCAGGTCCCTCTGCGTGACCCTTTCCAGTTCTTTTCAGTGTATAAATTTCACAGACTTCCTAACCCCTCTGATCTTTATGGATGACGACTGACTTACGACACATTGAAGGGCCTTTTGTGTTTTTGCCCTTCAATAAATAACAAGCAGCAACACCAGCTTTCGTTTTTCAGAGCTGACAAAACCCAGCACTCCCCCTGCACCAGTTTCAGAAAACTTCATCAAACAGTGCTTTGTGCCTGCTCTCCATGCAAGAAAAATGAGCAGGTAATCCTGTGGGCTTTCTCCCCAGGATATCTGGGAGACTCCCAGAAAAATCACAAATGTTAGTCAGGGCAAAGACATTGAATATGAAGAAATATTAATGCCATGTACACCAAGGCAGCTTCAAGAAGAGTGTGTCTGACACAGCTGTGGACAGTTCAGCTTAGTGCTCCCCACCGAAATGCTCAAAAAACCATTTTGTTTTGCTAAATCCTGCAGTGGGTTCACTGGAAGGGAATCATCCCCCTCGCATATTGACCGTGCTGATCAGTGCAGAAGGTTTTCCAATAAGTACCTAACTCACTAACCTTTATTACCCAGCAGCTGACATTGCCCAAGCTTCGCCCAATTCAAACATCATGAAAAGAAAGCACCATGCAAGCAAAGAGCTACAGCAGCCACTAGGTAGTCGTTACCTTAATTAAAACACTGCTACAGGACTTCATACTCGCCACTTCGTGGCTTTTACTGGAGATTTGTTGGGCACAGAGAAATCCAGTTCACAGTGAGGGCATTGCCATTTGAATCACTCTAACTATAACATCCTCGAGTGGGATGAGAGCATGTGCATTTTCAGCCTCATGGATGTGGCTGAACTAGCAGCTGTTTCAACCTTAATTAAAACAGTTCTTGTTACTTCCAGGAATACTTAGCCTGTGTGCCCGGAGCAGCTCAGCAAAGAGGACCAGCTCTTCCAGCAGGCTCTGGCACAGCCAAAACCACCCTTAAAGCACTTTTAGCACGTGTCAAGGTATCTCCACCAGGAGATGTTGCTGTGATCTGCTTCTAAGGGCCGAAACACCAAACATATGTGGAACGCAGCTCCTTTGAAAGGAGCCTGTATAAATCTGCTTCCACGGTTTAGAGCCACAATAGAACACATGGACACGTTTTTTTAAATTAAAAAAAAAGGCTTGTGCATTTGTAAAGTCAAGATTATCACTGTTTTGCAAGTAAATAGTCCCTTTTTGCCTCGGCTACGTCTCTGACAGTGAATAAGAATCTAGCTGTTCGTTAACCACTTGTCTTCATCAGTTTCTTAAGTGACACTGGCAATCAAATCAAGGGTACTTTTTTCCTCCTCAGCTCCATCTGTTACCTGAATCCACGGCCATCTGTCATTTTCTGCAGCAGTCCAGGCGTTCACAAGACCCTTCTTATTAAGCCGTGCGTAGTAGGGGTACCACTTCTGGAGTCCGAAAAGCGCTCGGTGAGTGGACGACGCAGTGATTTGTTGGTTTGACACAATCCCTCCCTCTATCCCTAGTGGGCCGGAGCATCCTGCAGATGGGGGAAAAAAGAAGAGGATTCAACTGAAATGATCAACTGTTCTAAGTCCTAAGTGGCTGTAATTAAAATAGCTTACAAATAGATCCAAAATGTCATGCCAAACGCATCTTGGAAGAAATTTAAAGTGTTTGACTATACCATCTCTTTGTAGAAATTAAAAAAAAACCAGAAAAAGATTGCTTGCAAATAACTATTCTCATTATAAAATTAATGAAATTGATTACACTTTCAATTTCTTTCAGTGTGTTCTAGCTGAAGACTTGTGAGTTTGGGTTTAATGAACACAATGAAAGAAAACCATCCTCAGTTTCAGTACTAAAATTATTGCTAAAAGTAAATTTAAAATTCTGTAATTGCTGCAAAGTTCCACAGTGTTGCTCATGACTCAAAGTTCAGCATTCAGCTAATGCACTAAAAACTGTTATTGCAGTTATCGTTGGAAATATGAAAATAGACATAAGTTATCATTCTGTTACATTGAAAATATTTAAAGGTTTATACATTTAATCAGCAAGCCACAAAGTATGTATTTAACTGAAATGCTCAGGTGTTCATAATTTTATGTATGATAGTAATCATTAATTTACTCACTAGAAACACTTGTAATCCTTTTTTAAAATCAAGATATTTCCGCATGCATTGTTTTTTTGAAGCCACTCTATTTGGGCACGACAACAAAACCATTCAGCTATTGTGAGCAATCCAAACTGAGAAAAGTATGAAAATTCGTTATATACAAACAATTGGCAGTCTGTCTACTACTCAACACCCCCAGCCGAGCATGTGAGATTTTCCTTTCCTCAGTTCTGATGCAGAATCCAAAGAGAAGGTAATCACAGGGGTTTCTCTGGCAGCCAGTGCTACTCTGTTGCCTAAAAGATCTTCTGCTTCATGGGTCAGCTGCACTTTGGCAATTTTGAGCACCACAGGACAGATGTTTACTCACATTTCAGGTTTTCTCTGAAACCCGGCAGTGTTTCACCTCAAGCAGAACCCAAAAATGAACTCTGGAATCGTACTGTTATGAAATCTTTACACCACATGGGCAGAAAGTCACAAATAATTTAATTCCTCGTTAATTTAAGGGCAGAGAGAAGAAAAAGTGGCCAGTGCAATTTTCTCCTCTCAGCCAGGAGACAGCTCAGGGAGTCGCTGGTAGCACGGTCCCCAGGTGTGGGGTGTCACTGATGATGGAGATAAATATAAACTGAATTGAAGTTTTAAGTTGATTATGGAGAGAGCGTGATGGACAAGCACATGCTTGCGCTCTGAAAAGGCAAAGCAAAGCTCCCATGCAAGGTGTGGTTCAGGGAGTGTTCATTCTTAAACACAAAACCTGGCCCAAACTTCCTGAGGAGATGCTCGGACGAGATCCTGGCCCCGCTCAAATTAACGACTGGCTTGCACCACGTAATGATTTCACACAGGTTTTTACCAGCCCACAAAGCTCGGCTAGAACCCCAACTCCTCGTGCTACTTCTCTTTATCAGCCACCAGCGAAAGCTTTGCCTTCAGCACTTGGCCAATAACTGCACAAAACACGACAAGACGCGGCTCTCTCCTGTTGCCGTGCCAGGCGTGAAGCAGCACCAGAAGAAAATAAAGTCTTTGTCACCAGAACAGGCAGGCACCATATAGAACACACTCAGGAAACCCAGGTATGTTGGAAAAGTGTCATCCCTCATTGTGTTTCCATCAGGCATTACTTAAGGATTGAAAGGCCTATTCAAAATCTTAGCTGTTTCTGAAGTATTTTCATCGAGGCAGAATAAAACCTCTTGGTCTGTAAACTGCTGCCTCTGCTTGCAAGCTGGAGGTAAATGCCTCTTCTCTCCTAAGAAAAGTGCATGTTTTCAAGAGTTTTTTTGTATTTAATTATTAAAAAAAAAAATCTACATTGTTTCATAATGGAAAAGGAAGTTCACACAGGTGTGTCTATGTGTGTGTGACTCCCCAGCACAATCCTACCTACAGGACACATGCATGAAATAAATTAACCATCTTAAACAGCTGCATTTGTGGACTGATAATTATTTAAAAATAGACATGTGAGAAAACAGAAGAGAGGTTTTCTGAGGGGACCTTAAAAAGGAGGCGTGTTGGAGCCATGCTAGTTGATGTTTGCCATGTCAATGCATCTCCTGTTTGAGATGCTTTAAATGTTATTTGAAATATGTGTGAAATCCTTACAAGACAAAGTTGAATTTTCCTTTCTAACTCGAAGGCAATTTCCTTTCTAAGTTTAATTACCAAACACAGCACTTAACTCTATTTTCTCAGCTACGACCGTACACGCTCAGCAGTGTTTATCTTCCTTAGCTTTAGGAGGATTATTCCTGAAATCCAAAGAAAATCACTACCTTCAGGGAATAGGTACTTTATTGTACAGGCTTCCTATTTTCTTTGCAGTTCCAGTCATGGTTTTGTCATGTTTGTCAGTTTTTCAATCTGAGCTAAACGCAAAATTTACCACTCCTGAAAGTTAAGACCACTTTGGTGTTCAGTTCAGACATAACAACATGAGAGGTGTGGAAAGCACGAGACTGGATAATAGTTTCTAAACAATATTATAATTATCAGAACATTCTGCTATTTTTTAAAAATTTGTTGAACAGCCAAGACTTCAGCAAAAGTTTCATTAGGTTTTTGTGAGTGAGGTCCTTCCACTGCCTTTTAAACCTTTTAAATCTGCCCTTTTACACACCCCTTAGGTATTTATTTTAATCAGACACCATTTTCTACAAGAAAACCTTTCCGTTTACTTTCTTATATCAGTTAAGATCAAATATTGAACATATTTTTGGATAGTCAAATACCAAGGCAAATGGACTTCCCTTAGCCATATGCTCATTAATTTCTTCCAGAAACTCCACTAGATTAGCAAGTCAGTGTTTCTTCTTATAAAAGCTCTAATGGGGCTATTACTCTCTAAATTCACAAGAAATTTGTTTTTCCCAAAAACTCTCAACTGAATGACCCATCTCTAGTTCCATAAAATATGTTTTATTACTAAAAGACTGGTTACAGGCCAGTTTCTGCACATATGATATTTACTTTCAGACACAAAATTTACTTTTCTTCAAGTTACAAATTACGTTTTTAGGTGTTTAAGAGTTGTGATATACCATTGACCACTGACAATGAAAACAGGGAAGAAGAGCTTTTTCAGATTGTTTTTTTTTTAAATACCTGAGATGCATACTTTACAGAACAAGTACAAGACATATTATAATTTATTGCTATACTTCTGCTTCTATTAAATCAATGATCATTTTAACAGAAATCATGACAGCTTGGGAAATCACAATATCACTACAGTGACTGTGCACAATTCAGACTGGTCGATGTTAGCCATTATAAAAAAAAAAAAGGTATTTTTATTAGTTAATGCAGACACGTTGGGGTATGACAATGCCCTTGATGCAAAGAACTAAAAAAAATTAAACAGCAATTAAAAAGCTGCCTGACACAATAAAGATTCACAAGGCAGGTTTTGTCATCTTAGTCTGGCATTTCAGTGTCATTAAAAAGCAAGATACTGAGTCAAGTAATATCAGTTTTAATCCTACAGTGGCAATTATGGGCATGCCCTAAATAAAACCCATTTAATGGTTCTCTTTTTCTCACCGAGCACAAACCTATTCCCACAAAAACCTCACCGTCCATGGAGATACAATGCCAAGGTGCACCAAGAGTCAAGTGAATGGGTCCAAGGAAGGATGGGGAAAATCAGTAACACAGGAAAAGTGAATTTTCCATTTCTCCTGAGAGTCCCCACCACGTGAAGGCAGCGGAGCTACAAACCTGCCCTAAAAGCTTCTTTTGCAGCCTCAACCTTAATTAGACCTAGAACCATTCTGTACCATTTCTCACCACAAACCAATTGCTCTTTAGTCCAGATTTCCCTTGTAGACCAAGGGTATGGGGGTCGAACAGCTCCACAGAAAGAAAATGAGTTCTATGCTTCCACCCTTATCTCTGGCAATGACAAATCCCTCCAGCTGAACAATAATATTTGAGCAAAACAAAGTAGGTGACAGCTCACTGTGGTTTCCTATCTCCTCAGGAAAACATTAAAATAGGGAAATAAGTAGCTGATTCCTGCCCTTTTTAGCAAAAAGACAAACTATTTTAAGATAAAGGGTTACTACAGCAAGGGATAATAAGCAGAAAGCACTGGGTAAATATGTTACTTGAGCATATTTAATTCGAACTTTTACATTTATGTCAGTCCACAAATTAAGCAAAATGTCCAAATGGTTTAAAAATTGCTTGAGAATGTGAGGATTATGCCTCTGCAGCTAGAACGAAAAGATTTCTTGTTATTGATGATGAAACACGCCTGATTTTGCAGCATGAATATATAACTTCCATTTCCTCTGTTGGTCTGCCTCTAGCTAACGTCATCAAAACAAACAGATGCAAAACTGAAGGCAGGGAGAAAACAAATCTGCTTTAAGACATCCGCAATCCTTTCTCCCTCCGAGCACCTCGTTTTCTGGAATGAGATTACCCTGCCCGTGCCTAGCACGGGGCCTGGTAATGGTGCTGAACACCAGCCCTGACAAGGGGGTTATGGATGACCCCTGGTGCTGCACTAACTCATCCTGCTTCCCGCCACGCAGCCCAGGCTCCAGCCTCCTATTTCTTCTCCTCGTTCCTCCTGCCACGCTGGCACCCTCGCCCAGTTTGTTCTGCTCGGGGACAGCTCCCAGATAACAGCAAGTCTGATTTTTGGGAGCTCGTTAGATGGGCAGCGACAGTCGTTTGGGAGTCTGTTAGCAAAGTGCCCACCCGTGTGAGGTGTGATGTTTTTGCAGGGCTGGTTTTTCCACGACCGTTTTGTGATAATGCTAAAAACCTTCTTTATAAGTGCTACCTAAAGTGCTTTTGCAGAGAGGTGGCTGGAGACACAGCTTCCATTCCTTCTAGAGGTGTCTGTGGACCCTCTCATGGCTTCAGTGATGTGGCAGTCCCCTCAAATGCCAACTTTACCATTGAACAATGGGGTTGCAGATCACCACTGATATCACATTAATTAATGCTGATGTATGCATGGATTACCCACGTGCAATCAGGGCTCAGCCTATTCCTTCTTGTTCTTCCACACAGAGATTTCAACTCCCTGCTCATAGAGCAATTTTTTCACACTGCAGTCCCAGTCAGGCTGGGACTCACACCCCTCTGATGGATACTCAGAGGGATTTCCTACCTTGAGCAAGTGTGCAAAAAAGTTACACTTCCAACGTGGGAGCATATGGAGGCAGCAGCTCAGGCAGGGAACGCAGATTGTGTCTTTTTCTATATAATTCTGTGATTGAAAAGGGGGGTGGTTATTCAGGACTGGGCTGCTTTAGTTCTAGTCTGGCAATTCCTGCATTCTCCTCCTCGAGTAGGATGGGCAGGATGGAAAATTCCACATCAAAGCCCATTAATTAATGGATTAATGTCAGGCAACTGCAGCAGAGAACAAAGCTGAAGAAGGCACCTATCCAAGAGGAGTAAAATTAAAGGAAGATACAACTTCTGATTTAGGAAGATCCTTAAATTGAAGACTCCTTGAAGCTGGGAAAATACACTGGGACAACCATTACTTGGTGCTTGTTCCTTTTCTTACACTCATTCATCAGTCATTCACTTCTGATCACTGTCTAAAACATGACTAATGGATTGTCACCAGACCAAGCATTGTTATTGCAATGCTCAAAAAGAGGGGTTTATCTAAAACCTCATATCTGAAAAGCTATAATCAGATTTTTTTTTTTAATTTTTAGTATTTTTTCATTAATTGATTGTGGTTTTGCTGAACTCTATCACATTAATAGTACTGACGTCATCTATAAGCACATTCAAAGTTATTTTAATGGAACTGGGTTGGGGAGAACTTCAGAGTGAAGATTTCTGAATGCCCATCTGAGAAAACCATGGCATCAAGCTACCTGGAAAAGTTTCTACCCAAAGAAATGCCAAGTACCTTACAGAAACACCATTCCCAACGTGTTTCCTGAATTCCTTTCTTTTCCAAAAGCTCCGGTGGTGAGCATTCAACAGCCCCACTTGCTGTTTGATCAGTACAGCCTGAATCTTTCTTATTCCAGGTTTTTTTTGGGTCCTGATTCTATGAATGTGGACATAAATGTTCTCTTCCTGTAACAGCAGACCTCTCCTTGCCATGTGAGTTATTGGACAGCTGGAGGCACAACTCAAAATCCAGGGTAGGGTTTAGAACCCGGGAAAATGATTGGCTGAACCTTGACTGCAATGCAAACTTATTTGACAACCAAACCCAAAATACTTCCCCTGAATTTATACCACTTATTAAAGTTACGGCATTTGAAAATTCACTGACAGACATTACTTTTACTTTATTTTGTTCTCAAGCAGCAAATTTGAATTTTTTGGAAAAAGAAAGAAGTTATATTGCAGCAAGGCCTTTAGTCTCTCAAACTCTGTTGAGCTCTCCCACAGAAATGCATTAATCTTTCTGTGAAAAATGATTTTTACCTTTCAAACTGACACTGTGAAAAATAACATTTCTACCATGTCTGAGTGTTGACATTAACCATCGATATAACTCCCACCCACTTAAATACCACTAACATTAATCCAAATAAAACAAATTACGGTGCAACACTAAAAAAAAAAGCCCCTTCCTCACAAGAATTAAATACATTTGTGTTATAGAAGGTACGCTCATAGTTGCTTTCAAGTAAAATAGCTGTCATACTCACACACAATAGATGACAGACAAAGAAGCCAAAGCTCCTAATTGCCACATTACAGTAACTGATTATTACTATTTTTAATTTAGGGTGCAATGACATGGAAAAATACGTGTTTCTGAGTTCTTTTCACCAATCCCAACATCTTTTGGTGGACCTGGACTCGGGCAGCTGTGGTTGGATGAGATTTGTGCAGCGGTGGATCTGTTGATTGCCTCCTTTATTTCTAGCTGTTGCAAATGGTTTTGGCAAAAGCTTCTGACAATTTAAGCATAACTTAGGTATTTAAAACCAAAATTAGGAACCAAACTATATTTAAAAAAAAATCTTTGTTTGCTACTGCTGGCCCCTGCACAATACATGCATTTCTCCTCTCCTCAGGTAGTGATAGAAACATTTGTTTGAGCAGCACAAGAAAACTCAACAGCTTTCCAGCTATTTTAGGAAATTCGCTAATTAGACATTGTTCTGACATCTACAGACAACTTCTTTCAGAGATTTTTGGCTTTATACTTGCATTCATATATCTTTAGTGGCGTGTAGGTTTCTTTTCTTGTTCGTGGAGTGTGCAGCACAAGCAAAACCCTACCTATGTGGCAAGTGCAGTATACTGCAGTGTATCTTCTCTTATCCCTAAATTCACTTCAAAGGACCTTTTTTTTTTGGTCACAGAGCAATATTCTCACCTGAAAAATTAGTATTTTTAACTTCAAGTAGATAACCAACTACAACTATTGCCAGTTTGAAGGCAGATCGTGACACACATATCTTTGTGGTCAACAACTGATCCTTCTGAAATCTGCCCGTTCCAAAAAGCAATTTTGAAAAAAAAAAAACCCAAACCCAAAGCTTCTGTTGAAAGTGAAGCTGGAATGACAAGATAGAGTCACGCTGAAAGACAATCTGTGTTTTTTTTAGCGTGTCTACAATAGAAATCAGTGGGATCCCAGCACCAGGGTAATTAGCACTCCTGCCAGCTGGCTTGACAATGAGCATGTTCATTTGCCAGGAGAAGAGCGTGTGCTTTTCAAGAAGCAATTCTTATTTCGCTGCCTAGAGATGTTCCTCCTGCCTTTTGTGGTTTGTCATTGTTTTCACTGCCCCCTCCTCCCCGTCCGTAAGAGCAGCAACTGCTCCTGGAAGTGACAGTGCTGCTTGTTACAAGATGTGTTCATTGAAATTGTTATGAGAGGCATTCACTGGAATAGTTTAAAAACTGCATTTTGGCACACGTGTGAGTCCTGCATTACAATGGGGTACGTGTTCTTCAGGAGGAAGTAAAAGGATGGGAATACCCTACAATGTACTGCTGGAGTGATATGCTAAATATGAGCTATATCCCCCGTCCTGGACACAAACTGCATGCAAACGACAGTAATTTAAATCTGGCTGCACAGAAACAGCCCTGCTTATGGTCTCTAAGCTGTTTCCATCTTCTTCTATAACCCATCCAACATCTTAACAACTGGAAGTTCAGATATCTTCATTTAGATCTTGCTCCCAGAAGCCATTTGGTGTAGATATAACCTTATATTCATGTAAAGCAGCTTTAAGGATCAGGGCTTGAAGCCCTGTTAAAAAGACAGAATTAATTTAAAGGTCATGCACTTTTATTAGGGTGGGGAAAAAAAGGATCAGAATGAAGATTCAAAAAAATCTGGTTTTATATATATGCAGCAGAAGAATACATTTATTGGTATAGCAGTGCAGTAAAATGAGATGTTTTATTTGTGACTCTGTGGTGTATTTTAAATATAAATCTCTACATCCAGATTTTTTTAATAACCCCTTATTCTTATTTAAATCCACTTATTTTTTTCCTTATCAACATCTATTTAACCATAAAAGCGACGTTATTCTGAAGTGTTTACAGAGATATCTAGCCAAACACAGGAAACATAAGCAACGAGATTCACATGACCCAGCTTCAGCCACCTAAAAATTCCATATCTTCCCCAGACTACCTGCTCAGGCTCTGCTTGTCATCTGTGGGAGGAAACAGGCAACTCTAAACCACAATTTTCATCATTTCATCATCTATCCAGCAAATATTCAAGACAGATGTAATTAGCTTTCCTGTGTCTACCGACCAAAAACAAACCTAGAGCACTATTTCGACTTAGTGCCTCGGTTTAGGAGGCTAAAAATTAAGTGAAATGAATGCAATGAATTTTAAAAACACTGAAAAAATATTGCTTTAATAATGCGTGTTGATCTATTTTTCTGCAAAGCTTGAGGTACTGGACATTTAACATACTTGGGCTTTACAGAAAGAGCTCTTTGAAAAACAGGTGCTGAGGAGGAGATGAGCATGATAAAAAAACCAAAAAACTAATCAAAATTCCAGGCTTTGGTTTTCACATTGACAAAGACGATCACAAAAAGGGTAATGTGCCTTTGGAGCTGGCAGGAGAGAACCTGTGGGTCCTGGCTGGGAAATTGACCATGAGGTGGCAAAGACAGCCAACCAAACCAGCACTGGGCAGAGCATTGCCAGTGGGTTAAGGCAGGAGATGTCTCTCCTCAGCAGTGGGAAGACTCATCTGGGGTGCTGAGCCCAGTGCTGAGCTCCCCACTGCTGAATAGACCAGGATTTACCGGGGTGAGTCCAGCACAGGGCCATGGTGACTGAAGGAATGGAGCATCTGACCCTCAAGGAGGCACCGGCAGGGCTGGAAGTGCCCAGCCTGAGGAAAGGAAGGCTCAGGGGGTTCCTACCCATGTAGGGTAAAAATGTCTTGTGGGAGGGAGTGAACACCGAAGAGCCAGCCCATTAGCAGGGCAGGAGGCAACAGGAGCAAGCTCTGAAGTGGGAAATTCCGTTTGAACACGAGAAAATGGGGTTGGCTTTACTTTTTGGGTGTGCGGCATTTTAGTTTGTTCAGCATCTTTTTGTTTGCTTCCTTTTAAGTGTTGTGTTTTTGTTATTGTTGGGTTTTAGGTGTTTTGTTTGTTTGTTTGTTTGTTTGTTTTTTGGGTTTTTTTGTTTTTTGTTTTTTGTTTTTTTGTTTGTTTGTTTTTTGTTTTTTGGGTTTTTTTTGTTTGTTTTTTGTTTTTTGTTTTTTGTTTTTTGGTGTTTTTTTAAGGTTTTGTTTTGTTTTGTTTTGTTTTTTGTTTTTTGTTTTTCTTTTGCTTTGGGTGGGTTTATCTTGGTAGTGTTTGGGGGTTTTTAACACCAGAATGGTCAAACACTGCACCGGGTTGTTACATGAGGCTGTGGAGGTCCATCTTTGGAGGCACTAAAAGCCTGAGTGGACACGGGCCTGGGCAGCTGGCTCGAGATGTCCCTACCAGCCTCATTCTTTCTGAGGTGTTCTGGTTCCAAAGTGTTGTAGCCCCACTTCTTTTTGAATCAATGCTGACAGACAGGAAAATTCCAGTATCAAACCAGCCCAGAGGATTCCTTCCCATGCGGGAATAATCTGACGTTGTTCTCTTGATTTTGGAGTTTTGCTGATTTACAGTGGGTGAAGATTTGTCCCTGAAGCACTTGACTTTATCCAGTATTACACAGTGCTACATGAAATAATAATAAATAATGTGTTCATTATCACCTTTTCTCCCCTGGGTGCCAGTCGTAAGCAGAATACTACATATATATATATA
>VYXC01005661.1:104493-128580 GCA_013397175.1 Platysteira castanea
ACCACTTTTTTTAGTGGTGAAATGATTTGATGTCATAGTGTTTTTTTAAGAATTGGGCCAAAAACAGATTCAGGAACTACAGAGGTGTACTGGTAGATATTTCTACAATTAAGCTCACAAGGAACCTAAGAAGAGGTGTGGAAAAGAGCCAATATTCCCCCTGTAAATGGCAGTTCTGCTTCACCTGTTGGAGTCCTTTAACAGAGATGATATGCACAAGGATAAGGGAAATACAGTGGAAACAGCACACTCGGAATTTCAGAAAGCACTTGATGAGGTCCCACGTGAAAAGATCTTACCCGGGAGTTGGGGAATGGCCCTGCTATGGACAGAAGTCTGATTAAAGAACAGAAAATGCCTTTTCAGGATGAAATGTTATCAGTGGCATCCCCCTGGGGCCAGTGCTGGAATCAGTTGTACTCATCAGTGATGTGGAGGAAACTGGGGATCGGGAAATTGCCCAGTTTGAAGCTCTCTGGATCAAACACCACTTTCAGGACGAGCAGCTCCAGAAGGACGTGGTGACCTGAGTGAGTGGTCACAAGGGTGCCAGATGAACCTCACTGTACACAAAGGGGGGAGACTGCACCTACAACAAAACCCCCAAAATGGGCTGCACTGAACTTGGAAATGGCCACTACAGCTGCAAAGAGCAGAGGGTTGTTCAGGCTGGAGGACAGCAGGATGAGGAGGGGCAAAGCCTTACACAAACATGGAGAAGATAAATAAAGAGCTGTTCATCACCTTGACATTACTGAAATTAGGGAGCACTCACCCAAATTCACAAGAAATCAGCTTAGCCTGTTTAAAAAAAATAGTCGTTCTCTGCACAGTGGGTTGTGATCTTTTCTTTGCACAGTGGTTGGGATCTTCTGGAGCCTTCCAGAAGATGCAGCATCCAATTCCAAAAAAGGAATCGGACAAATTCAGGCACAGCAGGTCCCAGGATGATACTAAAGAGACTGACCAGGGGTCTATTTTTAATATTCTTGTTAAATTATGTTTGTCATTACCACAGCATGAGACACAAGTTAAACCACCCATTGTTGAACTACTGGACCTAATATGAAGGATTTTTATGTTCTTAAAAATTTACCACTAACTTGGCAGTGAATTTTAGCTAAGAATCCATTTTTTTATTCATATAAGTGGCGTATTTAAAAATAAACTCTCCAAGAAAACACTCTGCATGCATAATGAATACATACAGCAGTTCCATTAGAATAGAAACTAAACATTAAAAAGCTACTTTTTCAGTAGCATATCCTTTTAATGCTTTTTATAGGCTCTTTAGTTGGTGTTCTGTAGGAAATCTAATTATCCAATAATTTAATTTTATACAGGGAAAAAAAATCAAAGTTTGTTAGGGGATTACCAAGAAGAAGGTTGTATTTCTAAGCTGAAAAACTAAGAAAAAATATCCTCTTTCTTGAAATAAAAATAAACATGGTCAATGAAGCCAGTAGATAACTGTGACATTTACATTTCAAATGTTTAGATAACATCATGTAGTCACCAAAATCCAAATCACTTAGCATTTTTGTTTCAACAGTGAAGTATAAATAAATATTTTAATTTATTGTGGAGAAAATCTTCTCACCTANAAAAGGGAAATGGGAAGTTACCTGTCAGCAGCACATAAATAGGCGTAACTCCACTAATTTACCTTGATTCATTAAACCCTGATGCCTGAATATGAGCTAGAAGACCCTATCTGTACATGTAAAGGCAAAATTGCAGTGCTACTACCAGAGCCAAGCTGTTTGGTTGTTTTAATTCAATATTAGTAGCAATAGCACTAAACTAAGATGTTAGTGATCCATGACTTACCAAAAAGTGTTATGTTAAAATAAAGTATTAAAAATCTCTGTTTAAATTCCCAGTATCCTCTTCATCCCATGTCCTCACTGCCAGTACAAAACTCTCACACAGCCCCAGGAATTCCCTGACGTTTTTCTTGTCTAAATCTTGCTTTGTAAAATTCCTTGTGACTCCCAATCCCTTCGGCTTTACAGAGAAAGAGTGGCGACATTGGGTGACGATTTGCTAATTCAGCTGCAGCAGGAATTGACAGAGCAGGGAAATTTGTTTCCCAGAATGTCTTTCCTCCTTCAAGAAGGCCGAATCTCAGCAAAACTCAGCAGCAAGGAGGGAATGTGAGCTCTTGTCTACGACATCTCTTCAGCATCCTTTGCATCCAACAAAGTGAATAACAATGAGCTGCAGGGAGGTGGGGCAGCTTGAGCTGGAGGTTTGTGTGTCTCTCAGGAGCTCTAAAGCTTAAGTGGGCAAGATCAGTGTCTGCTTACAAGAGAAGGGAGTTCCTTCCCTCTGTCATTCATAAAACTGTTGGTTTGGCTTTTGCATGTGTTAATTAACTAAATTGTTGAAAACTGTTGTTGTGTTAAAACTTATTGTTGACCCATGATTAGTTCCCCTCCTGTTAACTATTTTACATTTGTTATCTATACTCTTAAAAGTCATATAAGGTTTTACAAAGGTTAAGAACTTAATGTTTTTAGTAATTGTATGAATATGAAATATTCCCAGTTTAAAGAAATGAGTTGTGTGTTTTAATCATATTTAAGGCTCTCTCCCTCCAGGACTCTCAGCAGCCCACAAAGTCAGCATATTAAAGGCAACTCAGTCCCCTTTCCTCTCTCGGGTTAGCTGGGAAAGGGACCCAAAGCTGTGGCTCTGGGTCACAACACCTCTCTTGAGGCCTAATTAATTCACTTTGGCTTTGGACTAGCTAAAGCCACCACAGCTTTGCTGGGCTTTTGTTCTGGGGCTCCTAGCTGGTTTGGCAAAGAGTTCTTTATCCTCGCACCCGGGCTTTTATAATTTTATTTTACAATTTTATTTTTGTACTGCTCTTAATTATTTCTTTGTTAAATAAATTACCTTTTTGTGGTAATTCCAAGAGTTGCTGGTTTTTATAACACCTCTCTGCTCAAATCTGGGATCACCTCATCCGCACCCCGGCTCCCGGGGTGCTGGGAATTCTCTGTGGTGACTCTCACACTGCTGCTGGAGGTGCTCCATGAAAAATGCCAGTTTTACCCGAGGCTGGGATCTGCTTTTCCTCAGGCTGCTTCCCCAGCCACAGAGGAGGAAGGTGGCCTCTCAGCTTTCCCAAAAGGAAACGCTCCTCTGAGTTACACTTCTTGTCCACGGGCGCCGTGGGCAGGCGTGGTTTCTGCTGCTCACAAAAATTACTCTTCTCCAACCTTTCTTTCCTACTAATTGACCAAACTCTTTACCCAGCAACCTGTCTTGGTGAATTCCTTGGGGTCTCCTTGTACTTTGCTGCTGTAGCAAAGGTGACACAGGTGTCACTGGGATAAATATTAGGCTTTCCACCAGCTCACTTTTTTTAAGTGTGTGAAGTCTCTGAAATTAGGACCTTCCATCAATAAAATCTAATAATAAACAATGTGAAAAAATAGTGTTTCCATGTTTAAAATTATGTACAATCAATTCTAGAGAAATGCAACTTATATAAAGGGGGCAAACTAATTGCACTTCATTATTAAATCCCATTTTACTTCCTGCAGATATATTTGTATGTCTAAGACTAAAGCACAGCTTTTAAAGGACCTGTGCCCCATCTCACCTGCAGAGAACTCAGAGGAAAACCCACCCCACCTTCAGCAGAGATGAGGCTGAACTGATTACATTGTGCACTTTGGGAAAGAAATTTAATTCTTGAGGATTTCCCACCTGATCTTTTTTATCAAGAAAAAAAATCTTCCTGTGTCTAAAAATGAGTGAAACCAAACACTCAAATTCACACCTGATGGATGGGAAAAAGGCATTGTGAAAGTTACTGTGGAAGGACCGGGAGCTAAGAAAAAGAAGAGGAAGATGTTTCAGTAATAACAATAAAATTAATATTCAGCTTCCTGTATGGAAGCTCCTATCCAGAAGTACAAGGACATTTTTCAGAATTACTGCAGAAAAATAATCCTATTTGCTGAGCGTGGACATGAGGATTCAAATCTGCTTTCAAAGTTGTAAATTTCCCAGCATTATTTGTTTTTCTCTAACTTTGATGAAGTGAATTACAACCCTGCTACTTTCTGTGCTACATCTGCGATGAAAGCTCACATCACGGATGGGTAAAATTGAATTGCATGGAAACCAGGAAGAGTGTAATTACAAAATTAGGTTTCAGCAACAGGGGCATAAATGGGAATTGATCTTATTAGAACAACAATAAATATAATATTGCAAACTACACACTAACCTGATCTTCAGTGAAAGCACGCAATGTTACTATCAAATATACAGATTTGCCAATAGAGGGAAAACATGTTTAGGGGTGAGGTCTAACAGATTTTGCTGGATCAGCAATGGATATTAATGTGATCACCAGTTTTAAATGGTAAAAGTTTTACCTGATATTTCCTGTACACCAAACTAAGAGCTGGCCAAATTACATTCAGCATAAATACAACGAAACAGCCACTGATGCAAAGGAAAATTAGAATTAAGAGTAATTCTTGCCAGCTCTCCTTGGAAAACACTCTATCCCACTTGAGAACATTTAAAGTTTTCACTCTACTTCATTTCAAAAGCTCACTTGCACCCTTCTGAGTTGGTCTTTGTTATCACCACGACCAAAACAAGATAAACCCTTTCTCCCTCCCCGCTGCGCCGCCACCAAATCTTTCACGTCAGCTCAGCCCCTTGCGAGCCCTGCCACCATCTAATGGCATGCAACAAATGGAGGTGGTGGCAGCTGGGGACCAAAATCCCTGCCAGCCCCCAGCGTGCCCTCCTCACACGTGGCTGCACCAGTGCCCGGCACCGCGGCCGTGCCGGACTCTCCGTCTGTCCGGAGCGGCGGGAGCCGCCGATCTCCCCTCGGTGGGAAGCTGGTCACGGAGCAGAGCACGTGTCCTTCTCCTCCCGAGAGCTGCAGGTGGGAGAGCTGTGCTCAGCCTGGAGGTTTGGGTTCGGTTAGGGCTGGTGTAGCTGCGCTCTGTTCCATTTTCTCTTTCTCTGGTTCGCGTGGGTTTTGGTGTTTCACGGCTCGGTTCGAGCTCCCGGGCTAAATGAAACTCCAAAATGTGAGTCGGCTTTCAAACCTCCAGCTTTTGCAAGGTTTATGCCACGCTGCTTTGTAATTCTCTTCTGTGCCTGGCTTCTTAACCGCTGCAGAGCTCGAGACAGTTTCATTACGAGGAGTTTGTACAGCCCTGGAGATGATTTTACTCAAATTGATGGTTCCTGGGTCCACCAAAGGGTAGCAGCAGACAGGACCAGGCTAATTCTTGTGGCAGGCCACTCTCCACAGTCAATTTATTTGGAAACAAATAGCCAATATCTTACATAATAAGCCTTGAAATAAGGTATTTTCCAACTGGACCACTACCTAAAACAATAAAGTTGCTCCTGACTTGGCTATTGGGAATTTTTTTTAAGCTGACTGCAGCTGTAAATTTATATATTTAATATACCCCCCTATGTTTATATTTAATATATACACTTTTCATACGTTTATAATCATTAGTGGTTTTTCATTCCATACTTTTAGGGGCTTTTTTTTGGTTATAATAACCTGTGATTTATTTTGAACTTCCTTCTGCAGCCTGCAGCCCAGCTTTTATTTCTTTTATAGTACCAATTTCTTACCTGCAAATTATTTTTCATTTCTGTGAGAACATAAAAAAATAATGTGCATTATTGACCAGACCAGGAACTTAAGAGCTATAGGGGATACTTTGAGAATAATGGAGTGCTGTAATTTTTCTTTTAAGGCTTAGAAATACTGAAATATTCATTGTCACAGGCCTTGCCACACATAAAAATGCACATAAAAGTTCTTCCGACAAAGGAATGGTGGATCATATTTATAAGGTGAGGAATTTTTTTTCTTCCTTTACTTTGTGTGAGGGTCTAGGATTCTGTGTTACTGAAAAGGTAGGGTCACACTGCTCCCTCAGTAGGAAGACAGGTAGAAGGAATCCCTGACTCCATCCTCTTTTTGCTGGGGGTGACGCAAGAATGACACAAACCCTTTAGAAAAGCAGAGTTTAAGTAAGAAAATATGGCAAGAAATTTGCCCAGCAATGTGGTTCCAGCTAAAGTCAACAATACAGGGTTGAGCTAATATCGTGGGTTTTGACACCACAAAAAAGCTATGATTGCACTTGATGACTCATGGAGTAAGGAAACAATTACAAATGTAAAATATTCCTATTGGGCCTTCAGGGCTTGCCTGAGTATTTTATAGTGAGTTTCTGTCAGGTGTCTCTGTAAGGATTGAATCCTCCCCTGCCTAATCAAAACAAGATATTGAGAAATTAGTTTTCAAAGGGGGACGCTGCCGTACAGTGCCAGGGCAGCAGGATGAGATTGTACCCGAAGGCACGGGGCTGAGGACTTTGTTTCAACATCAAACACGCAGAGATTGGTCTCATTTCCCTTTTGGGCTGAAAGGGAGAGCTACAGCTCTGATCTGCTGAGCCCAGTTTTGCAAACACCTCTGCGCAGGAAGACAGGGGAAGTCTCCAGCAGAAAGGCCGGGGTGTGCTTTGTTTGAAGAGGCAGTGTTAGAAATGTTGGAGTTTGATTAATATTTCTCACTCTGAAACGCCTGGGAGGACATTTCATTGTTAACAACGTGTTCTGTCGTTTCTATGACATTTTCTGTCTCTTTGCACTCTTGTACCACGCGGAAATGCCTGGCAGACAACATTCACAGAACGGCGCAGATTCAGCAAAACTCATCATTTTCAGCAAGAGATTCAAGAGGGGTTTTGTCCAGCGCAAATGCAGAAATTGTATTCCATTCAAGATTAGCTGAAATAGTTAAAAATGTGCATAAAGAATTCTTATTACTGATGTTAGCCTCTCTTTCAAGTAGCAATTCAACTTCTGAAATAATTTTTGCTTCCATTCTTATAGTGTTCAAAAAAGGACAAATTACTGAGGCTGAGTTGAATTACATGGCCTAAAGTCACACTTGACATGTAAAAATTCTCCCTCCTGCACTTTCAAAGTGTATTTCTGATATGTTTCTGCTCTGAGACATTTCTGTAATCCAGGGGGCTCACACATCCAATATTGCTATTAACTTGGTATTAAATGGGTAAAATTCTTTTAGGCACAAATTCTTTTCCATTCTTTCTTTGGTCTGAGATTAACCACACATAACCCCATAAATCCACAAGGATATCGTGTGAATGATAAATTAACTACTCTGAGGATATTAAAAAATTAATTCTCAATGATTAATAGTTATGTGTATGTATATCTACACATGCACATACATATATGCACATCTATAAAACTTCCTTAATTTTTCCATGGAAGTCCTGAATTTCTCATCTAAATAAGGACTAGCAGAATTGTACATATTTACTGAACTTTTCTGCAGTGTATCTCTGGTGAGTAAGCTGGCAACTCTGGCTTTTAAATGTAATGATCTCCGAAGTGAAACAAAGCAAGAAAAATATTGGAATTGAATTAAACTCTTCTCTTTGCCTTAAAAATTAATTAAAGAAGAGCTTCTACTTTCTTGATTAGACCACAGTTCGATTAACATTTTTTTAACTGGTGTTAAGTCCTGATTTCCAGCCCAGGCTCTTTCCCCTGCCATTTTTTTGTGCCAGCCCAATACCTGTGTGCCTGTGAAGTTCACTGGATCCAAGAACTGATCTGCTTTATTAATTACCTTCCTTTTTTTTCCCCTTGCCAGTCCTTCGTTAGTATATTTGTCCAGCTTTGTATTACAGGGATTTCTGACTTTATATTTACCAGCGTTTGAGATCATGGAACTGGCAGACATTCAAAACCATCAAGAATAAGCTGAAACCCAAACTTCTTAACGCATTATTCACAGAATTAGTCAAAGTGATATATTGAGCTGCAGGGAAGAGTGGACCCTCCTAAATATCATTGAAAGAGATTTTTATGATAATCAGTAATTTAGGGAACTGAAGTCTTTGTTGGTTCCTGTCAGGTCAGGGGTTTCACAGCGGCTCACGACAAGCTTTAAGACTCAACCTATTTGCTGGAGGTGAATAAAGAATCTCCAGGCCTTAAAACCAAGGTTCCTCAGCAGGAAATCTGGAAATAAGATATATATAAAATGGGATCTCCTTTACCATTCAGCAGCAGTCCAGTTCTTAATATCGTAATTTTAACAGGGCAATTCCATGAGCTGAACTCACCAGAAAAGCCCTAACCGTGTTCATCGATTTAAGAACCTGGTGAAACTCTGATTCCTACCTGTATTTTGAAAACTCAGACTTCCTGGGAGACAAATTTTACTCAAGCATAAACCTTACCCCTGCAAGGACAGCTTTTTAATGTTTCATGAATCGTTTTGTTTCGTCTATGTCCTTTTTATGCCTTTATATCTGTTTTGAGTAGGGTTTTCCTGAACCTGAGCATGGAGGCTTCATGAACCCTGAGCCCTGCTGGGCCAGGGATGGTCAGAGCTGGGTCTGTGAGACACAGACATCCAAAATTCACCCAAGACCGTGAGCATCAAGCAGAGGCGCTCAAAGGACAAGCACCTGAAGCCAAAAAGACCCAACACGCTGCCTTGAAAACATGCAAGTGAAATAAAGATGGCATGAAAAGGAATAGGAGCCTATTAGAAAAGAGACTGTAAAACAAGTTATTTATCCCGTGCTATAAATCATGCAAGCTGCAGGATCATGCCCTGGGAATAGTTTTGAGAGATGGAAAATTCTAAAATCATGGTGCATTAGCATGCTTTGGGTGAAGCCATCCAGCCTGGGAGTGCAGGGCTGTGTGTAAGCAGAAGTCCTGAACATCTCTTCTTGACTAGATCTGTCAGATCTGCAGATAATTTTTTAAGTTAAAAAGACATTGAAAGAACGGGCATTTTCGGGTAAATGGAAAAAAAAGCCACTTTGGTTTCCACAGAGAGGGAGGCAGGAGGCAACCAAGAGCAATATAAACACAACAGTGTACTAAAACACAAAACCAGAGGAAATCAGTGAAAACAAGGTGGAGGTACACTGCTTAGCAGGATTTTTGACACGCTAGACAAACAAATTGCTGCACTTGCTTTGAATGCACTTCTCCTACATATGGGCATGTTGAATCCACAGAAAAGGAGGTGAAGGGGCCATAGCATATGTAAAAAAAAATATTTACAGTGACTATTCTGATCTGGATCTTTAAAGAAAAAATAAAAAACACCACGAGAAAATTTGCCATATGTTTTAATGGCAGCAACTCTTGGCAATTAGCAAAACACAGCTCCGAAATGCACAGTGCTGGAATTGTGAGGTGTCCACTGTCTGGTACCATCTGTTTGATTGCAAACATTAAAATGGGAGGGAAAGTGATTGAAAGTCACCTGTGGAACTGCTCACATATTGCAGCCGTTCGCTACCCACGGGAGATTTTAACAACAGAGATCTGCACTGAATAATGCAAACAGCCTGCCACTGATGAAAGTGCCTGCAAGAGAATGTTGTGATCTTGTAAAAAAAAAAAGTAANATTCTAGATCTAGATGTGATGTGACTCAGGAATCTTTGAGCTTTGTGAGGTAATTCTGAGACAGCAGTCAGTAATTTACATAATTAGCATAACAGTATTTAATTATATGATTACTGTAAATATGTGTAAAACTTTGATGGTGTAATTAGAATGTGTAATAACTGCTTGTAATTACGTAATTAAGTGTGATGACATAATCAAACTTCTAATGGAGAACAGAAAAAAAAAAAAANCAACCCTCCAGCCCCAGGAGAATCTGTCTTGGAAGCAGTATTTTATTTATGGAGATGCTAAGACTAAGGAAAGATGTAATCATAACTGATAGCTGGAATTCAGCACGGGAGCAAGAATTCGGTTCAGAGATAGGAAGAACAGAACGAGGTGCAGCTGCATCGAGGGAATGCTGAGGCCTTGAGAAATCTGGGAAGCAATATGGAATTAATACAGTTTAAATTCTGTGCTGAGAAGATGGGGAAAGGTGCTTCCTTCCCGTTATGTGTTTGCTAAACATCTGCAGGCAGATCCTGCAAATACCAGATGTTTGTTGAAGTGTCTCTTAACAGGCTGATAAGCTCATCCCGGAATGGCTGGATATGTTTTGAGGCCATCAGTGCTCTCACACTCCACTTTACCCTGATTTTGCCTCATCCTGTGCTTCCCAGAAATGAGAAGCAGCTGGTTTAAATACCATTTATGCCTGAATTGCTAAAAGCAGCCGTAACTAATAAGAGAGAAAGAGAGACATAAAGAGAGAAAGAGAGAAACAGAGAGAAAGAGAGAGAAAGAGGGAAAAAGAGAGAGAGAGAAAGAAACAGAGAGAGAGAAAGAGGAAAAAAAGAGAGGGAGAGAAAGAAACAGAGAGAGAAAGAGAGAAAAAGAGAGAGAAAGAAACAGAAAAACAGAGAGAGAAAGAGGGGAAAAGAGAGAGAGAGAAAGAAACAGAGAAAAAAAGAGAGAAAGAAAGAAACGGAATATAAGCAACTCCAAATCTCATCCCTGCCAGAAAGAGACTCAGAGGACGGCCAAGGTGCTCCAAGTTTGGTGTAAAAGCTCATTTTAGTTACTGCAGGGGCTCCTGGGGCTACTCAGAAGGATTTGGGGTGGGTGCCACACAAGGCTCCCAGGACTTGGGTGTAGCACAACAGTTGTGTCACACCCGGAAAGTGCTGCACGTGAGATAAAATGGGAGGGAATTATTTAGGAGATCAGCTCAGAGGAATCTATTGTGGTGAAATTAAACCGTGGAATTAAAAAAAAGAGGGAAAATGTAGGTGGAGGTCTAGGAAAAACAGTCTGACACAAAGCACAGGAGGGTGATGAGCCATTATTGTAAAAAACATGACAAGCCATTATTGTGAAAAACATGACAAGTCATTATTGTAAAGCAGTGTTATTTGGACAATAACAAACTAGATAAACTGTTAGAAGATGCATCCTGAAAAAGCAGATTGCACGATGCACTTTTGTATTATTATTTTGTATTATTTTTATTCTAGATCTAGATGTGATGTGACTCAGGAATCTTTGAGCTTTGTGNTGCTTGTAATTACGTAATTAAGTGTGATGACATAATCAAACTTCTAATGGAGAACAGAAAAAAAAAAAAAAAGAGATATTTACAAGCCCAGCTATAGAAAATGGTGTAGCACAGAATTACAGAGATGGTAAACCATATATATTTATATTTATGTCAGTATGAATCCCCCAAAATAAGACCTAGAAAGACAGAGTGTGGGTAGCATATTTTGCAATTCAACAGAAGATTTCTTTCACTATGTCAATAAACTGGAAAATTTCAATTTTTTTGTACACATATACTTTCTGTTATGTGCTCTCAAAAATAGAAATACCTATATCTATGCCTATATATACACATACATAAACCTTAATCACTTTAATGTATAAGAAATGCAACTTCATATAAAGAGTTTTTTTTTTTGCATATTGCTACATATCCTTCTATTAGGAAAAAAAAAAGGAATATAAAATAACAGATGATGGTTCAGAAAATGCAATGATCACTTAAATAATAGCTCTGGCTCCCCCATTTCCAGCAAAACAGGAGATTAGGTTTGTGTGATCTATTATCTGAGCAGTGCTCATGACGTGGCCAAAATACAGAAGGGATAAACTCCAAAGAGGTGGGTGAGATTCCTGGGAGACTTCCAAATGGCAATTCAATTGCTGCTAATAAGGAAATGCATGAATTGCTTCACCAGCAAATTTTGAAAAACACTTTAATACATTGAGGGTTTTTTTTATAAATACTTTCAGGTAGCCATAGAGACCTGTGAATTCCTCAAAGGAAATCTTATCTCTCTAGAACCACATACACAGCAGGTTGGGTGCCTCAAATCTTTTTGTCCTGTGGTGTATAAATCTGAGAATTCACTGAAACGACTTCAAAAAACCATTTGTGGTTATTGGTCCGTCCCGTTTTCCTCTCTATTCTTCCCCATACATCCACAGTGTGAATGCAGGAAAAAAGAATCACATTTTTCAGCTTTGTTGTGGTTTCATTTATTTTGTATTCAACTTGTAACACCTTTTTATTTTGTTACACAGAGTACGATTTTCCTTGCACTAGAAACTCCCTTTCTTGAATGTGGATTAGCCCAGTATTTCAGGTATTTTGAATGTAATACCCAAAATTACTAATTCAAATTGTCAAATACTCTCCTGTTTATTTTTTTAAGGTAATATATCTCGCAACTATATTAGCTTTTTCCACAATACTATCATTTTAGCATCTTTTGTTTGACTAAAACACACAGGCTTTCATCTTTACAGTATTTAAAAACCAAGAGCCTCTAATATCTGACTGTTGAGGTATTCTTGCATTTTGTGCAAGAGCAGTTCATTCTATTTTTATTATTTTTGGTCTTCAAAATTACACTGTCTATCATGCATGAAGAATTCCTCTGTAGCAACAGCTTTAGGAATCAAACCTTTGTGGTTCATCCGTAGTCAATGTTAAGGTAAAAATCCCGTGAGATTGTTCCCAGGACAGATGCATTACTGACTATTAATTCTATTAATGACTTCCCCACAAACCACAGGTCCAAATTTCAGAGGCTAGAGACGTGTCACAGCAAATAACAGATATTTTTACTCTGTTCCTACACTCCTTGATATCTGTTAATAATTAGTCTTGCAGACAGGATACTTGGTGAGATGAAACCTCAGCCCGAATAAAGTTTCTGTATTTTTCTACTTAACATTATTTTACTTTTTTTTTTGGCTATAGATAATGATTATTCATTTTGTAAATGTTTCCATCATGTCAGGTGCTTTACTTGAACACGAGACAGATTTGGCCTCTGAAATTCCCTCCATTTTGAAGGGAGTAAGATGGCTTTATTTTGAGCTTTCTTTATTTATAGAGAAGTATTTCCACAGCAAATTAAAGCTTTTTTTTCTTTTTTCCTGTAAAAAGAAAATATTTTATTTCATATTATATAAAAATAAAGTTTTAAAACCATGCTGTACTTACTCTGTTGGCAGTTCCTTCCCATGAATTCACCTGGACATTCACAGGAATAGTTGGCCACGAGGTCTGTACAGATTCCACCATTCTTGCAGGGTTCAGCTTCACATTCATTCACATCTGCAGGAAGCACACAAGATGATGCCAGGATTAGCAGAGAAATGGTAAAAGCAGTGTTTAAAAAAATTGTGAAAAAAAAAGAAAAGAGAGAGAGAGAGAAATGTTTTATTATGTCCCATCATAAAATATAATTTAAAGATTTGCTCAAGGACTTCCACTGTAACTTCTAGAGGATATCAGGCCAAAAGTCACAGTTTGGCCTTAAAAAAAAACACAAATTGAAGTAGTTCTAAAGGAGTAATCACATCCTTGCAACTTCAAGAAATGTAACAACTTCTTTATCAACAGATGCCAGTTAAGGATGTGTGTCAGTTCATCTTAATTCATTAAACACCTAATTGACAAGGTTGTTTAACCATCTAAAAAACTCCCTTCCTGTGCATGAGTTAGTGGGCAAATTGAAACTAATAACTCAATCTGGAAGCCAGCAAATTTCATTACATTTAAAAGACAGAAAAGGTGGGTAATTTCACTTGAGTTCCTCTTCTCCGGTACACTTTGTCAAACGCTGCAAGAATAAAATTCCCCTGTGTTTCTCAGTGTAGTAACCTTAAAATGTTGTAATTTTAAAAACCTTAAACCCTAAAGATACCGGGTTCCTTTTCTCAAACGCGACGCAGAATTTTTCAGTCACCATCAAATAGGCAGAGGGAGGACAACTGTGCACCAAAATTAAAATTCTCAGTCTCCACATTTATATTTACTCTGCATGGAGTAAAAATTCTGTATGGAATTTATACATCCTGGTCCAAAAGGGCTGCACCTCTGCAGTTAAATATTTTAAACAGGGTTGAGAATGTGGTCAGAATAGTGGATTATATGGTAGGAAATATGGGAAATCTCATATTGGGATGGGCAAAATGCCCTGGGAGCTGAAGTCCTTGCTGTCGTGTTGAATCTGCTTCTGTCCCCTAAGTGCAAATGGTTTTTTTTTCGTGCTGGCATACAGAAAAGAAAGAAAATGCTGCAAAAATGTCTAATTCTTACGCGACGTGGCTCTGTGCAGGAGCAGAATTCAGTTCTGTCAACAAAGTTGCTTGGTATTTGGTAGTTTGACTTTGTAAATTTTATACTTTCAACTTGATCTTTTTTTTTTCATTAACTGGGAATCTGTGTTCAAAAATTCACTGTTTTAATACAGTGAATAGGATAATCTTCCCATTGCTGTGAACAGAAATGTGGACAGACTTCCAGCTAAGTATGAAGGCCAGTTTCAACTGTTTGAACCAGGAAAATTTAAGATTTTTATACTAAAATTAATGATGGCAATGCATCTCTGGGCTTCTTTCTAACCCCTCACATTTTACTATTTCTCTCTTATAAAGATATCACATACTGGAATAATAAAACTTTAGAGTTAGCTGAATTTTTTCTAATAAAGATGAAGAGTAACAGCTTAGAGTGCAAGAAATAAAACCTGCCAAGGGAAATGACCAAAGAACAGACCTGCTCAGTTTTAAATTAAATTCTTTATATGTATTTATAAAATTTAACAAGATTCTGCAGCTCCCTATTTGCCTTTTTAAGCAAAGCCCATTAACCTTACATTTTATCAGGTTATTCATCATTTTAATACAGGCTAACTCATTTGTGGGGGTAAAAAAAAAATCAAGGTCACTGTGAACTAAAAAACATTAAGTGAACACATGAACTATCTCTCACTTGGTGAGATGCAGGTGGTAATTTATCCTCTTAAAAGCTTTTCTGTGTAAAGACAATACCTCTCTCAAGATTTTTTTTTCCCCTAATTTGCCATTCTTGTTGAAATACACAGGAGAAAATGCACAGCTTTCCAGAATATTTCATATTGTCTGTGTGGTGAGGGAGAAACTAAACCGAGCTTGAAGCACCACACCCTTTTAAAGCAACCTTCATATTCCATCCCCAGGGAGCAACCAGCAATGATCAGAGCAGAAGGGTGGAAGTTGTTAATTATTATCTTTGTTACTTAGCTCCTACAATGAGTTTTTTCCCAGTAATTTCAGAACCTTGAGTCAGACAAATATGTCATATTTGATAACATAATGAGGCAAGATTGTTCATTGCATCAGGTCTGACGTGTTTAGTTGAGAAGAAAATCAACTAAACCATGTTAAAGGATAAAGAACATTCTTTAACATATGTTAAACAATAATTTCTACAGATATATGTATTTTCCCCTTATTATTTCATTTGATTGAACGTGCGGATGTAGAATATTTAATTAAGGGTGGTCCCTACAAACTGTGGTGAGGTTATGCTCAAATTTCCAGATGTGCTAATTCTGATACCACACTTTACACCACCTGGTGTGTCCCTTCCTTCTGAAACACATAAACTTTGTTATATTATCATGACAAGAAGTAAATTTCACTAGAAATTTTGAAATACAGGAGTTTCTTGAGTAGTTGCTCCTAAAGGCAATAAGGGCTCTTACAGGAAATATTTTTCTCTTACCAGATTCTAATTCTTCACTGACCACAAAACATATCTACATCAGAAGGATAGAGGGTTTTTTTTTTTATATATAAATTAATAATGCACAGCAAAATCATTGCAGGTTGCTCATGATTTTTGAAGCCAGGTTAGGTCTTAGCTTCAAGGCAGATTCTTACGCTTTGCACCAAACAAAATACAGAGAGGTAGGTGCTGCCAGAGAAATCAGAGTTCCTCACAGAGGGACCTGGCAAAACTGATAAACACTGACTAAAAAGGACTCATCAAAAAGCAGAGGGAAAGTCTGGGTTTCTAGATGCTGTCCAGGTTAGATAAAAATCCAACGAACAAACAACAATAAAGAAAATTAAATAAGAAAACTTAGAGAAACTGCAAAGCCCAAACCCCAGAAAACAAAAAAACCAAATAAGAACAAAAAAACCCCAACCCAACCCAAACCAAATGAAAACCCCGAACAAAAACCACCCCAAAAAACCCAACCCCAAAAATCCCCAAAAACCCCAAACCCGTGCTCAACCTCCCAGGATTTCTCTACTGAAGAGGGATTCTGAAATTGAAGGTGATGCAGGGAACAGGGAAACTGATCTTTTTCTGAAAATAGGTTGTTCCTTGAATGAAATAGCTTGAAGGGCTGAAAGAGTTGATTAGGAAGTAAAGGCTACACTAAGGTTTCTTTTCATGCTGCAGATGATTAAATTTAAATTTCCTATCTCCTAAGATCAATCCATAACCACGGTGCTATTAAGCACACTTCTGTTTGAAGCACAGTCGTGGTGCAGCCCGGAACAAAACTACACTGTCAGAAACTAGAAAAGTAATAGAGAACTTGGCTGCGCCACAAAGTGACTTGGAGAGCCATCAAGGGGCAGATTTCTGTGCATTTGGCTTCCTTTGATGAATTTTACATATATATATACTTATTTAATCCTCTAAGTATTGAATAAAACATGAATAAAAACTATTACTTGCAAGCGTAGTATAATTAAAAATACCTAGCCCTCATTTTGGATTTTACCTGTTAAATATAATCACACGTATTTTCCCTGAAAAATCACCACCCCCCATGAAATGGGCATTTAAATTATGTAGCTATTATAATAAGAAATTTAACTCTTAAAGCCATTTGAGTCCTTCAGCAAGCTACTTGCTATAAACCTGACTGTTTCTGAAGAAGGGATGAAAATCCTCAATTTAACTGCATTTTTTTTTTTTTTGCCAACACATCTTGTGTTTTGGCTGCGAGTCCACACCAGTGTCTTGTTCCTGTCCCCTGCCTGCTTGCTCTTTACACAGCCCAAATTCCTGGTTCCTGCCACCTGAACCCTTGTTTCTGGTCCAGGACTGCCCTTTGCCACGCAGGCTCCCTGAGGCTCCCTCCTGCCGACCACAACATTCTTCCCTTATTTTAGGTTTTGTCCTCGTTTTTGGCTCCTGGATCACACTCGGTCTGCTCAACTCAGCTCTTAAGTCCTGTTTTAAATCAGTTTTCTATCGTGGTGAAGTGGTTGGCCCATCACAGACACAGGATTTATGTTCAAGAATCTTCACTGGAAATCAGCACGGCCTTTGTTGGAAGAAGAGATTAAACATAGTTCAGTTATCCTTTATTAATATTGCAAATATTTTCTTCCCCGTGATAAAGTTAATTTAGGATGCAATTTAGTACAATTTAGGAACAAAAACACATCTAGCTATACCCTCTGTCTCATAACTGGCTTCTGAGGAGACCCACAGCCGTACACTGGATAAAGATCAACTCACAGTTTGGGTAACTTGACACTGCCTCCTGTGCCCCAGATACTAACATTCTTAAAAACAAACAAAAAAACACTTCCCCACCCAGTTCTACCTCAAAATAAAAGTTGTAGATGACCAACAATGTGTTCAAATATCTTTACATTTGGAAACTGATACAGCATAATGTGGGCAAAAGGGTAATATGGAATAATTATCTTTAAGCCGGGGTTTAGTCTAAGCTGTCCTTGTAGCTGCTTGATGGTTCTTGATGGGTTTTTAAAATGCATTCTAGGCATTTTTTTGTTTATTGTATATTGATCCTGAATTATTTAATTCCACAAATAAGTAATAAATATCAGCAAGATCACACAAAATGTATGATCTATCGTTCAGAGTTTTGTAATATCCTGTTATTGTTTAAGGTTGAGTTTAAAGATAGTCAAACCTTTCATGATTAATTTCCTATGAATGTCATGAAACTCAGCTTATATACTCTTTATTATTTGCACCAAGCTGCTCAAGCACCAAATACTGTCATGAAACATTAAATGGCAAAGATCCGTGGAAACGAATAAAATTTTGCTGGTTTTATTAGGTAAATAATCTGACTCATGACAAACTAAAATTTAATAAAATTATCTTATAAGTCAGCTACTCAGTGATGTGATGACATTTGAAGGATTACAGCAATTTGCTTATAGAAAGACACACCTTCTTTAAGGGTAAGGCATTTTTGTTAAAATGTTTACCCAAAAAACTCAAATCAAAGCATTCCTCTTCATATTTATAAAAACAAGCCTAAACTGTAAAGACCTCCTAAATTAGGTTAACCTATTGGTTTGGGGTTCTTTTCCTACAAAGGTAATAAATAAATAAGTAAATAATGTGTTTAAACAGAATGAAAAAACATCAGAAAAAACACACGTGGGTAACCTTCGGTATTTGACTAAAAGATACAGAAAATATAAATAATTGACATGTAATAATTTATTTTAATAACCTTACAGAGGTTTAAGGAAGTCTCTAACATATTTCTGAAAAAATGTTTGTCTGTAATTTCTGTAAACAAATAAGCTGTAACTTCAGTTATAACTGATCCTTGATTTAATTAGGATTATACAAAAACAAGCACTAGCACATGACTGGCTCAACCCTGGTGCGAAACATTTAAAAAGAACTGTGGCACATTCCCATGAAATACAGGAATTAAACACATGTTATTAAATCTGAACTGGATGTATTCACATTCAACACAGGACAGGAATCTGCTAAAATTCAGAGGTTTGACTGCTTTTTCAAAGCCGGTTTCCTGACCACAGAAGGCTCTGAAAACACTGTGCCAAAAGAACCTGCAGGGAACTTCAAGCGTTATGTCATGCTGCAGGGATTCACTGTTCAGATATCCTTAGGATCTGATCTTCAGAACCAGAGGAAAACAGCTTTACACCCGGGACAAAAAAAGTTCAAACCTCTTGCTCCACACCTTTAGAGGCTAAAAACTGTATTACCCCTGCTCTCATAACTCCATATAAAGTTTTCCTCCTCCTGAGAGTATTTGGTACAAGACGCTGCGGTAAATATCCTCCAGGATCATCCACCACAGGGCTGTCTGTTAGAACTCCTCCTGAAACACTCAGTACAAATATTCTACACAATATCATCCTCCAGCCCCGGGCCCAGCCCAGGAGGGACCTGGAGCTGCTGCAGCCAGGCCAGGGCAGGCACCAGGAGGAGCAGAGGGATGGAGCAGCTCTGCTGGGAGCAAAGGCTGCCACAGCTGGNAGTAATTCAGATAAGAGAGTTACTAAAGTTGTGTTGTAAACTCAAAAGAAACTTTGTAAACAAATAAACCATGGAAATAAAAATAATATGTGGAAGTACGTCAGAGATTTTTGATTGATGATGCATGAATGTTTGAGACACTCTTGTAACCTGTAATACACTTTAACATCTAAACACATAACGAAACCAATTTTGGGCAAGAATTAATTGTTCCTGTCAAGAACTCTTTCAGAAACCACATCTTAAGTATTCTTACACTCTTTTTTCTAAGTTATTTTATCTCCTCCTAGGCTTCTTTCGGAATTCTAATTTACACATTTTTCAGTATACTTCTGTAACTAGCCTTCTTAAAAAAATAAAAAAGGAAATATTTCATGCTACCTGGTAACAATCCAGTGTTGCTTCCCATTCTATTGGTTCTTAAATATATCTAGGTCAGCTTGTTTCGAGAAAAATTGGAACATGTAGTGTGATTCTCTTCACTTTGATTTGTAAAAAAATCCAGCCTCTGAGAAACTGAAAAGTGAAGACTCTTTTAAAGTTTTATTTAAATTGATACCTTCTTAAATTCGGTGTGATAAATAAAATCTTTAATTTAAACAAATCAGCACTTTTTATGATTAATAATTTCTTTCTCCACCAGTTAATTTGTCATCATGTCCACTTATAATTTATACTTCTGTTCAATATTCTAGTTATAAGTATTCTGTTATAGTATCAGTAAAATGAGTAGTGGCATGTATGCATAAATCCAGTTTAAAATAGATTTATTATCTGTAACATTTTCCTACCTTTTATTGTGTTCTATAGTGGCACTTCCCCTATTCTACCCTGACTTAAAGAAAAAATTAAAATTAAATTAAAAGTTTTGAAGTGACTCCATTTCCGTACAGTAGCAACTGTAACCACAGGTTTCAGAACACTAGGATTAAATGTAGAAGTACTAGAAAAGTAATAAATTTTTTAAAAAATCAAGAAAAAGACACTATTAAGTATTTTGCAGAACACTTTTTCACTTTAAATTGTCTGCTTCAAAGGAGTTCAAATAAGATAAGGCTCTACAAGAATCTTTGCCTCAAGAGTTATATATCTCATGGTGTTCACAAGATTTTTTTTTGTATCTTTAGATACTTTTTCATCCCTCTTTCATTTTTGAAAACTCTCATAAAATAGATCACACAGTGAAATGATGCTTTGAGGAGGTATCTACTCTCTGCTTTGTGAAATACTTATCTTCTCCTTATAGCCACTGAAAAGTTATTACAGTGTTCTCTGTGGAGTCATACTTCCAACACTGGACTAGTCACTATTTCCTGATCTTCTACTTACCTGTTTAAATGCCTATTTAATGGCTTTTCATCTGAGGTAATTTTAATCTAATGCAATTTTGCAGTAGCCTAGCCAGGATGTTCCTTATTAGTTTTAAAGGAGTTGGTGCTTTAAAAGTTTTAATATGTATGGAAGCAGATTTTTCATTTTTAATTACTTTTAATGAATACTGGCATGAAAACCTTCGTCCCATTAAGTAACTTACCATTTAATTTTACACTGTAGAAGTACATCTTGGGGGCAACTATTCCTAGCGTTTCCAATGAACCTTATTAAAATAATTGCCTATTTATGTAACTAGCATTTGACAAATCATTTAAACTGTAGTTGAGGAAAAAAAAAATCTTATTAAAAAGTGAATCAACTGGTGAATCATTTTTCATAACAAGCAATGATCCAAAAATCCCAGCTTCAGGATTAACTTAAATTATGCAGCATTGGAGAAAATGGATGATTTGCTACGAGAGTGTAGGTGGGCATGTGTCAATAAGTCAAATTATTTTTACAAAGAGTTTGAACCCAAATCAGTAAATTAGCGTTATTTTCCTTCATACCTCCCAAAATAACTGAGTCACTTCAAAATGCAGTTGTTTATGCATTTCAGAGTAGAGTGAGGGTAGGGTTGCGTTGTTTTCACATGAGTATGGCTATGGCACACGTTTTTAAAAATGTCATTTGACAAACAAATCCTGGAAGATACAGTGATGGATGTTCTAAAATGACAAAGCCAGATGATGGAATTTTTTCACTTGTCTCAATTTGATGTACACAGGGTGAGGTATATTCATTTATGATCAATCTATAGAAATCTCACTTAAAAAACGTCGTCTGAGGGACTTGCAAAAGTGCACATATACGTGCCACGCGGAGGTGATTTCTGCTCTTTGATGAAATTTTCAAATTCAGACTCTTAGTTGCTCATAAATGTATGCCTGTTTTACTGCTAATGGATCTTATATTTAACGACCGACTGCAAGATGATCAGTGTCACCAAGGAAGGAAACACTTATCACCAACTCTGCCTTTTGGGCTGCGGTAATTTCCTTGCTCCCTCTGCAAAGGTGACAAGGAGGGCCACATCTGCCTTCCCACAAAACATCCACCAATTCCACCACATCACCAGTGATTGTCTGGTTCAGAAAGAAAAATATTTATTGCTGTGGCTTTCGTCTCCACCTGCCTGACAGCTCTACTGTCTCGGGGTACTCCCACCTTGGTTGGTCCTCCTGACTCACAGAGGGTGATATTCCCCGCACTAAAAATGTCTCTTAGAACTGGAGCTGGTATTTTTGGCAGATGACCCAGCCAATGCCACCTTTGCTTGCTGATCACATCAAATCAGGCCTATCCAAACAGGTCCTTGCATTCTCCACAGCCATGTCTAGCAGCTAAGAAATTGTTTTCCAGTCTATACATAAAATCTGTGCCATGACTTAGGGGTGTGGGTGCTAGAGTTCCTGTAAAAATCTGTGCTTTTGCTGAGGAATAGGAGGAGGTTCTCTCTCTGTTAGGAGCACTGACATAAAGAAGTCAGAAATAAGCATCGTAAACCCCTGATTTTAGATTTGGGCAAAGGCTCTTTTCACCTTACACTTGTTTCCTAATTTTGGTTCATGTCTTCTGCAACATTATTCTGAAGCTCCCTTAAATATTCAGTGACAAAGAAAATACAGAGGACAAGAAAGGAGCAGATTAATTTCCCTCTAACAATGACAACTGCTGGTATGGAAAAGAATGTTGCTTTCAAGCAAACTCTAAAAGCTACACGAGAGTAATGGCTGTATGCATAAACAGCTCTGCTAGGTACGTGAAAGGATCACACAGAATACATTTGCAGAGCCAGACACCACCTTGCTGACTTGTGGGGAGGGCAAAATGAGATCTGACAAGATTACAAAGCTTACCTATTATTTGCAGGTAAATAACAATTTAAGTACTCTTTTATGGTGCAATGCATACACATCCGGACCAGGGAACATCGATTCACTGCTAATGTTTTGCTGTAAGGGGGCAATTCCTGAATGTAATTCCTGAACTGAATTTATGGGAAATGCAGAGCGGGCAGTTTCCCTTTTTATAGAACCCCAGAATCCCAGCATGGTTTGGGTTGGAAGGGATCTTAAAGATCATCTAATTCCAAACCCCTGCCATGGGCAGGGGCATCTTCCATTATCCTGGGGTGCTCCAAGCCCTGCCCAGCCTGGCCTTGAACACTTCCAGGGATGGGGCATCCACAATTAATGCATCCATGTACCTCTGGATGTTCCTGTCTCCTCGCTTCCCTAGGATCCAGCACTGGCCACATTCCGTGACCTAATCCCTCTGAAAATCTCTAATTTCAGTTATTTTGTGCACTTCCAGACAGTCCTGGTGGGCTGATTCAAACAGAAGTCTGATGGGGATAAATTTTCAGTGAAGATGGGCACCATTATTCTTGGCAGAATCAGGCAATCACACCAGAGGACCAAACAAACCTGCAGCCAAAGCACGACTGACATTTTTGACAGAAAGCCACGTGCACCTTATGACATCAGTCATTTAGCGCAAGAAAAGGAAAATAAACAAGATTCTACTAATAGTTTTCAGTGTATTTTGAGATAAATGTTGGTACAGACGGGTTATGTCCACATGGCATGGTCTTACAGAACTGTAGGTGCAGAATGAAACCATTAGAGCTGAGGACACGTCTGCATGTCCCTACACAGGTCTCAGGGATGTTTTCTCTGCTGGGGTGGACTGAATTTCCATTTACCCACTGGAGCGTTTCAAGTCAATTCCTAGTATGTCAAATCCTAGGAATTTTAGACTGCTGAACTATTTTCTTTTAGATTATTTCAGTCTCAAAGGGACCCAGTTTTTGTGCTCTCAGCCTGCTGTCACACGGAGCAAAGCACATTAAGTAGAGATGATCAAGAGATTTTCTTTAAAAATACACTCCTGACTCAAAATAAAACGCTCAGCCATAGGACCTACAGAAATAATTGTATGTTATTTAAGACAGCAGAATAAATGCAAACTACATGAATATCCTGGGTATTCATATGAAAATGTGACAGCACCGTCGGTTTTGCTTGAGATATTTTATGAATACGAAGGGATTAATTTGTAATGCAGACTGGTTTCTGCCATTAGACCATTTTATCATTATACTGAGCTTCAAGCACAAGTACTGATTTTTCAAGTTTTGCCTACAGAGGTAATGAGTCTGATGCAATATCCTTCTGTCCCTCTGTACAATGCTTGATTGCAAAAGAGTATCCACAAGAAAAAAATACTGCTTATAACTTCAGAAGAGTGGCTGGAGTACTGAATGCACTCCTGGACCTTCCTTCCAAGACGTTCTTTGCCTTCTCCAGACTTCTCACTGTGTCTGTAGCATAAAAACAAGCCCCGATGACTGAATTTGTTTTCCTTCTTTTTTTTTTCCAGAAAATTTTCCATGCATATTGTTCAATTTTGAAACAATAAAGCCACTCATAAAATTTTCAGCTACTTCGACGAGCAATACCAGTATTTTATATGGTAACAAGGAACTGCACAGCCATGTGCCAGCACAAGTTCCTAACACAAATACAACATTTTAGTTCTGCATCCCTGACACACCAACACATACAGGTGGCTGAGCACAGTACTTCTTACAGGAGCAAAACAATAAAACCAAGAAAAAAAATCTGAATTACAAAACTAATCTTTTTAGATCGGAAG
>VYXC01005661.1:137948-153570 GCA_013397175.1 Platysteira castanea
GCTGCCACCCCACGGCTGGGACAGCCCCGGGGCCATCGGCCTCTGGCCCCCCTGGGCCCCCCGGGCTGTGTCCAGCTGCTGTCACCAGCACGGCCAGGGCCTGGCCCAGCTCTGCAGCCCCTCTGCCCCAGCCCGGAGTGCTCCCTGGGCTTGGTGTGACCTGACAAGTCACCTTGTTGGACCAACAAGTGAATGAATTGAATGATTTAGACCTGAAAGAGCTGCAGGTTTAGCGTTTCTGAGCGTCTGCCTGCTCAGGTTTTCAATTACAAGCCCAGGTTTGACAGGTTCTCACGGCAGCACCATTCATCCAGACGTCACGTCAGGGAAAACCGCGCTCTCCAAGCAAAGATTAACTTGCAAAGTGTAAAAATTAACTGAATGATGAGGATGTCAGTACACATTCCTCAGTTATTACTGCCCATGTGGCTGCTGCAAATTGAGAAGCCACGCGGGTGCACATTTCTATTACTGCTTTTGTCATCAGCCTGTTCCGAGACACAGCCCTGCAGAGGCTTTGCTTGTGTACATCACTAAACATGGGGTATGTCTCACTAAACCAAAAATACAATGTACATGAACGTCCTGCAGGTTATTCCAAAGGAAGTTAGTAGCAAAAAAAGGGCAAAATTTGTGAAGATGAAAACAAGGAGAATGGCCGCTGCCTGTTTTTCCCACCCACATCCTGTATTACACTTTAATACACTTTAAGTACAAGCACACTACATTCTTAATTCTAGGCAGATCGTGTCTTTCAAGTACTACTGCTTCTGCTCATCATATTTCTCCTTCATAATAATTTGGGAAGAAACATGTCTAATAATTTGCACTTTAAGCCTCCTCGTAAATATGAACAGAGTATTTTTTTCCAAGCCTCTATCACAGAGCTGCAGTTTGGGGAGTACCTGCAAGCAGCCTCCTAAGTTAATTGTTTCCATGCAAGCAGATCTCTAATCTTCCAAGAACAATAAATCTTTTAATAATTATTTTCTCATTTTGCTTTCTGCTTTCTCTGTACGGCTTGTTAAGCACACGTTCAGCCTACTTTCATTGATTTTCTTTATATTTTGCATTTGCTCAGATCAGTCCAAACTGCAAAGGCTTAAAAGGTCATCTGAGGTGCATTGTGATAAATATACTGGTGCATGACAGTACTTCTAACTAATGTTTTTCTTCTATGAAGCCTTTCCTCTGGAAAAAACCCACACCAACAATATGAACATTTTTTTCCTGATTATTGTTGTTATGGACAAATAATATCACTATTTTCAATATAAATGTTGAGTATTTTGTTTTGGGTATTTTTGTTTGGTTTTGTTGTTGTTGCTCATAGAAACTGGTGGATCAAAAATGATTTTTATAGCAACGAAACATCCTCATTAATTATGCTGAAATTAAAAATTGACAACCACTTAGTTTTCACTAGTTAACATTTATTTACTGATAAAGTTATGGGTTAGACATACCCTGCATTCTAAATGAATGCATGACTGAAAATTAAAAGTCGGTATCACCTTACCATTGCTTCTCCTAATTCTACAAAGGACCAGACTTTGAGTTCACACCTTTCGAGGTTATTTAAATTGTGTGAACACCCAAACATGTGATTCTTTTTTAATTTATTTGTTGATCATGCATTTATTTATTTATTTTAACTGAGTCTACAGGACCCCTGATGCAATTCCTGCAGATCTGAGTGTCTTGAAGGATCTGGGCCCTCATCCTGTCATCATTCCACTGAAGCATCAAAAATGTAATGTGTGAGATGTGGGCACAGATGCCAGAGGATGAGAGGTCCCAGCCAACATCCATAGGGATGTGTAGGCATTTAAACAGCACGGTATTGAATTCTGGATAATTAATTCTGTGACAGTCTGATTAATATGGTCTGGTACTCAGATCTATAGCAGCAGGTTCAACAATTTCCTTTTTTTACCAAAAAAGAAAAGAAAAGAAAAAAAAAAATCTAGCAAAAAACCCCCAAGAAAAAACCGAAACAAACCAACAAAAGAACAAACCAAATAAGTCAACTGATTTTCAAAAACAGTGGGCTTCAGGGACTGGTTTTTTTCAAATCAATAGTGCTGTAATATTTTTACAGGTAATCTTTAAGTGGCTTCCAACACAAAGAGAACAACAACATTTGATCAATATTAATGAGCAGAGGAATTCAGTGGTATGGTTTCCAGGCATTTTTATCCATGTTCATATAAAAAAATGTCAGCAAGATTAATTGTGCACTCAAAGTAATAGATCTGCTCACTTTGCTGCTCTTTTGAGTCTTTCTTTGTTCAGTTCCGGGGGTACTAGCCAACATAATAAGCATAGTCCAAAATACATCATTCTGCTATTCAATTGAAATCCCATGCTGTTTTTGAAAAAATATTGAAAGTTAACTGAAAGCCTAGCAGGTTTTAAATTTTAGATGTTCTTGCTAAAACCTCTGAGACTTTATAGATGTATGAATCAGACAAATGCATCCTCAGCAGAGTTGCAGAGGGGCTCAAGGCAGAACCACGTTATCTGTTTTCTCCTTTGACAAGTAGAGTTAACGAAAATTTCATAATAAAATCTTGTGTCATGCCATACTGCAGTGGAAAATGCATGTTTGAGAGAAACCATCAGTTTGTCTAGAGCAGATAAAGCCAGGAAAGCAACGAAACCAATTTAGTGATAGCCATCTGCCTCTAAACAATACCATAAGCATTTATTTTGCCAAATACAAAATCTGCTGATGCTTTGGTGGGAAAGACATCAAAAAATTACAGGGGATGTCATTAAACAAGAGATCAATATTAGCCCATCTTCCTCAGAGCTGCGTTCCCCAGCCTCAAAAGCTAAAACAGGTCATCAAAAATCAAAGACCACATTTTCTTACTAAATCAAGATTAAGAGACAAATATGGAAAACGTAAGGAGAAAATAAAGAAAAAAATGTATACTCCAACGGAGTGAAACATGCAAAACAACCACATTTCTTACAAGTAAAATTAAGGAAAATGAAATAAAAACATTGACACTTTTGATGGCATCAATCCATTTTCTCTTCATCTAGAAATAATATGACTTTAATGAAAAATACTAAATTAGATATTGACCTTGATATACATCGAGGCGAAGATACAAAGCTAATTGCTTCATTTATTTCGTGGAGTACTACTGAACTAGGATTAATAGATAATGTTATTCTGATGACATAATAAGCTGCAAATCCCATCAGAACAAATATTGGGAGCTATCATCAAACTAATAAAAGGTATCACATAATTTTGCTTTTTGTTTTAACAAAAAGTACTCTTTAGCTGCGTGCCTTTGTGGCATCAGCTTTTCTTAACCTCCTCTTGGCTTTACAAGAATGCCAGATAGGGTTTTTCTCCTTTTGATAAATTGAAATCTTTATCAGAGATTTCTCACACAGTTTTAATATCGGTAGTTGTAAGTTTTCCTCTGTGTTTCATACTTTGGGTTCTTCCTCTGCCAAAGCAAAGTCTTCAAAACAAGCTCTGACAGAGCTCACTGAGCAGGAGCTCCTGTGTTTTGAAATTAGTAGGCGCAAGGGAAGACAGCATCACAAACAACTTATTTCAGCTTTTTGGGGAGGCAAGAATCAGCCTCCTTGCTGCAGGAGCAAGCAGAGTGCCACAAGCTGCCCGTGGTGAGGAAGCTGAGGATCATCACGCTGAGCTAGGCTCAGTGTCCGGGTCATCCAACCCTCCACTGCCTCTGCTCAGCAGCTCCTGCAACCTGAGGACAAAGCTGAACCATCCCACCACGGAAATAGGCAAAAATCTGCACTAGATATTTTACAGATATTCGTGGTGGGCTTCGTTTCCGAGTCTTTATATTTGACATGGTTTTCTAACTGGCATATATGTTTTCTTCACACAGCTAAAAATTATGCCACCATTATACACACAGATGGCAGACCACCTTTTTTCCAGAGGTGTACTGACCTTTTTCTTTCTTCATCACCCTTTTAAAAACTCAAAATGGGTTTATGAAAGGTCTGCCCCTTCAAATGTGAGATTGCAGAATTCACACTTCAGCAGACACGAGTCCAAAAAATAACCTAACCCTATTCAAAAGAGACCACTTTCCACAGAGACAGGCAGATGAGCACTCAAACTCGTCAGGAACGTCCCTACAGGTTCTGACAGAAAGCTGCTTTATTGCACAAAAAGGTCAAGGAATATAACAAAAAGCTTTTGAGGGTCTCTGATCTTCCTCACATTTACTCTTTTGGCTGTTAATTCAGTATTATTGTGAAGACTTTACCTGGCACAGAGGCTGGTTTTGAATGCCCCCAGCTGCCCGCCTTGCAGTGCAGAGTTTTGGGGACATTTGAGGAGCAAGGTCCCAGCAGATGTGCTACTGACCTTCTGAAGGCACTGCAATCATGGAAATATCTTGTAGACAACGTGCTCACCCTGCCCCTAAAGTAGGAAGCATCAGCAGTAAAGAACTAATATTTCATAGTCCAGTATTTGCTCATTCTCATTTAAAACCTCTTTTCTTTTTTTTTTTTTTTTTTTTTTTTTTTTTTGTTGCTAAAAAGTAATTGTGAAATAAAGCAAAATAAAGTAATGAAAGGTAAAAATATACACAAACATCTACACATTTTAGGGCCCAGCTCCAGTGCATCATGACAAACTGATGGTCATCAGTTAATGATGATGATCATGATAAACTTGATGCATTTTGAGCTGACTCATCCTTCAAGTCTTCTGAAGTGTAACAAGAAATTCTTTCTTGCCCAGAATACGTAACTATTTGTAAAATAAAAAGAAAAGGAAATAAATCAAAACACAATAGCTTCTTCCTACCCTTCAAAAAATTCCTTTATTGAATTTGCTACAGCTTCCTCTGTTTTACTGTTGGGATATGAATGTACTTTGCATCAACAAATGTGTATTGACCTACACCTTGCTTTTTGTTTGGTTGTTTTAACCTGAAAAGAACAGGCACTGCATAACATCATTCACAGTTTATGTGGAATATTGATAACAATAACCGATTGCTGCATGTTATTCCAGCTAATGCATGAAAGCAGAAAAAGTAATTAGATGACACACACTGTCACCTCATGAACATCCTCAAAATACCAGCTTTGGGGTGAAAAAAATAAAAAAAAAACCCTGTTCAGCCTGGCTCCTAAGTGAATTAGTAGTGTATTAGTTTCTATCTGCCTATATATTCATTATAAACTAATGGCAGAGATCCAGACTTAATTGCGCTGTGATTAAATATTTATCTTGTTTTTAATGCAGCAAATGGAGCGTGCTGATTGTAATGATCAAGGTGTCTCCATCTGGATGCAGCGAAAGATAAAGTTCACCCCCTGAGTGCGAAATCCTTTTTGGGTCATTTCTGCACATTTCCCCTCCGATTCTACTCTGTAGAACTCTTCTGCAGGGAAGAAATTTAACCTGATTTTCCAGGCGTCTCCCAACCTTTTTTAAGCTGAATAGCTGGAATATTTTCTGAAAAGATGCAATTGGTACTTGATGGCTGTACAAAGCCTTTCCTTAAGAGTCTTGAACTTCTCACCCAAGGCTTTGATGGCAAATTATACCCAAATTTGAGGCATGGTGAGTGTAGCAGGCACTGTAGTGATTTCACAGGGAGTGAGACATGAAAATACTCTGAAAGCTGGGGAAAGTGCTCAATGCACTACCAGACGTTTTCCCCAAGATCTCTTCCATTATTTCTCTTCATATTCCTCAGCTTCCAAGCCTAAGGACTTTCTTTGACAATTTTCAGTGCTGTTTTCCACCTCTTTGTGCCCTTTGCCACATAAATATGTGAATTTCTGAATAATGCCCACAGTATTCTTCCCCCACCAGCTCTCTCATAAACCTCCTTAGCAAGTGTTAATGTGAGCCCTGTTCTGCATCTCTGCATCCCCTTTCACAGGAGGATTTTGTCATCCCGGACAACACCTGCTCAGTTCACAAAAAATAAGTTTGCAAGGCCCTTTCCTTCCTCTCCTCTCACTTTCCACTCAGGCAGTATTACTCTTATTTTTCCCCTAGACAATCCTCTTTCTGTCGCTGACTTCTCCCACTGTTTCTGACCCAAGTGTAGCATCTTGGTTGCTACACTTCTTTTGTGATTTACTTTGTATCATTGTTAAAACCAGATTAATTTTCCAAATTACATTAGAAATATTTTCCAAATTTATTTTTCAGCTGCTTCTGGTTTACATCAAACAGAAAAAAACACCCACCCTCTGCAAACACAGAGAATAATTTTGTAAAAATTTTGCTGAAGAACGGCAGGCTTGAATTTTTAATGTTAAAACATTCAGAGAAATACTAAATTAAATTTCAGTTGGGCTGTCTGGAAGATTTAGTCCAAAACTGCAGTCCTGACAACACTAATATCTACAGATTCTGCATGAAAATAAACTCTCCAAATCCATTTTCTACATGGTTGGAGCAAATCCATGTCTGTGTTTACTCTATTGGCAATGGCTTAAGTAGAACAGACCCAACAACAAAGAAAGTATACATAGTTTGGTACCTAATGCAGAACCTCAATTGCAATTGGGATTTCTGTGCAACAGAGTTATTTTTATCACCGTAATTCTTGTCATCGTATATGAAGATGTCATTTTATTTTGTTTCACTGCACTTTAAACTGCCAGTGATCAGGACTTCTCATCCTTTTTCTCCATGTTGTGCTATAACTGGAAGATGAAAAAAAAAACCCTGCAAAGATTATGTGAACCTTAATTATAACAGCAAATAGAATAAATCCAGCTAATCCTCTTGCTGAGGATTCCAGTGGGAACTAAAAAATGCCACAGCCTAAACTTAGGCTATACGTATTTGTATGAGTCAGGTCCTAATTACTGGTGTTGCATTAATGGCACAGAAACAGCAGAAGAGAACCTCAGAGGGTGGTTATCCTTAGGACATGAAATATTATTAAAAAGTGATGAAAGAGAATCACTAAATGTGAAATATATATATAGTCCAAACAGGCATAAAGTCGTCCACAGCAGAAACCAGGGGAAATAGAGAAGAATTACACTCCAGCCATTTATTTCCCCAAGGATGTAGGACAGAAGAAATATACCCTTTCCTCTTCCACTTTTTTTCCCAAGCTGTCATCAAACTCTTCTATTTCCATGTAAAAAACCACAACCCTAAATCCTTTTGAATTCCAGATCCTGTCACTGTTCTCCAACTTTGTCTCCTCTCCTAGCTAGACCATTCTTCTCCTTTTTCTTCCATCTCCCACTCCTGCTCCATACAGGTTTTTGTCAGCCCAGAAGCCCACACACTGATTGAGCATCCCAGTTTGAAATCACAACCCATGTTTGCAGTCACGAGCCTCCAGTTTGGAACATACACAGCAGGATCACTTGAGATCTGCTGCTTTTGCACCAGCTACACCCACAGCACAAATACTAATTAATTTGCTCTTGATTAATTCGGTTCACATGAAGTCAGCTGCACCTGGATGGAAATACTAACTTGTTTTGCTGGGCAATGGTACTAAATCCTGCACAGCAATACTGCAGATTGTTATTTTCTGATAAAGAATGCTTTAACTTAAAATTCCTGCTTGTGTTGTTACACACAATGAAATAGTTTGAAATAAGAAGTTCAAGTAGAATTCTCAGCACAGGTAGATTTTTCCTTCGGTGGCTGAGGCTTGAGCTGCAGCACTCCCCAGGGAACTAATTTACCCCTTTAGGGAATGGCATGGCAGACTTCCACTGGAGCTGCCTTATAGCCCCTGAAATCAAGACCCAGACAAGATTAAGGGGATAAAAAGATGTTACTGTTTATTGAAGGTCTTCCTGGCACACTCAGGGTGGAATTCACAAGTGATACAGGGCTTTGAAACTTTTATCAGTTTATCAAATGAGCTTAATTGACAGGAATCCCCAATTAGAATATTCCCCTCTTGGTTCAGCCTCCTACTGAAGCCTCCCCCCTTGATTTTTGTCCTATATTGTTTACGTCTAAATATATGGGAAAGTGGGAGAATGGCCTTGGTTCATGGAAGAAGCAAGACTGGACCAGGATTCCAGGAATGTGTTTGTCTAACAGGGTAGAAAAAGTACTGAAGTCAACCAAGAAACTAGAGAATTCACAACACAGAATTTACAGAATTCTACAATACAGAGCTATGAACATATGAAAAATATATAAAGAGCAAAAATATTTTGGCAGCAGGGCCGCACAGCCTTTCCTGGTGTCTGCCCTCAGCTGTGTCGTGGGTAGCTCATCAGGCACACCCAGCTGCATGACTTAAGCAGTTTCAGGCAAAAAAATTGTTTGGAATTTCATGGGACGTTATATTGTTATATTGTTATATTGTAGTGCCTGTAATCTGCTAGCAAGGCTTGAGATGGAAGCAAAGCCTGGTGAGAAATCTGTTGCCTTGCACCTTCTATCCCTCCCTTGCTCATGGGAGGTCGGAGCAGAACAAACACCTGGCACGATTTTTGATCTGTGTTTTGTTTTAAAAAAATGCCCAGCATTACTGTTTTGTGGAGGGAAAAAAAACCCAAAACGTAGTAGAAACATTTTGTTGTTTAGGAGGCTGGATTAAAAGCAGAAAATTGAGACATTTTGGGCCGACATGGAAAGACATTGAAATACTCTCACTCTTTCCCTTGGTGTATATTAATAAATAAACTGTTCTGCAGTTTGAACACGACGAAATATCGTCAAAAAAATCGAAACTAATGAAATTCATGAATAACTGTAACACTGACTTGTAATATTACTGTAGAGTGTTAATGCATGCTTTGCAAGTCAATGTTAAAATACGGTGCTGCGGGCAAATTGAATATATAAATCTCTACCCAGACCTTTTTGTTCTTGGGCTATGGCTTCTTCCTTGTAGCTATTGAAGTCATTTCAATAAAACTTCAGGAATTCCAAGGCTTTTCTCAGGTTATTTGACAGAAATAACTTTTGAAGTATATAAAAGTAGGTTTCACATTATTTTAGGAAGGGGCAACTGGACATTTATGGGAGGATGTTACAATTAAAATTACANATGCAAAAATAGTTGTTTCCAAAATGATTTTTTTAAACTACTAAAAATGTAAAGATATGATTATATATTGATTATGATTATATTAGACATCTGAATGCCACAAGTAATTCTTTCTTTAAACCTAATAGTGGACATTCATGCTCTGAGGTAAAGTGCAGTTTATCTAAAAGATTTCCAGTGGAAAAAGTTTTAATTGCAATAGTAAAACTTAAAAATAATATACAATAAAAAAAGGAATCTATTCTATTTCTAAGACAAAAGAAAACCAGGAAGGTCTTGGCTCTTGTGAGCAGTCATTACCATATGGAAAGTAAATACATGAGTATAAATGATGTGAGTGAAGTGGTACATATTTGTTATTGCAAGAAATCATCTAAGAAATAGCTGCATGTGTGCAGAAATCCCCACGGTCCTGTCTGAGTGAACTCATCCAAGCCTTTGTTTGGTATTTCCATGCCCCTTAAGCAATTTTTATTCTCTTTGTGATAAGAAATACATCTGACTTTTAGNTAATTGGAGCATATTACTATTTCATAATTGTTATTTTCATCCCAACATTTGTCATGCAGCCACAACTCCCATGGCAGCCAGTGGATGTTGTGTCTTGAATAAAAACTGCAGTGTGAAATCTCTTGGCCTTTTACCAATCTTCAGTCACTCTGATAACTTTCATTTTGCATTTTATTACTTTACAGTACTGTGGATCTTATTTAAATGTTTTTGCCACGATTTTGTTTTGCAGTCACATGGTGTTTATTTGTAAGGAAGACCACTGAAGACAGCAGTTTTATATAAATGGAAAAAAAAAAGAAAAGTAAAAAAATGCAAAAATAGTTGTTTCCAAAATGATTTTTTTAAACTACTAAAAATGTAAAGATATGATTATATATTGATTATGATTATATTAGACATCTGAATGCCACAAGTAATTCTTTCTTTAAACCTAATAGTGGACATTCATGCTCTGAGGTAAAGTGCAGTTTATCTAAAAGATTTCCAGTGGAAAAAGTTTTAATTGCAATAGTAAAACTTAAAAATAATATACAATAAAAAAAGGAATCTATTCTATTTCTAAGACAAAAGAAAACCAGGAAGGTCTTGGCTCTTGTGAGCAGTCATTACCATATGGAAAGTAAATACATGAGTATAAATGATGTGAGTGAAGTGGTACATATTTGTTATTGCAAGAAATCATCTAAGAAATAGCTGCATGTGTGCAGAAATCCCCACGGTCCTGTCTGAGTGAACTCATCCAAGCCTTTGTTTGGTATTTCCATGCCCCTTAAGCAATTTTTATTCTCTTTGTGATAAGAAATACATCTGACTTTTAGCTGTTCTGTTGTTTCAGTGACACAGCTTAAAGAGGGGTGTTTAGTCTTGCTCAATATTAATGACCAGCAAAGCATTTAACAAGTCAAATTGTTAAAATAGCAAGGCCAAATCTTCCTTCAACATTTTTTTTTTCTCTGTTGAAACTGTGGCAGACCTAAAGATCTCAAAATACATGATCAAACTATTCTAGGAGTCCAACCACCCGACCCCTTAAGGGAAATTATTGGTGGAAGTCAGAGCCAAGAGTTTGGGGTAGCAGGTGATGCCTTCTCCCAGCCACCTAGAAACAGAGACTGGACAGGAGTGAGGGAATAAAGGCAGGGATTTATTTGAAGGCCTCCAAGGCACACCCTGGGGAGCCAGAGGCTGCTTCCATAAAATGGACCCCAAGGTGGACCCTGAGTCACGAGTTCTTGACACTGATATAGGTTTGGTCCATTTGCATCTCAGCATAAATTCACCAATTAAAACTTTAGCTCTCTTCAATTTCTCCACCTCTCTCATGGTCCCAGTTTACACCTTTGGGCCTAGGCCAGCCCGAGTGTCCTTGAACAGCTCAGAGAGGCTTTGTTGTGTCTGTCTGGCCTAAGAGAGCAGCTCACGAGCTACAAGGAACTGCAGAGTTACACACTGGGCAGTACAGGATTTGAAAAATACAGAAATTAAAACCTAAGGCATCACAGAGACTGTTTTTTTTTTTTACTTGGGAGGTGTTTTGGGGTGATTAGGATGAAGAAAAAACCTCCTGTCTGATGTTTGTCCATTTCACCGACCAGCTGGCTCAGTGAACCCTTTCCTTCTCACAGCCTTCCCCCCACCCAAGGGCCTGCATCAGGGGATGATCCCAAATGTCACATCTTTCCCTGGTTATACAATCAGCCCCAAAAGAGGCCAGATTTAACACAAGTACCAAATTCTCCCAGCCCAGCCGTGCTCTCCCTGCTTTGCCACCTGCCAGAGAGCTTTCCTTGGCACTTCCTCCATGCTGTCTTCAGCAGCCATCAAACCTGCTTGAGCTCAGATTCTTTAACACTCTGATAAAAGGAAATATGAATTACTGAAAAGGTGTGGTTGTAAAAATTAACGTGTTTTTGTTTTTTTTCCAAAAAATCAGAGTAGATTTTTGTTCATTTCCTTATTTCTTACTAAACAAGAGCTATTGATTAAAAAANTTTTGTAAAAAAAAAAAAAAAAAAAATTAATTTAAAGAGATATGAAATGATAGAAAGAGATTCTAGGAAAACAAACACACAAGGTACATGACTGAACACATCAAAAAGGTTTTCCTTGGCTGTTTCATACACGTAAAAAACCTAGAGATTATGCAAATATTGCAGATATTGCAATATATTTCCTGTTCATCTCTCTGTTTAATGACATAGCACTAATAATAATAATTGACACTGGCAGTTCATTATTGCTTTTAATACTAAAATATCGGGGTTTGCATCTTTTCTGTGCCTTATTTGCACCCAACAACTGGGCAGCTTTCAATACTTGAACCTTTCCACTTCTTTTTAACCAGATCATTTTTCCTATTGTTCCTTTATTTATTGCTTTTGTTATATTTCCAGTTTAGGTCTTTCCTGGTGCCTTTTTCAAACACGGCACTGGAGCCCTACAGCCATGCCAAGGGTACTTTCGGGACTCACAGTGGTTAACTTTGCTGAGAATCCACAAATCTGATGCTGAAATAGTCAGGAAGAAGAGTGTACAGCTTCACCGGAAAATCATTAGATTCCAGGAAGCCTCATCTCAGACACTTCTGTTTACTTTATATAACCAGAATTATTTACACCCTGACCTTCAGCATCTTGCATCAGCACAGTTATTAATGGATCTAGATTTTTTTTAGGCTGAAAAACTTTGAAGCACAGAACATTTAACGTGTTAAATATATATTGAGGAAAGAGATGCCATAAAATAATAAAAATGAAGAAAAAAATTGTAAAAAATAAGAAATCAACACCTGTACAAAAGGTGAGCTCCTGGAAACCTCAGGAGAGAAGTGATAAATACGTGTCTACTCATATGTGTATAGACACCAAATTCGAGATTCACTCATGGTCCTTCCTACTGAACCAGAAAAAGGGATTCATTAAATTCAGGGTTTATTCCTAACTGATGTTAACCAAACACACTCCTATACAAGCACATGTAGAAAAAACACAGCAAAAGCTGCTGTCTTTATTTTAAATAATTGACTAACTGGGAAGACTCGCCCCCTACAAATTTGTGTTTGCTTTCTTTGACAGCAAAGACTGAGCTAAGTTGGACTCTTCCCTCTTTTAGAGGAAATCAGGATGGGGTGACATCTACCCATTCCATTGCTGAGCTGCTGCCCAAAAATGAGGCTACAGAACAAAGAGTGTTGGCACAATTCAGTGGCAAATGCACAACTGCCTGTGGGTGTGTGTGTGCCAAAACACACATTCCACACTCAAACATATTCACAACACCACTCAAACCTCACAATAATGAATGCTATTTGGGTTAAAATGTCTGCATGGAAGGGTCTGGATTGTTACAAGTGAAAAATATGTTTAGCATCTTCAAATGCATGCTTATTTAATAGTTTTTAACTTTGACTAGCTTGTACTACCTTTGTATAGGACCAGTTGTTCCACAAATGGAATTATTTAAGATATTTTTTGCCTCCTGAATTGATGTGTGGTACGAAGCCTTGGCAACTAAAAACCACTTAAATTTTCACTGTAGAGGAGTGAAATTCCTTCCTCAGTATTCATCATGTTTTCACAGTCAATCCAGTGCTTTAAAGATGGCCATAAGACTATTTAAACCCAAAGCAAGCATAAAGTAAGCCTCTTTGCGATGCTATTTTTTGATTAGAGTCCCTTTCATCAGGCTTGTTAACCTGCTTCTAAATCCTCGACCAACCACTAATCCTGTTTGGTTTGCTTACTTTAACATTTGCTTCTTTTTATTTCACTTTCCGTACACCTAACGACTGGATGGGAACTTTTAGCGAAATTTAATCCCAATATCTCAATAGCTATTGAAGTAATTTCAATAAAACTTCAGGAATTCCAAGGCTTTTCTCAATTTCCCAATATCTCACCAGAGATGACAATTTTTTCTAACTTGCAGTGCAAATTCCCACCAAATTCCCCTTCCTACCGGGAGCACAGCACGGCAGGGCGGATCAAGGAGCTGAACCAAGTGAATGCTGAGGCTCTCGGGGAAATTGTGTTATGGACAAGGCACTTCCAGCTGGAACAGCCACGTGCAGAGCTAGCACGGGCACAGAGGAGAGAGCAGGAGAGGCCGGGTGTTCCAGAAAAGGGAGCCAGAAATGAAAAGTCCATGTTGGGGAAGCAGCCCTTGCCACGGCAGCCAACCCCACGCGGGTCGTGCCTTTCCCTCTGCACGCCTGCCTCCAAACCCACTCCCTCTGTGCCCGTGATCTGCTCATTAATCCCACTTTTTTTGCCTGTCAGCTTCTTTCCCCGTGGTTTTCGGCACTTCTCAGGCAAAAATCTGCCCTTTCTAGCAGGAGCGGATTTTTGTCGACTCTTCTCTATCACGTTCAGACTTTTCGCAGAATCCCAGGTTCAGTGAGGTTGGAAAAAACCTCCAAGAGCATCGGGTCCAACTTGTGACCAATCCCCTCCTTGTCAGATCACTGAGTGACACATCCAGCGGCTCCTTGAACACTTCCAAAAGTGTCCCCTCCTAAAAATGGTGCTGTGTTTTCACAATTTCTCCTGTGTTTCAACTCTACTTCTTGGAAGTACAGAGGACTCAAGGAACAACAGGGTCTACTGAGATCCCTGCAGCAACAAGAACAGTGGTTTGTTCATCTTGCTCATTCCTGCTCCACCTTCAGAGGATGAAGAAATAAATATCAAATAAAAATCTTTGACTTTTTTATTCACCTCTCTTAACTGGCTAGAGCTAAAGCTAGTCCTGCTCTTTTTATCTGTCCTAGCAAGGAGTGGATACCTGTGAAATCTCTTTTCGGGGAACACTGCTTCCCAGATGGAAAAGCAGTACCTGTGTAAAACTACCCTGTTGACACAGAGCTGGTACCAAGAGACTGGATATTCACCTGGTTTAACAGAATCATAGAATTTGGGCTGGAAAGGAACTTTAAAATATCATCCAGCTCCACCCTCTGCCAAGGGCAGGGACGCCTTCAACAGGATCAGGTTTCTCAGACCCCCATCCAACCTGGCCTTGATCTGAGCTGAGTTTAGCCTGAGGCAGATTCCTGTCACTAAAAGCTTCAGTTTGAAAAACTTTTGCCTCAAAATTCAGGTCAGAACAAGGAAAGCAACCAGAAAAAAAACCAATTTGTGATATAAAGCAGTATCTCGTTTAGGGGATATCATATGATCTTCCACTTGTATTTGTACATTGTGATGAATGTTGTATAACCACCACAAAAATCACCCTCTGAAACGATGCAGATTATGGAAATATGCCCATGTATGAGTTTCTCAGGCAGCTGCCAGCACTGCAGGCTAATCTCAACCTCCTAGCTCCCTTTTTTTTGTCAGTCTTGGAAAGAAGTGAGCCATTTCGCCAAACTGTGTTTTATTTATGATATATGGACAGACAGTCACTAAGGCATAAGCTAAAAACACTAATTAATTTTCATTCCTGACCTAGGCAAGATTTCCAGCTTTCAAATGTGACAAGCTACTCCAACAGCCTTCAGTGCCACCTGGCATCTAGAACTATTTTTACTGGATAAGCCTCATTTCCATCAGAATGGGGTTCACTACGACCTTTATATAATTTTCTGGTTTAGTCTATATTTTGCTTGGAATAGATGGAAAAGTAATTAGCGAGCCAGCTTCAGGCGCTGGAAAAAAAAAAATAAAATATGCAGTTCTAGAAGAAAAAGGAAAGGAATTGCTAAAAATGCGTAACCCAAGTTCAGCAAGACAGTAAATCCGTGGTGCAGGCCCTGGGGGAATGGCAAATCCTCGCCCTTAAAATAATTCTGAAAGATGATTTTCCTCTTGGAAATGTGTGAAATGGAACAGCTTTGCACAGCACAGCAAAATCGCTGCGGCCTGAAGGACAGCCTGGGAGCTGCCACAAAGCCACAACTCCAGATGCTGCTGAGCAGTGGGCAGGAAATTGAAGTCCTCGGGACTCGACTGTGGTGTTTTTCAACCTCACAGAGTCCATAGAGTTCTTTGTGGTGAGCTTTTGATCTTGAGAAGTTCTGTGCCAGGGCCAGGACAGACGAGAGACGCCTGCGAGTTGGTGTTCAGGTTGTTTATTTTCTGTGTTCAGGT
>VYXC01005661.1:153763-166959 GCA_013397175.1 Platysteira castanea
ATCTGGTTTGGTTTCTCTTTTCTGATCATCATAGAGGTATAAAATGGAAAGGACCAAAAAGGTCATCCATGTCCAGTAATCACCATAGTAATCATTAAGGAAGTTATATTTTTTTTTTAATACAATCAGTAAAAACCTCTAGGGCTTTATTTTTGGGAAGAAGAGAGGGTCTTTGTGAAATCCAATTTCAAACTCACATCAGCTAAATATTTTAAGGACAAACATGTGGCATAGCTGTTATATAAGCATATAAGGATCATTTTCATGTAAATATTAATGCCACTAAAATCTCAAATGCTTTTCATTTGAAGTCTTGGTGTATTTCTCTGAGAACCAAGGACACGTGTCCATCACTTTAACCAAATGGATCTCACCTGCTCTTCGATGAACAGGGCAGCACCAAATGGTAAAAGCATTTTTGGATGTGAAGTAAGGAAAGGAAAAATTTATTACAAAAATCGCCTGTTCAAGAAAAGAGCTATCTAATATTTGAATTACAGAATTATAGTGTGGTTTGGATTGGAAGGGGCCTTAAATCCCACCCAGTGCCACCCCTGCCATGGGCAGGGACCCCTGCCACTGTCCCAGGCTGCTCCCAGCCCCAGTGTCCAGCCTGGCCTTGGGCACTGCCAGGGATCCAGGGGCAGCCACAGCTGCTCTGGGCACCCTGGGCCAGGGCCTGCCCACCCTGCCAGGGAACAATTCCTGCCCAAGATCCCATCTAAATCTACCTATTTTTAAGCTGTCCTCCATAAAATTATTCTAAGCTATCTGATATAAATCCACCTAGCTGGTGCCAAATGGAACCCTCTTACCTTCCGCTCTACATTGTCATGAAAAATCAAAACCATAAAAATTTTATATGCTGAATATCAAAGTAATATTAAACTGGTACATGGGAAAAGATGGGATTTTAATAGTAAGATGTTTAGTCTTTTAAATCTATAAAAAAGGACAATCCAGTAAATTTTTAAATGCAAGGACATTTAGATAGAGAAAAAAAGAACTCTTTTGCAACATGTTTATAGTACAAGTTCCATCCTGTTGTTTGGAGTTTTTTTAAACTCTACAAATCTCATGAACAATTTTATTTTTGAGGAACCAATAATTCCACCAGAAACACTCTCCTAAGATCCATCGAGGCTATGCCCAGCGAATCAGCTTTGAAATATCTATTGACCAAAATAATTTATAACTACCTTTAATTTTTCATCTTTTTAAATCTCTTTCCTTTCTCTAAACCATTTTTTTTTAAAATTCTGTGAATAAAGAGACAAACACCAAGACAATCTGTTTTGGTGTCCTTCTTTAAAAGACTTCTTGAACACACAAAATCCAGGGAACAGACCAAGCACCAGAGAAACCTGGACTTTTCTGAGCAGAAATAAACAAAACACATAACTTGTAAGCAATTTAGATTTCAGGTATTGTTTAACGCCATGCTCTTAGAGTAAGGGTAATGGGCAACTCCTAATAGTTTTAGATCCCTATTTTTCATGACTTTTTGATAACTGTAAATATTACGTCTAGCACAACTTCCATCCTGGATCTTTTGCTATTCCATTCTAATTCTTTTCTAAAATTCCATTAATTTCCTTTAATGAAATAAAATTATTTCTGTAGATTTTCCCAGCAGAAACCTCTTTCATTTGATATGGCATTTTCAACTTTCCTTGTTTCTTAAAAGTGATTTTTTCCACTCCCTATATTATTTACTTCATTAGGAAAAACTTGCAAAATAATTTGAAATTTGAATTTTTTATAATTTTAAATTCTAAATAAAAATAAAAACAGATTAAATATCACATGGAATTGTAGAAGAACGATATTATGTATGTAGAAGAATGTCACATATGGATGGGATAAAAACACAAGGAAATGAGAAAATTGTCCTAAGATTTTCCTAGTTTTGGTGCTGGTAGAACAGCTTAATTGATAAATAATTAAATAAATAATTTAATTATTTGATTAAATTTTGTTTTAAAATAAATCAAAATAAATGACGAAAGGCGGTGAAGTGACTCAAAAGAGGGTTTAGAAGTCCACAACGACATAAAATGATAGGTATTTAACTGGAATGAAAAGAGAGACCTAGAACAATGCTTACCCAGAAGCAGTGCTAAGGAAAACTTTGTTGAAACTGTGAGGAGTATCTGGAAAAACACCTCGGTTTATCTTTGCTTGTAAAGCAAAGTTGGTGAAGGACAGTGGGTTATAATTAATATTCATGAGTCTGAAGAATGCTGAAACTGAAGGAACTCAGTGAAATATCATTTTTGTGGGGAGATAACTACAGGGCGCTTATTATTACAGGATTATTAATCTTCAATCTACTGGTTACAACACTCAAAGCAAAATTTTAGTAACTTTGCTTCTACAAGATTCCTTCCAGTTGGCATTGCCAGAGCAGCCAGACCCTATCCCAAAAAGCAGAGTATGGGAAAAAACATTGTTTGATCCTTTTAATTAAACAGGAAAGGAAATTTTAGTTTTGGTCCTGATAACAGGCCAATTAAAAGTTTGCAATTTTCATAAAACATTGAAATAACATTGATAGTCTTTATAAAAGTATTAGATCTAGTTTACCCTGCCTCACGTTCTGTTGTAAGGGAAGGCACTGTTTGGAAAAATGCTGTGTCTATGAATAATGCTTAGATAAATTTCATGAACTGGAGGAGAGTTTTTGCTTTCTTTTTGTGGAAAAGGGCAAAATCTGTTTTTTTATAAAACTGCCTCTACCAGGCACATGCCACGGAAAGGCTTTAGGTGGGTGCACGAGGTTTTGAAGGCAGTTTCTATTTATTTTTCTGCACAGCTGCAACTTCCAAACTGCATTCCTACTCCGAGGGAAGGGAATCAGCTCTGAGCAGAACCTGCAGTTTTGTAAATGCCAATGCAACCTGAGAAATAAGTTGCATTAAAACAGTCCTGTAAGAAGGCAGAACTAATCTGTTGCTTTCAAAACAGCAACATGTGGTCATATCTTACAGCAAAATCAATAGAAACTATAAATTATGGAGCATCTGAAGAGCTGGTATTGCTTCTGAATTTTAAGATAGAAATTAATTTGAGGTTGCAGTTTATTCATGGATTTTTCCCCTTAGTGTAAATCATACCTGTAGTGGAGCCTGAGTGGCTGTGTTGTAATTTCCACCTCCCTGCCCTTGCCCATTTTCAGCTGATCTACCTGGTTATCTTGGCCACAGCACAACTAGAGGCTCTCACAGAAACAGCTGTGGGGTTTAAAGTGCAAAGAGGGGAGGTCACGTCCTCACAGGAGGCTCTAAAAAAAATGTTTGCATTTAAACCATTTCCCTAAAGGGAAAAAGGCTGGGGTTTTGCTCTTTCCTATGCAAAAACCCCCATCCTTTTGTAACTGATGTTTCTATTGAATGGCTGAAGCAGGTTCCTGCTAAAATACTTCCCATGAAAATTTAAAGACTGACAGACCTCTCAAGAAATGGAGAGCTGAAAGTTGATGTTTAGTAATTACAATGCACAGTCCATCGGGGTGTGTGAGTACTCCTTGGTTTTTCCCCAAATTCCTCTTTTCCCTGTATCACAACGTTATTTCCCATCTCAGTCCTGCTTCCCGCTCATTCCGCTGCTACATTTGTGTTTTAAAGCTCCCTTTTTGCTTCTTTCTGTATTCAGTTCCAGCCTTAACGACTCTCCCTCTCTCACATTCTACTCCTGGCTTTGTTCTCCGTCCTTTCATTTATTATTCTCTGCCGTATCCTAATTACTTATATTGCTCCCCAGTTGTAGGTTAGCCTTGTAAACAGTGTTCAATCTTTCCTCGCCACCTTCCTCTCTTCATTCACTTTCCTCACCTTTTCTCTTTTGCTCCTCTGGAGACCTCTCCTTCTTTTAACCAGCCACTATAAAGTGATTCCCCATTTATTTGATGTTTTAGCTCGCTGAGTTTGTACAACTCGGTGCCGTTTCAAATATGTTAGGCTGCTCAGTGGCATTCTTCTCTGCTACACTGTCTTCCCTTTTCTTTAAATACTCCCCAGCTAATGGATCGCCAATTAATTAGAAATAGTTAATCTTCACAATAAAATAAACACGACGCGTTTGCGTCTCTCTGGGAGCTCCTAAACTAATTTTTATGACTGTGATGGTAACTATTCTCACTGCTTGGCAGCTTGTCAGTGCAAATAAAAGTTCGCTGAGCAGATATCCAAGCCATCATTTGGAGAACATTTTCCTTGAGCAGGATGCTTCTACATCTGCTGCCTTTCCCTTCCCTCACTGCTTGTTCCCAGGTGTTTGAGGATGTCAGTTTTGGGGCACCAAGGAGATGACTGAGTTTTGCCAGCATAAAGACAGAGAAAAATCTAACATTAAGGAAAAAAAAAAAAAAAACAACCTGTTTTTTTTTTTTTTTTAAACTCCTGATTGGTTTTTGACTCATTTTGTTATCTGGAGCTTGATGTGCCAGCTTAACCACAGAGAAAACAAAGAGGATGGAACGTGCCACTGATATTTTTAAATTCTACAGGAGAAGTGTATTTCCCATTGACTCCAAATTGAGGGGAAAAAAGATAAAAAGAAGGGGAGGGACAGACAGACAAGGATGGAACCCAACTGTGATGTGTCTATTTACCACGTTGCATGCAAAATGAAACTGCTTAAAATGATTTTTAAAAGACATAGCTCTCAAGAAATGGCCACCACAATGCAGACGTAATGTAAATTATTCATACCTGCTGAAGTTGGTTCCTCTTCAATGGAGGCTGTGCAAAAAGGTGTCAGGAGTGGGGAGGGAGGCAGGGACGGGGAATGGGAAGAGGAAGGAAGGGAAAGAGAGAGAGAAAAAGAGAAAAAACACAAATGAAGAAAGCCATGTAATACTAACGGTTGTGTTGTTTACATTTTCTTAATATAAAAACAATTAGATATAATGAAAAACTTTATTCTTGCCATCCTCCATCCTTTCCGCTCCCTTCAGTTTCTTCCCAGCCTGGTGGGAGTTGCTGATTCTGCAATGAGCAGTCAGGGAGCCAAAGTGGCTGTTTTGGGGTGGGTTTTGTGTGTGCGTGTGTCCGTCAGGGACACTGGGCTTTCCATTCCAGATGTTTATTTTCCTGGCAAAAGTGATGAAAATCCTGTCTTCACCTCTGCCTTTTGTTGACAGACAACTGTTAAATTGCCTTAAGTTGCCATCAAAAAGCACTGATGACTCTGGACTATCTATTGCCCTGGCGTTGAAAAGAAGGAAACAGACGTATTCCCAGCAAAAGTGCATTTTAAAAGCACATCAGTGACCTAGTTCTTTCTCTCCTTTTAGCCAGTGTGTTTTATACACACATGCATCACAAAAACGGTCTCTTCACAGTCTTGGAAAAAACTTCTGGATGACAGCAAAGGCTGAATTCAAGTGTTTCTCACTCGGATACTGCAAAAGAACCTAGAAGTGAGAGAAGTCTCCATAAATGTGATGTAGAGGCCCTCCTGAGATATTAAACAAGTGTATCCAAACTTTTACTTTCTCTCTTTTAACCACTGCTTGCCACCGGTTGAAATGGAAGCTCCTTCTGTTTGATTTCTTGCAGAACCAGTTCACACAGCTCTCCTTCACCCATGGCAAGCATCGCTCCGCCCTGACAGCCTTGGAGCTCGCACATGGCACGGGTAAAAATTTCAAACCTTTTCTCAAAGACCAGCACCACGCCTGGTAAATTGACTTTTTTCCTTCCTTCACTACCACCCCATGTTCTATGCAGGGAGAAATTAGGAGAGGAGCAGGGAGACCTTTCCCCATTTTAGTGAAAATTTGTCAACAGGCACCAAGTGCATTTGGGAGTGTGTTGCCTTGGTTTTTGCTAAAGCCTTCTGTTTTAATCTTGGGAGTCAGAATTCTTTCTCACACAGTTTCATGTAAATAATAGCCAATGTTTACTTAACGGTATTTTCTGGTTTTCATTCCTTTTGTGATAAGAGAACTTTGATGAGCATCTTTCTTCTCCAGTGGGATTGAGGAGGAAGTGACATGTCCTCCAATCCCTTGTGCAGTTGGGAACTGTATAAGAATGTGACATATGTAAATAAAGTGGGTCTTTCCCCTCCTTTCTGCTGAACCTGGCAGCTGTGAGAGCATCTTTATTGTGTTTTATCAGACACAGGAGTGGCCCTAAACCTTGGTTAATTCAGTTCAACATTCTATTTTCAGTACAATTTCCTATTTTCATTCTGTTCTGTGTGTGACAACTCCTAATTGCAGAGTAGCACGGTGTCCTTTTGGGGACTGTCAGGTTTAATCGAGAAGAAATAATGAATTGCTCTCTCAAGCACCAGCCAAACCATCTTGTGTCTAACCACGGCCACTGGAGGTAAACAGATGGTTTTTATCTCTAAAGTTTGGCTTTCAGATGAACCCTGAAGAAGGCTACATGGAGAAAACAACGTAAAGTTATGTCAGACATCATTTAAAATTGCCTAAACGTGGCACTTAGCTGAGCCTTGCCTTCTGGAACTACCTATTTAATGTTTGAATGTGAATTTTGAAACTAGATTAATCCGTTGTGCAGTGTACATATATTAAGTGTACATATATCCCATCAAGCTTTCAACGTGTATTTTCATTATTTAAAATAAATTAAATGTGTTTGTGGCAGTACAGGATTTCAAGGCAATGAAAGAAAGAAGGGAAAATGCCATCCCACAGTTTTTAACTTGAACTAATCAGCTAAATCATTAATTTAACAACGCAACAGCTGATTATAAACACACACCAAAAAAAACCCCCAGAACCCAAAGAAACCAGCCAACAAACCAAAAAAAAGGCCAAAAAAACCCCTGCCCCCAAGCCCCACAAAAACAACCAACCCCCAAACCAGAATATTTGGAATAATTAAATCTTAGAACAGAATCTGAAGTAAATAAACAAGCTACAAATTAAGTCAATAAAGTAGGTTGCAATTTCTCAAGGTACCAGTGGAAGAGACGACTGCACAGACAGAGCAGAAGATGAAAGCTGGAAGTCGAAGTTTTACAAATGCCCCAAATCCATATTAGCTCCCAGCTCCACTGCTGCTCGAACGAAAAAAATAATTCAAAGTGCTGGAGACTGTGCTTTAAAACCGGTTAAACAAAATCGTCCAATTACACAAGGAATATTTATTCCAGCAACCATTTCCTTCAGACTGCTGTTTGAATAATACTCTGAGACTTAATTATGGGGATGAATAGCAGCATTAGCAATTCAGAGCTGGATTCTGTTGTTGCTCTGGTGGTTGTTTCAGGGGGACCACTCTGCACTTAGGTACACATCTAAATAAAACAGGGTAGCTGAATAAATCACTCAGACGCAAAGACAGCTATGCCAATAATGTTACTTTTCTGTTTATTTAATTAATTTTGGCCGTTTGATTGCTGGTTTAGGCTCTTCCAGGAATAGACCATGTTCTTTTCTTGTCTGAGTTAAAATTTGTGAGAACTGCTTTTGCGAAAAGACCTAATTCTAGCTGTCGATACTGTATTTCTTAATCCCAGACAGAAATTAAAGATGAATATTAAAAATGGAGATGAAATGCAGTTATGAACTTTTCTGCAATTCATACAGACTTTTAGAAAAAAAATTAAATTAACCTAATCTCTTGCTTTTTTTGTGACAGGATATTTTTACCTCCCTTTAGATTAATAAACCACATTTAAAAAACAGCCTTCAGTAAGATCTTGAGTACTCAACGAATATATCTACTTTTGCTTTATCATACCAGCTCAAATGCAATATCAGCCCTCTGCTTTCTACTTTGTAAAGAAACGTACTCAATTACCACACCAAAAAATTTCCTACTTGACACTCTCTTTTTTCATTTTTCCCATCAGCAGCGATTTAATACACTTAGTTATTTTAAAGAGCTATTTATATAGTGACTCATCCCCAGGGTATTATCTGTAATTTACTCTTTGCTGGTTTCAGAGCAGTGGAGGGGGAGTGAGATGGGCTGGCACGAGCTGGTGACTCACTGCAGCGGGTGGTGGGTCCCCATCAGCCTGGAATTCTCCTTCTAGCTCCTGAAATGTGAGATTCCCACAGAGAAACCAATAATTTAAAAAAAAAAAAAAGCCCCCAAAAAAGTCACAGACATCCCCAAGTCGTGGTCTGATAACAGCACTTTACACTGTAAATTACTCTACAGGTTTAAAGCATTTTCAACAACACATTTCTTCCGCTTCTAATGGATCACTGGCAAAATATAATAAGATATATGGCAGGAGAAATGTTGGATTTTATCTCCTGTGGAAATACCTGATGTTCACTCGGGAAAACTTAGTCTTGTTTTTCTTAGAGGTGAATAATACTGCATGACATTAGTGGGATTAAAAAAAAAAGAAACCCAGAAGACACGGGGAGGTTTGGAAAGGCTGTACCAGGGTACGTGTCATCCAACGTTAGACTGAGAGATAATGAAGATAGGCAGTGCTTGGAGAGGATCTGAATATCTCTGCCAGNATCCTGTTATATCTTATGGCACATTACATTAGCTTTGCATTACATTAAACCTTGTGTTAATTTTACATTAATGTGAAATATTTTCATTCAACATTCAAATAAAATGTAATGCTCATATATATTAAAGAATAAATTTAGATATACATGGCATTAAGCCTATGGAAAATCTGTGCTAGAGGTCTGCAAAATTATCCAAAGGAACAGTAGGCTCCAAGAGCAAACAGCATCCCTCTGAATGCATCAGAAATAAATTATATTCTGCTCGTCATCAAATCTCAGGGTCTCAGAGGACCTGCACGCAAGGAAGACTGACTGACTTCCCAAAATCTCAGCTCTAGTCATTAAGAATGTGATTTTAAAGCTGCAGATGTTTCACCAAAAACATGAGCCTAGGAAGCCTGTCTCTTCCCTCTCTCCCCACCTGACAAACCTCAGCACTCACAGGCCCTCGGAGCAGCATTGCCCCCTCCCTGCTCCAGCTGGCCACGCTGTTTTTGCAGTCCTTCATGAGAAAAAAAAAAAGACAAAACCAAGAAAACTCGACAAATATCACAAACAGATGCACAAAAAAAGGCACAACGGAATGAAAAGAAACAAACAAAAACAAAACCAGGAGAAGCACACCAGGCCCCTCACCAGGGCATGCCAGAGATAACTCTCCATGAACTGATGAAATTCTCCTGACAGATGTTGGATGGAAAACAAGTATATTAATTAAGAAACCCTAAAAATGGCCCTTGGCACTTAGTAGAGAAAATGCAGCCCTTTTCACAAGTCAGCATCAATTTAAGCACTTAAAACCTATGAAAAACTTCCTCTTTCTTCATTGTTTTATTTCAGGAAAAAAAAAATTCTAATAAAAAGTGGTTGTCTGAACAAAATGCCAGGTGTTATCAAAATCTAGACTACCACTGTCTTAAAATGAGTGTTAGAAATGCCAGTAAAGGCATCTAATTCATTCTCACTGGTCTTCCTTTTTTACCAACCATCATGGCCATCAGTGCTGAATGAAAATACATTTAAATATCAAATAAAAACATTATTTAGGTGAAATACTGCATTTTGTAGAAGACAAGATTAAATAATGATTTTTTTTTTTGTGTGTGGGTGTAAGTGCCTTCACATTTACACCTCTCTAGAACGAGGCAGGAGAGCCCTAGTATTTGGCAAAGATGATCTTCTTAGGGAAAACAGTGTGAAGAAATTTAGTTTTAAAGCAGTTCCTGGGTTTTTAGTCAGCTCCAGCTCTTGCCAAGGATTTCAGCACTGCCAAAGGCACAACACCACCAAAAGTTGTAATTCTGAAACCAGGAGTAGTCTGTCGTGGCTTGAAATATCACACAGTTTTACACACACACACACACACGATGCCATATGCAGTTTTGAGAAGATGTGAGTGTTCCCAAGGAGCAGAAAATGTAATGGGAAGGTACCCTGGAGCTTGGGTGTCCAAAAAAACCCAAGTGTACTCAAACTGCTAAAAGTGGGCAAGGCTGCAAATCAGTGTACAGCAGTCTTTGCTTCTTTAAATGTCAAAGAGCACTCTCCAGGAACCAAATGAATAATCTTAAAATACAATTTTACAGCTGAAAAAAAAGGCTTTAAAATACAGTTACAAAAGTAGGTACCTGCTAGCATCTGTTACATTTGTGGATGCAAAATCCTACCTGGGAAATCCCCATAGTCACACATAGAAAGCTTTGCCTTTCAAGCCAGACAATTTCTTCTTTTCATATTTCAGCCACTTGCCCGAAGCTGTTTCACTTGGTTGTTTTGTGTGTTTTCAGGGAAATGTTACTACCTGTTCTTATGTGAATGCGGAATTTTAAAATAACGTCACGCACCAAACTGCAAAGTAATAATGGTGATAATATTTTTTATTTTATGGCTATTCTCCCACCTGGGGGGAAAAAAAAAGACAATAAAAGCCCACTCAGATGTTCACAGAGTGTTTGCTGGCTCTGGACTGGTACAGGAGGCTGGGTTAGGTCTCTCAGTGTGGCATTCAATCTGTACCACAACACTTGAAAATATTCAATGTGCAACATCCAACAGCATTAAAAGGGATTCAAACGACAATAAAAAACACCCAAAACAGATGAGAAAATAGCAGTTAAGACGAACAAACACCAGCTCTATTCAGTCCTGTAATATCAGACACCAACTTTAATGCACGAACTTTCTGTGTCACAATTTGCCACTTTTAACCCCAAACTAACTTCAACCGGCCGGCCTGCTGCATGAGAATTACACCCAGGCTGCCCCTTTGCCTCGTGGAAATTCATACTGGGAACTTCAGTAAATGCACAGGAAAGCCCAGAGACTTTCCAACCCTAAAACCTCAGGATAAACATGAATCCTGAAATTTTCAGTGCTTTCCCAAGGACTTTGCAGGTTTTGGCAAACTGTCAGATGCGCCGGTCGCAACGGTTGTGCTGCCATTCCTTTTTGGGGAGTGAAGCTGCATAAACCAAGAGGCAGACAGCAACTTTATCACAAAATTAATATTGGGCAACACCTTTTTAAAACACTCAGCCGCCATATTAAATTCTTCAGACTGAAAGTAGAAGAAAGTAGTCAATATTTTCGTGGAAAATACATAATACTAAATAGAACTGAGTAGGACCTGGGGCATGGAGTTCTTGGTGCAAATGACTGGCTTCATTTATCGGCCGTTACAAAAGAATTAACTACTTTTTTTTCTTTTATTTATTCACATATAAGTCTAGAGTAGTCTGTTCAGCATGACTGGGGGGCCGGCATGCTGCTTTACCAAGATATTTTCAGCACAACATGATCCCCCTCACAGGAAACCTGAACTGTAAATTGTATAACGTGCCAAGAGGAGAATTTAAAGGAGCAGATGGCAGATAAAATGAAAGAGGTGGTGTTGGAGTGGTCCCATGCAGGGAGACATGTAGCTTTGGTTCAGTGTGTGTTTTTTAATCATTTTTCGGGAAATTCAGGAACAAAGAAAGCAACCCCACCATAAATGAATGGAAGAATGAAGTCCCGGTGCAAGAAAGGCAAAGAAGGTATTTTTTAATGAATAAAACACTATTTTCATTGCTCAGGTAAAATTTGGAGACTGGAACTTACTGCTTAAAGAATAATAGACTCACAAGTATTCACTGCTAAATTTTCTGAGTGAGCAGAAACAAAAGAAGATCCTATGAGCTTTGCAGCTAATACTGGGTTTATATTTAACCTCAGTACAACCAAAATAAAACTAAATATACCTATCTGAATCCATTATTGCTTAGCATGGGAAAATATGTGTTGAAAAATAGATGTGATACAGACTGTCGCAAAACAGCAATGTCCAGATTCAATAAAACACTGCCCTTATCTAGATATCAAAAATTTATTATCGCAGATATGGGGTCAAAAACAGTGATAATAAGCCATGTATCAATTTGTCAAAGGGTATCTGCAGAGGCCGTGTTGAACCCAGTGCTCTTCAAAAATAACACATTGCTCTGCCCTAAAACACGACTGGCAAGAAATCTTTAACCCTTGGCCAATTTGAACAAATTTCTGCGTCCTACGCTGGTTTTACTGAGCACACAAACCTCTCTGCTGACACCTGCACTTCAACAAACAGGAATGCCGAATAAGAAACATGCCCAAGTGGAAATGCAGGTGATTTTTCTCTCTCGCTCACACGAACTTGGCTTTGCAAGGTGCAAACTAGGCAAAAGGACTGTGATAGGAGATAGGAAAAATACACCTGGTGCGAGGCTTCTTTATTCTTCTCAGAAATGCTGTGTTTATCCTCTTAATTTTTCATCTATACCATTCTTAACGTATAAATAACTAAATATTAGGGCCAGAAAATAACTACAAATTGAGGCCTTTTCTCTTGAACAAGGGAAGACCGTTTACGCTGATTTTTCTTTTATCTGGGTGAATAAAGCTGTTGACTGGAAGCCAGCAGTTTATCATCCTCTCTGAAGTCACCTCTGAAAGAAACATTTTCACAGCAGCCATCGCTGAGGACTCTGGTGCTGCTCCGTGCCCTTCACTTTTCATTACTGTGGGAGCCAGGCCTATCGATTTTGAGTTTTTCTCTCTTCTTTTTTTTTTTCTTTTTAAGATGTTTTTATTTCAACCTGACTGTATGGATTTTTCCATGTCTCACCTACTTTCCCACACATTTCTCAGAGCAGATAAATTCATTTTCAGTGCAGGGTTTTGGGTTTCCTAGGGGTGCTTCGCACCCTCTCCTGTGGCTGCAATTCAAAAATCGCTCCCGACCAGCACCTCCCACTCTGAGAAAGAAGAGCTGCCAGGCTCTGGAGTGCTGTGCTAAAATTCTGCCTTTCATTTTGGATTTTCCCCCTCTCTTCTGTTCTGCAAACAGATGGCAAAACCTCTCCTTGCAGTGCCCCCTTCCAGCTCGTGTCGGGTGGAGTCTAGAACGCTTCCACACGCTCCCGTCTCACCACATGCCATGGCAAAAACAAGGATTACTATTATAATCTGCTCTCCTCGGCGCTGGAGATGCTGGAAACGCTTTTAACTTGGGTCGTTTCAGGTCAGAATAACGAAAATCAATACTTTTGTCCTTGCTTCTGGGCGCAGCAAAGCGTTGTGTTCGTCAAAAGGAGAAGTAAAGGAATGGGGCATGGACGGAGAGAGCTGGGCTGGAGGGACAGGGCCCAGGGGATGGCTTCCCAGGGCCAGGGGGCCGGGCTGGGGGGGATCTTGGGCAGGGATTGGTCCCTGGGAG
>VYXC01005661.1:166965-190813 GCA_013397175.1 Platysteira castanea
CCTGGCCCAGGGTGCCCAGAGCAGCTGTGGCTGCCCCTGGATCCCTGGCAGTGCCCAAGGCCAGGGTGGACACTGGGGCTGGGAGCAGCCTGGGACAGTGGCAGGGGTCCCTGCCATGGCAGGGGTGGCACTGGGTGGGCTTTGGGGTCCCTTCCAGCCCAAGCCATGGTGGGATTCTATGGTTATTGAAATATGCTAAATTTAAAGGGCTAATTTCATTTCTGTTTCTATATTCTTTATCTCCAGCATTCAGGGTAAATGCATTCAGTGTGTGACCCTGGAGATACTGACATGGTCAAGAAAGCCTTGGCTGGAGCTGGATTGATTTTCATTGCAGTTAAGTACACTGACAAAAAAGAAATTATTAGCTTGTCTTCTCCATCAACTGCTTTGTTCAGGACAAAACCTGAGAAACAATCTTTTGTTATTTGTTTCCCTGTTTTTTTTTTTTTAGTTTTTTGTCCCTCGCACCATCATCTTAAAAAGAAGTATATATGGAGTAGAAGTGGAAAACTTTTTATTTGGGTCAACCAAAAAAATTACCATGCTTCTAGTGAAACACCTCATCTTGACTTCAATCGTTTCAAGAGGAAAAAAGAAAAACTCACCCATTTTATACTCCTTAGAACATTCTTTAAAAAAATTTCAAAATTAGGCATCAATAAACACCGTCTCAAAAAATTAAAATAAAAGTAATACATTTTCATAAATATTTTCCTAATTTTTTTTAGGTAACACTTCCTTCTGTTAGTTTTTAGGTCAAAGACGTGTTTGTTTTTAAAGTTAAAAATTCCTTCTGAATTTTACACGCGCTCATGAATAATTTGCATGGCCCCCGTGGCATTTTCCAGTTAATATTCATGCAAGGAAAAGTTCAGGTTCAGAGATGGGTGATCCAAATGCTAACAGATGCAGTTTTATTGCATTGTCAATTGCTCAACTTTATACAGCATTATTAATGTTAACACGGAATACTGATTTAAGTAAGTCAGTGGAGTTGCTGAAGTCTAACAAGGACTTAAATTAAAGACAAAGGCAAAATGCAAGAGACAAAAAATAATCCCAAACACTGATTTTTTCCCCCTGCAAAACCTTTTTCACCAGGAATTTTATGATGACTTCACCTAACAGAAAATCGTCCCCTTAATGAAATCCACTGGAATATTAAAATTTACCTTAAACCACCCATTTTAAAGTTTATGTTAATTACTGTATACAGCACTTTGCAAGCTCTTTCTACATCAAAGATTGTTGTGACTAAGTACAAGGCACATTGAAGAAATCAGACATGAGAAATAGCAGTCATGAAATATTCATCCGGTGAGCAAATCGTTCCACTTCATAAATATTCCATGTTTTAACCTAGTGAATTTTATCCATGACTCTGCATGAAAAGGACACAATGACACGCTATAGACTCAAAAAACCCACACAAAACAAATGTACAAACATACATGCCCTGCTCTGTGTCAGCTGACAGAGCAAAGTGTCTGCCAAAACCAGACGGCCGACATTGGGCTGAATTTTCTTCACTTACGCATCTTGCTCCTGATTCTCTCTGAGATCTTTAGGTGAGATCCATTTTATAAGTGTAAAAGGGGCTGAGTAAATTTATTGTCTCCAGCTGACCTGGAATAAATCAATGAAATACACATTTATATTACCTTCCCCTGGCTGTGCTTATCTCGCAGCTTGAGAATTATTCTGGTGGCCTCTCACACCACTTTGTAGTGTAGACACCCACTGAAATCACCAGAGTTCAGCCTAGCCAGGACAAAATTCCAGCCTACAGCTCCAGGATAATTAATTCCTCTGCAATTAGGTCAGTCTTTCCCAGTAGAAAGGGATCATGTAAATTTTGCCACCATTTCGCCATCACAAACGCAAGCCTCGAAGAGTGAAAGGCTTAGTGAGGTTCTTTCTAGATGTTTTCCAAAACGTTTTCAGTCCTCGTGCCACATGCAGCCCCACAAGTCTGGGAGAGGCCAGTAGTTGCATAAAAGTGGTCAATCAGGTCTCAAAAGAAGGGTGATTTAATTTTTCCCCCTTTTTTTTTTTTTTTTTTTTTTGTTCTTTTTTGTGGTTTGGTTTTTTTTGTTTGTTTTCGTTTTGTTTTGTTGTTGTTGTGGTTTTTGGTGGTGGCGGTTTTTTGTTGTTGGGGGGTTTTTTTGTTAGGTTGGTTGGCTGGGTTTTGGGGTTTTTTTTGTTTGGGTTTTTTGGGGGGTTTTTTGAGGTTTTTTTGATTGGTTTGTTGTGTGTTGTTCTGTTTGTTTTGTTTTGTTTGTTTTGGTTTTGTTTTGTGTTTTTTGGTTGGTTTGGGGTTTTTTTATGTTTTTTTGTTGGGGTTTTTTGCTTGTTTGGCTTGTTTTGGCTTTGGTTTTGGTTTTTGGGGGGGTTTTTTAGTGCTTGCAGAAGCTTCTGTTCTCCTTGGGGAAGAGGGCAGCCCAGTTTAATGAACTTTCCTATTCTTCAGTCATACCTGACTTTACCAAGCAGCTCAAATTGTGACAGCAAATTGAGAAACTTGGTAAAAGCTAAGAAATATCAGATGGTCTTTGTTTCCAAAGAATTTAAAGGAGGAAAGACGTTATCCGTATATCCATGTTACCCATAAAAACTGAACTAGGAAACTTAAGGAAAACAAAATGTTTTCTGTCCATATTTCTTTTTCTTCAGCTTCTTAAGTCCTCTGGCCTTTCTTAGACACCTTGAAGCCTTTGAAGGGTACTTCTGATCACTTTTCTTGCTCTGCACTGCACAATGCCATGGGGGATGCTGTTTTTTCTTAAAATAACCAGAATTGCTGTTCAAAAAATATCCTTCTGATCAAAACCTTGAAAATCGGTTGGAATTTCTTATTAGATACAAACTTCCTTGTTTTGTTTTGGTTTTGTGTTTGGGGTTTTCCTCCCCTATATTCTGTGTACGTCCTTAAGTATGATATTCCATGAGTAAGTGCTCTACCTAATTTGGATGACCGCTGTAGTTTTGGGGAATAATTTATAGAATCACACAATCCCGGAATGGTTTTGGGTGGGAAGTGACCTCAAACTCACCCAGTGCCACCCCTGCCATGGGCAGGGACCCCTGCCACTGTCCCAGGCTGCTCCCAGCCCCAGTGTCCAGCCTGGCCTTGGGCACTGCCAGGGATCCAGGGGCAGCCACAGCTGCTCTGGGCACCCTGGGCCAGGGCCTGCCCACCCTCCCAGGGAACAATTCCTTCTTTATATCCAACCTAAATTTTCCCTTTTCAGTCTGAGCCCGTTATTCCTTGTCCTATCTCTGCTATTCCTGATGAAAGTTTCCTGGTGGAGTCAGGCTTCCCTCTTATCCTGCTGGCAGGGATAAATTCTTCAGTATTGCTGTTGAAATATCAAACTTCTTCCAGCTGTCCTGTGCCAGACCAAAACATGAATAAAGTCCTTGGAAGCCTTTCAAAGGAATATCCCACACACTCCCCGAAGTCTGCGCCACCACTTAAAAGCCTCAGCTTGATATCACTGCTATTCTGCAATAAAATTACTCTTAGAAGTTGCCACAACCTTACACTTCGTTATCATAGGTTGTTTTTCCCTTTATCTTTCCAGGAAGAACTTCATCGCCCAGTGCCAGTTGTACCTGGTGTTGTGCTAACCAAGGATTCATCCGGACCCACAGCAAGTCCATGTTTAAGAATACCCTCAAAAATCTATTGAAAATGCTCAACGGTGCTGAAAAATTATAATTTCTCATCCAGTTTTATACTGAATGAAAGCTGTTGATAGTATTTGGGTTTGAATAACATCAGCAATATCCAATTGTCTACACGACAGTGGTTCTGCTGAGTGTCTGCAGGCCCCATTAACATCTTTTTCTGTTTAATGGCTTTTCCATCAGCAATTTATATTGTAAATACAGCCTTTTGTATTGCAAATATTTCCTATTTGCCCACTGATCAAATAATTACAGAATCACAGAACCGTTTAGGTTGGAAAAGACTTCCAAGGTGATGGAGACCAATCTGTGGCCTCACTCCACCTTGTCACTTCCCTTGCCACGCTATTTTTGATACAAATCCTGTTGCTGTTTTATAAACCACCCATTTTCCGTCATCTCACCCAGTCTTTTTTAATAATAAGAGAAAAATATCACAATTAATGAGATCCCTGAATGCTGAGAGATAAAATATCTTTTTAAAAAAAAATGTAAACCCAAAAAATTAGTTTGGTACCTCCTGTAATGGTTTTAAAAACAGATTTCAGTTAAGTTTTCTGGTCCTTGTATCTACATTTCAGCAAAGGCTTGAAAATATCAGAGAAAGAGAAAATTAACAGAAATGTTAACAGAACAATTAGTAGAAATAATCAGAGGTAAGGGTTAGAGAGTTCTGTTACTCTCTAATAGAAGGTGAAAACATAAATAGAGAAGCACCTGAGCAATGTTTATATACAGAAAATAAATCCAGTGCTGAAAAGCTGGTTTTGCTCATTCATTTGTTTAATTGTTGACGTCCACCTCAAAATATAAAGTTATGTTTCTAGATGATGTTGTAACTGCAGATTGTACAACAGTGGCAGTCAGCTAAAGGGTCAGGGGAAAACAAAAATCCTTGAAATACACATAACCAGAACAATGCCACTTCCCAGCTACCTTTAGAGCAGAGACTGCCAACGAGATCAGCTGGGCTTCCCTCACCTTATCAAAAACCCCTTCTCTAAATCCCCTCTTCTTCCTGGATTTATCCCATTTCCAAGCTTCCAGGGGACAGCAAAGCTTGGGGGTGGCTCTTTGGGCAGCAATGCCTGGGTGTGATGTGGTCAGCAGAGGTCATCCTGCATGTCCTAGTGGTGGCCTGTCCTGCTCCTGACAGGGATGAATCCTCGCAGCCAAATCTAACTAATCTAAACAAATCTAACTACAAATCTAACTAAATCTAATGTACCCAAGTTACGAGCTCGTGGATAACGGGCCCTGAACACCTGCTAAAAATGTTGAAGTGCACGTATGTCGCTATAGGACACAAGAAAAAACACTCTCACACCTGCTTGAGCAGAAAGAGAAGAAGAAAGTTTATTTTGAGGTTCCTATATTTATAGATTTCTCAATTCCATGAGGGATTGGAGGGACAGTGTCACCTCCTCTCTCATTCAGGGGACAAAAGAAATGTCACTCAAACTTTCCCTCACCACAATGGAATGAAAAACAGAAAGAAGAGTTAAGTAAACATTGTCTATTATTTACATGAAAACCGTGTGAAAATTATCTGACTCCAAGTTACAACGGAAGGCTAAAAAACAAACAGGACAACACACGTAGACAACTTTTTACATTTTTAACTTGTCCTAGTCTCCGTGCAGCAAGAATATATAGAGTGGCACCTGTGTCCTCAGCTCCTCTGCTAAAGGGTTTGGAGACCCTTCTCCAGCCCGAGAGGATACTTTTTCTGCTCCCAAGGAGTGGAAATGTGTGGTTCTGCAGATGATATAGTCCTACAGATCCCATTAAACTGCAAAAAAATCCTCAATTCCCCCAAAGTTTCTCTTGAACTGCGCTGTCACTCCCCTCTCCCTCTCGGGATGCTGTTCAGCTGCTTTTCTAGGCTGCTCTGATTCCTTTTAATCAGGCTGCCTTCATCACTTTTCTCTCACCAGGCAGGCCACCACTGCTACGTTTCACTGTACTGAGCTCTGGTTTTCCATTAATCACTTCCTCTGTGCTGCTCCAGTTCCCACCAGACAGGGTGTTGCCACTGTGATTCGGGTACCACACACTGGCTAACGACGTGAAAAAATAAATTTTCTGTGCTTATGATGCTAAACTGTCTCCTTCCCATCCAAGTATGGTCATGAAGGCTGTAAAAATGCAAATAAACTAGATTTATAGTGTCACCCACAAGTCCTGTCTCCTCACCTGCTCAACCTGTAGAGTTCTCAGGCTCCGAGCAGGACTGTCACACCAAGCCAAGGGCCTTCAGCACAGAAAATGCAGTTTTTAGGGATGCCAAGTCAAAGCAGAACAGCACAGCTACTGTGGACCATTTTTGAATGAGCACGGTTCATGAGAAACAGAGGTTCAACAGTGCTTGTTAGAGGATATGAAATTAAATTCAGTGGCAAATGAAATTATATTTTAAAAAAAAAGCCATCTAATTCAATGCTGATTAACCAAATTCTTGTAGTTTTAATATTTTTTTTTCCTAAACAAGGTTCAGATATTTCTCTTAAAGTGTTGCCACCAGTGCGATTTCTGTAAGGCCAGACAAAAACTCTGTAATTTAATTCTTTCTGCATTTAACTGCAAGACGCGTGAAAGAAATGCTTGGCACATCCCAGCTCCTATCAGCACCAGGATTCATAGCTTAATATTTACATTCCTTATTTTAGTAAACTTTTTGTTTCACGGTCTTTGAGCATTCATTTATTCGGCTGCAATACCTGAAACATAATTAATCTATTTCATTTTGAGCCACTGACTCTTTGAAACTGCTCGGGTACCTTCTGCCACCCTGAGAGGGAAAGTGATGGATGTGCTGATGTTTCAGAAACATCCACCTTTTATCCACATTGATATATTTATTTATTTGGTTTATGCTGCATTGGTCGGGATCTGTCGGTTTAATGTAAATAAAACTGATCCCAAAGTCACCACCGGTGAGGACAAAGTTAATCCACTACTCACTTTTGTTGCTGACTTAGGCTAATGTATTGTTCATCTACGGGCTAATGACTACTGCAGATGTTTCTTATTTCGTGCCAGGAAAAGCAGAAGCTGAAATTAAATGTTTTCTTTTTATGACTGTCATCGTTCCCCTTATAAATTACAGCCCATTCAGTCATATTTTTGAATAAATCAAGTGACACTGACAAGGCAGTTTGCCTATCTGGAAAAATTAATCTTAAAGGACCGAATTCTGGCCTCATTAGACTGTTCATAATGAATAATATAACTGATGATTAAAAAGTTGACCAGCCTAAGATGGAGAGGAAACTAATAGGAATTTTTAATCAAGACATGCTTCTCTCTCTCAATTGCAGCAAGGTTACATTTGTACTTGAATATGTTGGCATACATCTGTCTTCGTGTTATTTCACACCCTTTCTGCCCTCATCTTACTTACACATGGAGAAAACCAAGATGACTTCAAAAAATGCTTTTTGTTTGATTTAATGTCAGTTCAAATTGGGTTTGACAGAACTTGATACTTCATATGAGCTAGAAGTTTTATATTTCTAGACAATGGCAATATAACACACTGAGATTTAGCTCTTAAAAGTGTTTTTCTTACTGGTTTCTCAGGGCTGTAAATCTTCACCCACAACCACGATTCTGCTGCAAGCCTTGATCTGATCACTGCCTGTGCAAATGCAGGTCCTGTGCTCAGGCAGGGCTGCAGCAACTTCTCAGAACCTTTTCTCAGGTCTATCTAAGCAGTTAGGAATCTTTGCCAATGATGAAATCTCCTCTTTGCCACATTAGGAATGTTCTTAGTTCGTACTGTCCCAACAGGAGAAGGCTGGTTAATGTAGGGGAACGACACATCTGCCGTAAGAACGTGGTTTTTGTGTGCAGAACTAAACTCAAAAACGTGGTTTGGACAATCTGAGAATGGTGTGGTGGTGTTTTATGATGTCTTTTAATCATCATTGGTACTGAGACAAGTGTATTCTGCTGAGCTCCATGATACTCAATGTAGGTTCTCACTGAGAATATAATTTTCATCTTATTTAAATGCAAGTTGTTGGAACTGAGCTTTTCACCCCTTCTAAAGCTCTAGTCACTGCAACTGCTGAATAAATTAGGAGACAAGAATTTTTAAAAAGAGTTTATATGTTACTATCACGTTGGAGAAGAACTGGGCATAAAATATCTCAGTTCCTCAGCACATTTCTAACAAAATATTACCTTTCCTTCAGGTACATCCAGTCTTGGCATCTCCCCTGGCTTTTGCTACAGCACATCTGACAGTCTGGCGACTAACACACTCTTTTTTTTCTTGCTTTATTGCTGGGGGTTTTGTTATTTTGAGTTTGATTTTATAAAGGGCATTAAATGTTCATTCGTCACCAATTCATTTAACCTTAAATATGCTTTAACATATATATTCAACAAACTCAACAAACTCAACATATTCAACATATTCAACATATTCAACATGTTCAACAAATTCAACGTGTTTGAATTTAACGATTCAAATAACCTTAAATTTCAAGCTGAAGTAGCTCCCAGTCTATGTTGGAAATGAGACAAGGGCATCACCAACAAATGAGGAATTTTACGTCTGCCCTGTTTCTGTTTGTGTCACAAAACACATCAGACTCCATGAAAACTCCTGAGCATATTTAGAAGCAGTTGGCACAGCAGCAGTTGTTCTTTGCTGTCTGGTTTTCCCTACACCTGTGTTTAGAAAGACCAGTTGAGCAAACAGAGCCAACAGAAGCCAAAAAGTTACTGCTGCCCAAAGCCAGGAGGAGCTGCAAAAAATACGGACTGGGATTCTGGACTTTACGGGTATCTTGGATTTCCCCTCCGGAACTCTGAATCCGCAGGCACATCGCTCCCAACCCTGCCTTCCAGAGTGTGGGATTCTACACAGGGTAAATATCTGCAAGCCCTGGAGCTTCTTTCCGTGAGCTTTTTGGTGGGCAAAAAGAACAACCAATGCATTACCTAGAAGACACATCTTTCTGCAATAACGTATGCTTGTGTGGATGCACTGATACAAAGGGAAAGGGTCGGGAAGAGTTGTGTCTGAATGGAAATGCAATATGTGGAGCACCTCCACAAGGATTTGAAGTCTGAGCGTTTGTATCCCACTCTCCGTGTGGAAGATGTTTGTATGGCAGAACTAAACATCCCTGGATATTTTGACCACTTCTGTTAGGAAGTGTAGGACATCATTCAGGCTGGGAGAATTGGGATGGTTCAGCCTGGAGAGGAGAAGCTCTGNACTGTGCTTATGGACAGGCAAACAAAGCAGATTGTTCGTGCATCTCTCATACCCATTCGTTTGAAAAAAAATACATTAAAACCTTGCATGCATTCATGGATAATGGAATTAGGTATCTGTCAAAAGCATAGATCAGAAGAGTGGAACTACGCATATTTGCCCCAATTATGCATGAAGTGACACATAACCTGATCAGAATCACAAACCCCAAGGAAGCTGAAGTGTGATTTCGCCAAATCGTGAAGTTCTTGAAATCTACCTCACTCTTTTCCTTATTTTCAGAGCCAAAAAATTAAGGTCGTGTCTGAGGCAACCTTCTGTAGTTTCCAGATTTCAGAATTCCCTGATTTAGAGTGGAGGCATTCCAGTGCATGTTTCAAAATGAAGATGGTATTGACAGCTTGAGAGTTTGTACCTCAAATTAGTATTCTAATATTACAGACACAGCCAAGGCGAGCAGCTGAAACAATAATTTCAACCTCATTGATTAATTTCTCCTAACATAGGAAATAATATATTGACTCTCCTAACTCCTGGTGCAATGGCAGCTCTCAAGCAGATGTTCAGCTCAAGTAGTGCACGTGAAATACTAGCTCTGCAACCATAATTCAGCATGAAACCTCATGCCTTAATAATTCTGGTCATTAATATAACATAAATATGAATTAATTATTATTAATCATTATTTCATGGCATCATCAAGTTGGAGAAAACTGTACATCTGTGTTACAACATGAAAAAAAAACCCAAACCCAGTTATCTCTAAGTTGAATTATTCATATGCTTCATGCAGTCAGCATTTCACCTGAGTCCTTATTATTCTCATTATCCACGAGTGCACAAAAAGAGGAGCACGTGGCATGCAATGTCTTTTCACCCCAAAAAGAACCATCCCAGATAACTTACTGGGTAAATGAAGGAGGAAAAATAGGGGTGTTTCAGCCTTGTTATCAACACCTGGCATGAGCTGCTGCAGCACAGGCACATCTGACTAAACAGCAATAAGCCCAGACAAAAAACTAAAACCCTGAAACGGGGTAAGAAATCTGAGACACCCCTCTGGTATTGTCCTTCCTGTTATTCTGGCAGATAAGATTTATAGGTAATTATTTATTTTATTTTATTTTATTTTATTTTATTTTATTTTATTTTATTTTATTTTATTTTATTTTATTTTATTTTATTTTATTTTATTTATCTCATCTATAATTTCCATGTTTTCTTGATTCCTTGCAATAAAACAGGTATTTATTCTGTAGCCTAATAGGAAAAACTTTCAGCCATAGACTTTATTATAGAGTTCCCGTAATTACACTTATATTTGCAGAAAAATAAAAAAAGGAAAAAGAAACAACAACAAACCAAACCAATCAAGAATTGAACCATTTAGTTATTTCCCTTACCCAGGAAAAAAGTGATTTTTTTGGAACTGAGAAAAGTTAAAAGGTCTCATCTGATCTATATCAGCACAATTCTTCTACATTCTTCTAAAAAACCTCTACTGACAATTCTCAATGTCTTCAACACACCAAAGAATAAGGTATATTTACTCAAGAGCATACTAGTTTTATATAGTCCAGTTTAAAATCTTCAACAAGTTCATTTAGCATGCTGGAATTGAATAAAAAAAAAAATTATGTAAGAGAGTAGATATATCATCCCACGGTATTTTAAATGCTTAAGGGAATTTTGCATCTGGATGATGAGCACCAAAGACCCTTATGCAGGTGGCTTAACAGAGATTTTAAGTCTAAAAGGAATAAGCACAGAAAGGAACCAGGTCTCACTGAGTTATGCAGCGAAAAGAAATTTCTGAGGTACTAAATAGCAGCTTTCCCCAGTTAGAAACATTAAATTTATTAGGAGAAACATTTGGGTACTCTTATTTTTCTGCTTCTGAACAGAAATATTTTTATTATTAGAGAAAAGCAAAAAGGTTCCTGAACTATTGCATCTATTTTTTTTTTAGTAACAAAGAAGTATTTCTTTAATTCATTACTTAAAAACAAGTGAACATACAAGGAGAGGAAAAAGATATGAAAAAGTGATTCCAAAACATGATGTATTTTGCTCTGCTTAATGAGCCCTTTATATAAATAGTTTTGAAAAAAAAAAATCTGGTAAAAAACTTAAAAAGGAAGAGAAAAAAAATGATAATAATGTCCATCTGTCTCTGGATCCAATATTCAGCTTTTAATTTGTGTTTCTTTTACTTTGGAACAAAATTGCATTTAAGACTTGCATTAAGTTCAACACCACCAGGTTTTCCATCTGATCGTTTTTTCCTAAGAAGTATAAAATCTTCTAATCTGAATCTCCCAGGATGCCAGAATTAACATCTCATTAAAGACCAATTTGCTTTTTCAGCTAAAGAATCAGCTTCCTTCTGGCATTTTTATTTTTAGTAAGTTGCTTCCATACTGTTGAGTCACATCCTTCTACATAAAAATCCAGGAGAAAACTGTGTTATATAAAATGGGAAAACAAACACAGGCAGTCCCTCAAGAACATTTCTTAAGTATAAATTTTATGAGAAATTGTGTTGACTGGTCTCTTAAAAACCACCATAACTACTTACTTTGGATTAGCCCAAAATCTAAAGGAACAGGAAAATAAAGTTACCACCCCACTGCTGGTGAAATACAAGAGGAATTAATCCTGAGCATGATGATGCTTAGTGATTCCTAATCGGCAAGAATTAATAATTCTTAATGAGTGGTGTGTCTTAAAAGTCCTGCAAAGCATAATTTCTTTAGAATTGGATGAGAACATGGGGATCTCTAGCATTTGGCAGTGATAATGGCACACATTAAAAAAATTATCTAGTAATAGAAACTGTCTTAAAGGCAGTAACAATTGATTAGGAACAATAAAATATATATGGCTTCCATGTAATAGTAATAATAATTAATAATAACAGTAATAATAACAATAATTATTATGCTCATAATTGAAACGCAATTTCTCTGTAATGCAATTTCAACAATTATAATAACAATAATGTGGTGAGAGACCCATTTTAAACACCAGGACAGGAGAGCAAAGTCAACATGACATGGAACAAAAAACAGCCCAGCAGCTGTGTCAGCGAGTCTCACGGGCACCTGGACCACTCCTGAGGTCCTCGTGGATGTGAAAATGTGCAGGATATTGTGTACCAGAATATTTATTTCATTAGATCCTGATGTGTCATGCACTTTGCTGTTTTAATCCAGTGCAGCTGCTGCCCACCAAGACCTCTTTCCTTCGAAGTGGCTGAATTATTTGAACACTTCTCTTTCCAGACAATGCTAAGAGCACCTATCCAAGGAGCAATTTCCCCCCTGTCTGTCAGCATAAGCTCTCCAGATTTTTATGTGCTGCCTGTTTCACCAGCAGATCTGACAAAACGTAACTGGTTTATTCTACCTACTTCTTTAGAAGCTGGTTTAAAAAATATATAAGGCCGTAGACACAACACATTTCTGAGGAAACCACTCTTTTTTTTTTTTCTTTTCTGTTCCTTTTTCTTTCTCTTCTTCACCCAATAAAACAGGGCAAAACCTTGTGGAAATGGACCAGACTCACAAGAGGTGCCTCCCTTCCAGTACCCACAGCCCAGGAAGGTGCCAGCTCTTGCTTCTGGAGCACCCTGCCTGTAGCAGGCTCTGTACACTTGGACTTTCCAGTTAATTAACACCTGGATGGAAAGCCCACAGCTTGTCACAGTTCTTTGTGACCTACTTGCATCCTTTTCTGATATATTTTTTCACGCAAGGCTTGGCATCAGTGTGGGAGCTTTTAATCAAAACATGATGTGCTACTGAGTCCTTCATCCCTCCAACCGAAAGCAGGGGCTGGGGATGTGTTTTTGCAAATAAACCCAAGCTCAGAAACCTTGTTTTTCTCTGCAAGGTCTCATCCTGAGCACTAGGCCTGCCAACAAGAGCCTGGATGTTTTCCATTTGCCCTTTTAATTAGATGCATAAAATGCATCAAATCCCCTTCAGAGTGTACCACTGCTCACCCCCCAGCGTGTGACCAGAACTGCTTATCCCTTGCCAGTTTGTGCTTTCAAATAACAAATTTGGGAATGGAAAAATAGGAGATGTGGTGTGAATTCCAGCATGGGGTTTATTTGACAGGGCACTTCTTGTTCAGGTATTAAAATTCTCACTGCCTACAAACATTGTGCATGGTGGTATTGAGATCAGTAGTGCCACGGACAGTTTTAAGGTCTGTCGTGTATTTCAAAATACTTTATGAAAGAAACATTCTGATAAAACCTATCAGTGTATTAACCACCTTTTTTTGGGACTGCCCAGGACAAGAGGCACAAGGACATTGTGGAGCAGAGAGCCACAGAGATGGAGAAGGAGCTAACCAGGATTGTTCACACAAAGAAGCATCAAAAAGGGCACATCCACCAGAGGTGAAGCCGTTACCCCTCTTTGCCCAGCGTTTGCTGGGTCACACCTGGAGCTCTGTGCCCAGGTTCGGTCCCTGCTGTGCCAAGCAGAGGTGGGCAGGCTGGAGAGGCTGCGGGGAAGAGCCACGAAGAGGATCCGAGGGCTGGGAAGTCTCAGGAGGGAGGAAAGGTGTGGCAGCCCAGAGTATCCCTCTGTCCATCCAGGGGGGTTTGGAACCCCACCAGGCAGACTCAGGACTCGGGCAAGATTCCCAGGATTCTATTCTGGACCCATGTCCANCCTCAGCTCCAGGCACGGAGAGATCAGAGAAAATAAACACCTGAACACAGAAAATAAACACCCTGAACACAGAAAATAAACACCTGAACACAGAATATAAACACCTGAACACCAACTCGCAGGCGTCTCTCGTCTGTTCTGGCCCTGGCACAGAACTTCTCAAGATCCAAAGCTCACCACAAAGAACTCTAGGGACTCTGGGAGGGTGACAAACCATCACAGAAAGGCTGAGAGCCCTGGGTTTGTTCAGCCTTGAGGAGGGAAGGCTGAGCTCCACTGTTTAAGGGGTGGCCACAGCGGGGTGGGGACTCCCTTTGGGCACGGAGCCACGTGGAAAAGCCAAGGGGTGAGGGGTCCCAGGGGCTCCTGGGGAGGCTCTGACTGGACACGAGAGGGAGAATGTTCTCCCTAACAATCACCCACTGGAATAATCTCCCCAGGGAAATGGTGCATTCCCCAACACTGGACATTTTTAAGATTCAGCTGGTCAGGGCTCTGGCCCATTGTGCCTGGACCACGATTTTGCCAAGAAAGTTCGACCCAGATGATCCCTTCCAACCTGGGATTTTATGATTCTGTGAATACCCATTACTGTACCCTTCTCAACAATTATGACTTGAAACCTTATTTTCACAACAGATTTGCTGGGACTCAACACCAACAGCAATTGTTTTGGCAGAAATAGTCTAAATTACGACACTTACAACATTTTCTGCCCTGCAATCAATGCCATTTATCAAGCTGCTCTGCTCACATGCATTCAGACCACTCAATTTAGATTTCTGTGCATTATGCGCTCTTCAGGCTACCCAGAAACTAAACACTAGGGCCTAATTTGCCAAATTATTTTTATTAATATGTATTGATTGCTTTTAACAGGGTTCCGTAACCTGTGAGAACGTCCTGATTATGTGATAATTTCTGTTTAAAAAACGTGTTCTGAGGTTCATTCCACATAAAACACTGTTATAACAGAAATGGGAAGCTTTAGGCTTCAGAACACTGAGAAATGCCCTCAACACGCTGAGCGTGCAGCTGCTACAGACTCACCAAGAGGAAATTTACCAGTCCATACCCACACTACAAATTCTAACCCTGAGGAAAGGAACACAGGAGTGGGGTTTGGTGAATACCTCGGGGATGTCTCCCACTGGAAAGTACACAAACAGAAATCACGTTCACACTGAATCACTTTCATTTTATTTGGGAGCCACTGCTTCACAACCACCTCCACCATTCAGGGGTGGAAGCCTGAACATTTTAAAGAACTCTCCAGCAATAAGCTGCTGCTTAAAAAGCTCACACTTTCCAACTTTGGCTATGAGGGAAGAAATCAGCACGGAATCCAAATAAGTACCACAGAGAAAGCCCTGCAGGGAACAATTTGTTTTCAATCCCTCCCCTACCATTCCCTCTCTCTCTTTTCCCAGAAGAAACCAACCTTTGGCCATGGAACCTGATTATTCTTGCTGAACTCAAATAAACACAGGCCCGTCTCACCTCTGATGTTAAACTTCTTTTACCAACAGAACCATCAAAATGATTTTCAAGGGTGAAAATATCGGCAAAAAGATAATAATTTCCTCTGCAATTTTTCCAAATAATAAATCCGTATCAAGAGTAAAGCATGGCAGTTCACTGGAGAACTCACAGCTGTATATTAAAGTCTCCCTGCTGACAATAAGAAACATGGTGAATGAATCACTTACGTAGATTTTGCTAATATAAGAATAAATATAGTCAGTTTGGGTGACACTACACCCAAAGCAGTCCAAATAGGTGCTGAAAGCTGGAGTCCACATTCTGTTTCCCAATAATCTGGGCAATCTGCACCCAGGGCTGTATTGCACTAGGGAGAGGAGTGCCAGCAGGCCAAGGGACGTGATTATTTCCCTAAAATCAGACTGTCAAGCCTGGAGCAGAAAAGAGAAGTTAAGACACCTGAGCCAGGGACTTCTCAGTGGCACATAGTGACAGCACAATGAGAAAATACTAAATTTCACAGAATTACACTTCAGTATATTTGAGGTTTTGGGGTTTGTCTGTTTGTTTCCTTGTGATTTTTTTTCCCGCTGTGCAGGTGATCAAACGCTGGCACAGATTTCTGGGACAAGCTCTAAAGTCTCCATCCCTGGAAATAACTCAACTGGACACGACCCTGAGAAACCTGCACCCTTGGCTCATCCACTGAGAGGTGGGGTTAGGCTATAGACCTCCACGAGTGCCTCACATCTTCAACTATTTTGATTTTGTGAGTGCCAGTGCTTTAATTTGCATTACTCCAGGCCACCTAATTTACAGCTAAGGTGAACACTTTCCTTTCAGTGGCAAGCTAGATGTACATGACAGTAGGTAATTGTAATTCTTTTGTAAGAGTGGGTGCATTTCACTATTTCTGCCTTGGAAAAGCCATTAGTGCATATGTTCAGTGTGTGGTGCAAACAACCCTCCTTTAAAAGAAAAAAATCGCGTATTGTAAGACTATAAAAGCATCTTTGAAATCATTCAGTCATTTCCAATCATGGCATTGAAAAGCATCTGCAAAACCGACTGGGAATGAGTGACAGGAGTTTTATCTGCACTAATTTCTTTCAGAAGCCCTTGTCCTGTCAGCGCAGAGGTCAGGAAAGCAAAAGCAGAGACTTGGGTTGTGCAAATAAAGCCACGAAGCAAACAAGTCAGTGCACTTTGGGCCCAATCCATCTCTCCAAATTCTTATTTAACAGCAGGAAAAAGGAAGAACTCCTTTGATTCCCACATTTCTGGCTGAGAGACAGCAGCTGTCAAAGAAATAGTTTACTTTGGGTACAAGAAAGACTAAACAGGTATGGAAAACGGCGGTGTGCTAGGCAAGGCAACCCCACAATCGCTTCTGAATCACCTGGCAGAGCAAAGATGTCATGGAACGCTGGCTTCTCTGGCTTTACCTTTCAGCTCTTCTCCCTTCACTCAGCCTCCGTGCTGCTCCTCCACCCAGCTTCCCTTGATCATCCACTACAAGATCATTAACGTGCTCTTCCACCCCTCCAAAATGCACACAGGAGCTTTTGCCGTGGTTTTCAATAATGAGATCCTCTCAGGGAGTATTGAGAGCTGACATAAAAGGTACAGGCCCTTTCCAAAAGGCTGCTGGCAGCCTATTTGACATCTGTTGTTTCTTTTTTCACTTAAATAAACTAAACATGTTTGCCAGTTTATCCTCTCAGTCGCTGAGTTTCAGATCTGGGAGATCAAAACCGAGTAGTTTTGAGATGTTCAGATTTGATTTAAAATGTGAAATCAAACGTGGTCACTCATGGAACACTCTCTCATTACCCCATGGCACAATAAACTTAACTGCTCTTTTTTTGTCATTAATGTTTTGTTTCTCTGCCTGTTTCCCCTGATGCACACACTAAACAAAACAGGAGAAATTTTTATTTCAAAGAAAACTCCCCCCAGTGTCATTTCATAGCTCCCCTTGTGTGCTGTCCATGGTTAATTAGTCACCCAAGTTGACAGGCAGCACATTAAGAGTTTTCCTGAGCAGAATTCATTAAAGACTCTTACTAATTGTCTGCAACAGTTGTTGTTTATGATATTTCTATAATTTATATGATTCCTGAGAATTATTTGTGAGTTATTTAAAAGAGGTGAAGTCTTTCAACTTCTCTGTAATGCATTTAAATGCCAACATAAATTAACTGAAAATTATTTTGTTTCAATTTAGGTTAAAATTAATGTTTCCATATACGTAGGCAGGAGTCTGATGAAGAGTTAACTTGGACCTTAGTGTTCTTATTTTCTTTGGAAAACATCCTGCCATTTGGAATGTTGGATATAATCACCTTTTATCTGTTTAGCTAAATCCTTTCCTACCACACTGGAGGATGTGCTGTACTGAAAACAATTAAAACACACATTTTGCTGCCTGTGTCTGTCTTATTCTCTGCCAGTTTATCAGGTATTTAAAATCTGTTAGAGCACTGAATAACCTGGCTGCAGAAATGGACTGATATTACAGATCTATCACCTCATCTCAAGTCTTTTGGCAGGACTAAATGTGGCATCTAAGTACACATAGGAAATGAAGTGAGATTGCCATTAACGAAAGAGTGGGGTCAGAATGGGGTTAGCAATTTAAAATATACAAATTAGTATCACAAGCATTTTAGGTCAGTTTTGGTGTAGGCACAGTCAAAGTTACAGGGTCAGAAAAAATCAAAGTATGGCAGAAAAAAAAATATTTTTCCATGGGTAAATCTGTAAAAACACATTATTAATTAATCTTCTTAGCTTGAAATTGGTATTATGATCAGTATCAGGTCATTTTAAATTTTAGTTCTATTAAAGTAATAAAGGGAGTTGCATTCTTGAGTGTCCATGCAGCTCCCAAACTGTCCTGAATCTTTGTTGATCTATTTAGGGAAGACTTCTGACTAAATATTTGATCTTCCTGGGTACTTGTATGCATCTATTTCTTTTTTTTTTTTTTTTTTTCCCCTCTGCATAGTTCATGGCTTTCTGTCTGAATGGGATTGCCTTTTATTTACCCACATTAATGCATGGTTAAGTAAAATCCCTGTTGTCTTTTGCTGTGAAAATCCTCCTGTTTAAGGTATGTCCCTTGAAAAATTTATGAGCTCCCAGCTGGTGCCCAGAGTGCAGCAGTACATCCTGCCACTGAACAAACCCTGACGGGGGAGTCTCTAACGAGGGGGATGCAGAGAACACTCAGCTGCATTTAAAATTTGCTGTACAGCCCTTTTGAGGGAGACAGAGTGGCACAGGCTCTTCTCTCTGTTGGGTGGTTTTTTTTTTTCCCTCATCCTCCTCTTTTCTTCCTGCGTGGTACCTCCTGACATCCTAAATACTGATTTTTAACCAACTCAGTGTTTTCAACTACGCAGAAAATTGTTAAGAAGCCTTTTTTGAGATAGGAGGGATTAAGAGATTAGCTTTTGGGCAGAAACTCATTAAAAAGCCAAAGAGGAGCAACCTTTGCTAGCATTCCTTCTTAAATCTTACATCTAATAAACACTCTTAGTAAAAGTGATCACTCAGGCTCTTGCACTCCTGGGGTCCTCTAGACCCATCTTATAACATTATTTTACTTGAAGCACTTCAGTATTTGAATTAATGGAGCTGATTGACTAACAGCTTACATTAATCATCATCATTTTCATAGGAAAAAAATCAAATTATTTTCTTGAAATACAATTTGTTTTCCAGTGGTTTATATGACTGTGTACAGGGGTACATAGTGCAGAATAATCTTTTACTAAAAAGTAAGAGATTATTTTGAAATCTATTTTTAAAAGTTTTTAGCAAGGCTAGATTGAATCCATACGTGTAGCAAACAAGACAAACTCAAAATAAATTTGTATTCTGGATTTTAGTTACTATAGGAATATAAATAAGTTCTTAAACAATTTTGTCCAGCAGATATTCCCTATGGACTGCAAACTAGAAATGTAACACCCTGCTAGTGATTGCCACATATTGTCAAGTTATTTACTTATGCTTTACTCTGTTTACCAGGCTGAGTTTTTGTTGAAGTGCTTGAAGATTTTAGTTAAGTGTGTGTGTATTTTTTAAAGCCCTATTAATGCTCATCTGATAATTACAGCGGCAATTATCACAATATGACTTATTCTCAGATTCACTCACATCTGGCATCCTCCCAGTTATGTGCCATGCAATTTTGTGCCAGCCAATTGCACCATAAATCCGAAAGTTTCCTGAAGTGAAGCCATGTCTTGGCCATTTTAGGGTAGCACGACCTATATCCCCAGGATAAATTCAAGCAGTGATAAATATTACAGGGAAAGGGATGGAAAGAGGAATTTAAGACAGTGTTTCCCAGATTCTGGTGTGGCTGCACTGAGGCAATAAGCACCTCCTCGTGCTACTCAAATTTTAGGTAGTAACCACCCACAGTGACATTTTAGGGCCAGAAAGAAATGCAGTTGGTGTCTGAAGTTGGTCACTCTCCCTCAGGAAGTAGTTCCATTTGTTTGCAGGGAATTTAAGTGAAGGGGAATCAAATGAAATCCAAATTCCCTTAAAATTGCTCTGTGGACACTTAGAATTCACTCTTGAAACAGCGGTAGCATCATTTTCAGGAAAGAAAGTAAAGAAAAAAAACACCCCGTAAATAGAACAGCTTCATGTTTCTAAGTTTTGCTCCCTTTATCTCATGAGAGAGATGTGCTTAATCCTCAGGACAGTGTACCCAGGTTCTCCCTGCACAACTTTTATTTGTTTATTAAAAAATGAGAACCACACAGATTTAGGACAGTTGCAGTGTTGAGCCCAGCTGTGATGGTTCCATCATTTTGCACTGTAAAGATATTTTTACACCTTCTTTGGGGTTATACAAGAGCTCAGTGAACTTTCAGTGAGCTGTCTGCTCTTTTCCTTCAGATTCTGAATTTCTTCTCAAGTCTTCTTAGGTTGGAGGCCCGACCTACTGGATGTTTTGGATCTGCCACTCATGTTTACTCTAAGTGCATGCCACAAAATTTCAGTACATTTGACTTGTGCTCTATGCACTCTTCTAATGATTAATTAGAGCCTCCAGGTGGGTAATTATTTTGAAATTCAAACAAGTGACCACTGTGTGTTATTCTGGTTTTCTCCTATGCTGTTCCTGTCTCTTCATTTGCACAAGAAATTAATCTTTGCCGTGGACATAAGCATAAAACTATTGGGAGTGAAGACTTGAGCAGGAAATGGTTGAAGAAGGATACATAGAATTATCTGGAATGGATCTTTGAAAAATGCTGGCCACTTCTAAGTCACTGCTGTGGACTTTTAGTGAAGTGGAGCACTGGACTTTTCTCAGTAATTATGCTCTGCAGAAGCTGTTTCAACTTTCTGTTAATTACTATAGCGATGTCTTCGGCACAGACACAAGGTTAAAAACCCAACAACGATCAACATAACAACCCCACCACCGCACAAAACACCACGGACAGGATCACCCCTTGGCCAGCCGTGGATTAACGGGGCACCCGAGCCACTCCAGCAGTTAAACTTGCACTTACCAACCTCCACAAGGCTGGAGCAGTTGGGGTCGGCGAAGCCCTCGGGGCACTCGCAGGAGTAGAAGTCATCGCTCAGCCCCGACAGACAGATGCCACCGTTCTGGCAGGGGTTGGAGTCGCACACGTCCGCTGCGGGGAACAGGGAAAGGGAAAGGTTCTTGTAGAAAAGTCACCAAAAGTTACGCCCAGGCTGTAAACGTGGCAGATTTTTGGCAACCAAACAGCGGCGCACTCTATGTGTGTCCGGGGAGACACAATAAAGACGCTCTTACACCTGCCAGGTTCAGCAGAAAGGAGGAAATGGAATGCTTTTATTTACATTATCTTATTCTTATACACGTCCCAACTCCACAAGGGATTGGAGAGCATGTCACTTCCTTCTCAATCTCACTGGAGAAGAAAGGTGCTCATCAAAGTTGTCATATCACAAAAGGAATGAAAAACAGAAAATACCGTTAAGTAAACATCGGCTATTATTTACATGAAACTGTGTGAGAAAGAATCTGACTCCAAAGTTAAAACAGAAGGCTTACAAAATTCCAGGGCAACATCTATGTCCTTTGAATGGCTTTTGGTTGATTCAATTTTGTATTTATTTAACAGCACACCACCACGTAATCTTCCTTAATCTTCCACATAATCTTTCCCTAATCTTCCACTCCATAAAATGTGATAGACTTCAACTCAATTCATTCTCAGAAGACAATAGGAAACAATATTTTTTTATTTTTTCTGACTTGAAGACACTCAGGCTATCTGCAGATTGCATTCTGTCACCATTGGGATAACTGGAAGCAATCCTAAAGAGCACCCTAGGTTTTGGTCAACTTCAATTTTACACTTTTTTCTCAGATAGTTAAGCTTATATTTACATGTATTTTTATTCATCTCAATCTTCATCCTTAAAGACAGATTTGCGCTCTCTATTGTTCAGCTTTGCATTTAAAAACAACAATATTTTGTGCAGTAAATGCATCTGAAAGAAAGATATTCAGACAAATCATTATTAGAAAACAAGGGTTTTTTTTTTTTCATTGAAAATTGCCAGGTTTTTGCAATGTCATTGCAAAGAGTTAGGGAAATTAATTTGGTTTATGTCAGCAGTACTGACATTAGAGTATGTTTTAGATTATATTGGTGGTAAACTCAAAACTCAGGATTTCAACACCTTTCTTGCACGTGAATTTCAGATTAACTCTTGGTGTGAAAATTTCCATCTAACCATTGGTTCAGAAATGTAGCTGATGCACCAAACTGCTTTTATGAATTCTGTGCATCAGTTGCACAGAAAAGGTGGAGTTGTGCAGTAGTTTGCTGGGTTACTTGTAATTTTATTTAATTTTTTGTCAGCTTTATGGTGTCTTCATGACGCAGAGAACTGTCATGCACTTGATGTTAACAGTTTTGTCTTGAAGATTGTCCATCTGATGGAGAAGTAAAGCTATCTGAGAGGAGTAAATGACACTTCCAGCTGAATTTAAGTAAGTCAAGACTTCTTATTTTCTGCTTTTGTTGCATTATTGGGGTAGCAAAGGATGTGCGTTTATTACTTTATGGGGTTTAGGCAATTGGTTCTGAAAGAATAGCTACCATTAAATGAATGCTCTGACAACTGTATTCCCATACCTCTAATTAAATTAATAAACTAAATCGCATCTGGAGCAGGAACACTTATTATGCAAATCTGTATGGATATTCTGATTAAAATAAGGGAGGATATTTTTTCTACATATTCCCTGATTCGGTGTCATTCTGATTTCAATTAAGCCCTTGGCTGTAAAAGGCAAGAAGATGAAATACTGTTTGCATCTGTAAATTTTATGTTGAATGACAAGCAGAATGCACACCCAATTTCACATTATATTTCCAGAACTGAAATCTCCTGCAATGACCAAATTATGGACAGCCAACCGTGTGGTTTTCATTTGTCTGAAAATTCCTGTTGGCTTTTTCAGCCTGAAATAAAGTGACCCGACCTGCAGTTTGGGACTAATAAAGCAGATGTTCTCCTCTGCCAACAGCCATTTATTTCCATGTTCAGGAAATAACTGCACTAATTGCTCTTTTGACCCACCACCTTGGCCTGTCAGTCACTGGTGTAGCTTTTGTAATGTCATTATACCACATCACAGAAATAAAATGAATTCAGAGCACGTCTAAAAAAAAATGGGTTTAAAAAAAAAAAAAGGAGAAAACACAGGGAACAAAATGTTCCAACCGAAAAAAAAAACAAACACCACAAAACAAGAATCCCACCTCCCCCAAAAGTTAAACCAAACCGAAAATCAAAAAAGGACCCCAAAAACCCCCCAAACCTATCTCATTCACATAATGCTAATGAGGGCTAAAGAGGAAAAGTCTATACTTTAAACAACAGTGGTAAATTATATCATAGTATAAAATCAAATATGATGCAGTCAGAAAAATGAGAGGCTGCACAATTCCGCTGGAGATGAGGTACCAGGCTGTGCAAACGTTGAAACTTAAATTAGCAAAAATCACATAAAATGTTATCTCCATTATTTATAGCTTATTGTCTGTGAAATTTTGCTGAAGAAAATAAAGATCAACTTTGGATCAAAAATATTCTCCTTGATTTACATTTTGTGCCTCTTGAGAGGACGTTCATGTTGAAATATTGAAATCTAATTTGTTATACATTCCACTGAGTTTGATCAACAGAATTTAATTTTTGACGGTTCTGTTATTAGTAAGAAAAACAGATATGGGTGCATTTGGTCTTAACACAACTGATAAAGGGGTTTGTTACCATTAAAATGTGACACAGCTTTTAATACCACTGTGGTTTTATAATTAAACCTGAGAGATTTTTGGAACGGAAGAGTAAAATAAACCCAAAAAAGGAAGTATATCATTTAAAATAAATCTTGCAGGAGTGTGCTCTGTGCTAGTGGCTTTCCATGGTGATTGGCAATATGCTGTTTGTGTAACAGACTCTGTAATTTGACAAATTTCTGCAGATCAAACAAACACTCCAAGAGAAATTCAATTATTAAAAAAAAAAAAAGGAATTATTATTGTACTTTTATTAAGACATTCTGAAAATATTCCAGTGAGATTCAATGCCAAATAAAAACAGTAATTCATGTTTGTCTTTCCTATGTCTGAGTAACCTTGCACTTCTCTTTTTGTGGCCACTCCAATGTAAAAGTGTGCCTGAAGTGTAAAAGTGTGTCTGAAGACTG
>VYXC01005662.1:0-31167 GCA_013397175.1 Platysteira castanea
GTCTTTGCATAGTTGTTTCAGCGACGTTTATTTCCAGCCCACGTGGCTTCCAAGCCTGGGCACACAGACTCGTGCACAAAAAATGAACATTCATGGGAAAACCAACCTGAAGTAGAGAGTTCCCAGGGCGGAGGGACATTCAAGATGGCCAGTAGGAGACACGGGACCTGGGTACATTAGCATCAGCAGAGGGAAACCTCGTGTCCAGGGCATGCTTCCACCNTCCACCTCTGGGTCCACTCTTCCCAGGGGAGAGTGAGAACCCCACAGGGGTGGAACCTCCACAGAGGGGCATCAGGCACAGCATCACCAGCCGGGCAAGAGGGGATTGTCCCCTCTGCTCTGCAGTGAGGCAGCCTCACCTCGAGTGCTGGGGGCAGTTTTGGGTGCCACAACGTAGAAAAGAAATTTTAAGCACTAGAGACAGTTCAAATGATGGCAACAAAGATGATGAAGGGCCTTGAGGGGAAGTCATATGAGGAGCAGCTGAGGTCACTTGGTCTGTTCAGCCTGGAGAAGAGGAGACTGAGGGGAGACCTCACTGGAGTTATGACTTCCTTGTGAGGGGAAGAGGAGGGGCAGGCACTGATCTCTTCTCTGTGGTGACAGTGACAGGACCGAAGGGAATGGCCTGAAGTTGTCTCAGGGGAGGTTTAGGTTGGATATCAGGAAAAGGTTCTTTCACCTAGAGGGTGGTTGGGCACTGGAACAGGGTCCCCAGAGAAGTCATCACAGCACCAAGCCTGACAGAGTTAAAGAAGTGTTTGGACAATACTCCTGGGCACATGGTGTGACTGTTGGGGTGACCTGTGCAGGGCAGAGTTGGACTTTGAGATACTTTTGTATCCTTTTAAACTCAGCTTTTTTCTGTGATTCTGTGACTAATGGAAGGTGGGTGCTTACTGTTTCAGAGGGCAGTGTGTATCTGGAGCAGGCTGCAAATACCTTCAAGTGGATGATTGGATGTCTGAGTACTTTAATGGTGTTTAAGCTCTGTCAAACTCTTCCAGTAAGCATGGAAGCAAGTGGAGGAAATGTGGGTGAAATAGTTCTGGCTGAGCAGTGAGTTTTGCTTGGTGGTTATGTGGATGAGGGAGACAGTGAAGCTGTGCAAAGGAGCCTGTTACTGCCACTATTTCACTGTTAATTTTTTTTTTTAAAGATGACAGAACCCCTCTCTCTGCCATATGAGGTAACTCTTAGGATTTACCAAACCAGGATGGACAGACTTTATTAACTAATATGTAGCAAACCTCAGCAAAGCCGATACCTGTTTGATGAGCTCTGAAAGGGTGGCAATCTTGGCAGAGCTATGGTGTGACAGGGCACATGGTGTTGTCAGCTTTCCTGGGAGGTGAGCTGGCGGACCTGGTCTGGGGGAGCTGAGTGGTGAGTGGGTTGAGCCCGTGCTCCACGGAAGGATGCAGGGAGCTCCGTGGAGCCAGAAAAGATATTTCATAGCAGTGCTAAGGTGCCCAGCAGCAGCAATATTCTGACTGCTGTTGTTGTAAATGTGTCCGTGCGTGTTGAGTGTGAGGAACAATAGGATAACGTATATAAGTCAAAGGTGCTAGTGCTGCAGAGGGCACTAGCACCACATCACTCCCCTCTACGTGTGTATTAATTACTTGGGTCTATCAATGTCATTTGAGCAGAATGGAGTTTTTTGCAGTGGTGCCTGCAGGCTCTAGAAGCCAGAAGAGGGTGCTGGAGATCTTCTGCTCACTCTGCTCCTGCTCTGCTCACAGCTTTTGTGTAACTACTATTAATATAGTTTTGTTTTTCTCAGCTAGTGTTACTAAGTATTCTAGGAGTTTTTAATACTTTACTGTGCCAGCACCTAAATGCAGAGACAATTACACTGTTCATGGAACTGCCCTACTTCGGTACAATACATGCCTGTACTCATGAAATGCATGAAATGGCAGTCTGTTTTAAGTTGGAGTTTGGCTAGAACAGTTCTGCAGGCAGAACAGCCTGCATGGATAGGTCTGTTGTAAATCGAGGAGGGAAAAACCGTTCTGACATATTTTTAGCTACACAAACTCTGTCCGTACAAGAAAATTAGTTTAAAGAAAAGATGGAATTAAAATCAGCTGCGTTCTCTATTCTGCTGTGATTCTCCCCTGAAGAAAATCCCCTATTTGAGATTTGCAGGCTGCCTTGTGTGCTGCAATGATGCTGTCTGAAAGTTAGCAGCTAGGTTTGGATAAAGTTGATGTTTCTCAGTTAAAACTTGGCCTCTTTTGAGACATGTCCTTGCCAGTTCACAATAGGACAGATATTTCTTTGCTTTAGAAAAAATAGTTAAAATGGACAACAGAAAAAGGCTTATTCTGATTCACTAAATCACTAAAAGCTGACGCTAGAGGACAGAAAAGATATAGTTGAGACGTGCTCTCATTTTTGTATTTGCAGCTAGATTGCTTCTCTTCAGAGCTGGGATGAGATGGCTCTTTACAGTCTGCAACTTGCAGCTCACTTCTAGCAGTTTTCTTTTTTGATGGATTTTTATAAGAAGTTTTAATCTCTGTCTTGCTCTGCATTTCTGGTGCTGCTGCACGCTGGTTGGAAATGACCCATGAGCACTTCTAACAAGTTCTTGTGGCTTTTGGACAAAAATCTTCAATTTTGAGGGGCTAGCATTAAGCACCTCTATTTGAAGACGTAATTGCCTCATTTTTTGGAGATGGAGAGCAAATCCCTTGCTATTCACCAGTGGGAGTAACAGATACAATGAATGAAAACAAGACTTCATGACTTGATTTTAGACTTCTAATTACAAGATAATTTCCTTTAGCTATCCAGACCCAAGAGAGTTAGGCAACAAGTTGTATTAATATGCCAGCCTGTCCCTATGGATATGAGGTGATACTGCCTCTCTTATTCAGGGAGACGGGCAACACTCCTTCCTAGTTTCTTCTTTAATCACACTACTGGGGAATAAGATGCTGCAGGTGTTTGTGTCCTCGGTTAAACGCCCTTCAGTTCCTCAATCACATTTGTTTGTAGTTGTGGGCACATTGTCCTGCTCTGTGGGGCGAGAGAGCTGCTTAAGCATTTTTATAAATAAAAATCAGTGTGTAATAGAGGCTGCATGTGTAATGGAGGTCAAGTATTTACACAGCACAAAGCTCTTCTATGATAGGGCTTTGGGGATTCATGCAGGTCCAAGTGAAATAAAGGTGCCCACTGTTGTCTCCATCTCCTTGGAAAACAGCAGGTATCCATCCAAGAATGGGAAAGTAAACCCATAGATCTTTTTCCTGTTACTTCTGTACTGGAGGAATACATCCCGCATCTGCCCACACAAGAGTTTTTGCTCTGTCTCTCATGCAAGCCTCCACTTTGTTCACCATTCAAATCAGGGCCCAGATTTTCACTCTTTAAAAAAAAAAAAAACAACAAACCAAAACACACTTGCAAAGGGTAATTTGAAAGAAATCTGCCCTCATCTCCTTTTAGTTCTTCAATTGCTTTCTGCCCTGTAAGAAGAGCTTGGGTGTTCCAGTTCTCCCTTCACTCAGCAGCAGTACCCTGAATGTTTCAAATCTGAGGATTTCTTCCGATCATGCCAGAGGCAGAGCAGATCACATCTTTCACAGGTTGGTGGTAACAGCAATGGTGCACAGGCTGGGGTGTGCGCAGTGGGTGCGTCATGCTGCTGTAAGCAGATGGCATCGCTGTGCCATAGTGCTTGAGGCAGAGCTGTATGGCAGAGGGAATTCTAACAGTTCCAGGCTCATAAAATCATTTTCATTGCCTGTAAGACAGGTCCAAATAATTCCTTTTTATAGGAAAGAACATTTTGTAGTCTATCTTGCTCTACTGGTAAAGGCAGAATACATAAAGCGCATCAAAACATGAGGGATCAGGCTGCTGAGACAGCATGTGCTTGAAGGAAGACACTTGGGTGTACAGTGGATGGACAATAGAGTAAGGTGAAATACAGGAGAGGTAACTAACCATCTCATAAATGTCACTGTATGAGGTTACATAAGCATGCAGCATGTTCTGGAGGTGAGAGTAAGGTACATAGGTTGCTGTAGTGGGCAGACCTGCAGCTTTTGCTGAAGGTGCCTGGTTTGACACCACTTGAGAAGGTTCAGAGGAGCGCCCAACTGCAGCTTGTGCTACTTTGTGCAAGCAGAATATACCCTTATCATCCCTCCAGGCTTGGACTACCTCCTGAGAGTAATAGCAAGTTACAGTCTATGTTTGTTACTGATTAAAATCCTGCCTTGATGAAGCAAAATATAAACTCTCTTCTAAGGCCTGAGCGCTCACAGGTTATTTTCAAGTGCGGTAAGTATGGAATGAATAAATCTAAATGACAATCTGGAAGAGCAGATTGGGTGCAACTCTGCTGTCTCCTTCTTGACCTACCTGTTCAATCACCTGCAGATGGCACCTGTGCAGGCATAATACCTGCAGGTGTCTCTAAAGGCATCTCTTCAGTGGCTAGTTCTCGCGTTGGCCACCCATTTTTCAGTATTCCTAAACCACACATTGACTTTTAAATATGTCAAGTAGTTCCCCTCAGAGCAGGGAGGCTGGTCTGTCCCTCTGCCACACCTTTCCCGTGCGTGAGGAGCACTGCAGGATAGGGGGCTGTTGCTGGGGTCACTGCTGGGGCCCACTGATGCCAGTGCACCCACCAAGCACAGGACGAATGATTTGGCTTTTCGGGACTTTTCAGGAAAACCGATTTTTTTTCCTGAAATATGTAGTTTATATTTATGTTTGAGCAGTGAATTGGCTTACTATGCAGGGAAATCAGAGGCAACCTTTCTAAAGGTTGTTTACCATATGTCTAAAAAACACTGTTTGTAATTGAGAAACAGAAAACTCTTCTCACACAGTGTTTGTATATGCAGGTTAATATATTCTGGGGTTAAAGTGAACTCTTAGTCCAATGAATTCATCATGTTTGTTTGTTGGTTTTAAAGACCTTACAGCGTGCTTGGGTTTACATTTGGGAAACAAAAGTAGCAATCAGCAGCTCTTGGCTTTTGTGTATCAGATCTTTCCTAAATGGAATGCAAGTACACTTTTGTAGTAATTAGCTTTGTATTGACATTATTTATTATATTCTTTCCAAATGATCACATGAATAAAATAAAAGCGTAGGGGCAAAGCAATTTTTTTTAAACCAATATTTCTATAACTTGTTACCTGCAGGTGTTAAATCTTCATTTTCTTCTGTTTATTGAGCAATGCAAGTAATTCACTTCATATCTTATTGATTTTGAGCATTTTCATATTGATTTAAACAGTTTTCACTTTTCTTTCCAGATCTCTGCTGTATTCCTACACACAGGTTTTATAAATTGCAAAGTTCCCATACACCAGAATAATATTTAATTTTCAGCCATGCAGGGACAGCTTGATTAAACCATATTTCTTTTCTACTGAAAATCAAGATTTTCTTGGATCTATGGCCAGCTGGCAATATTCATATAAGTATGTTGATTTGTGTTTTATGAGTTTTAAAATCTTATTTTATTCTGGTTCTACAATGCTCAACAAAACACTGGGTGGAGTTGGTCACATAATTTTTATGAATATTACATATAGCTGAACAGGATTTACACATCTTTCTTCAGTAGGAACCAACAGAACTTCAAATTTCAGAATCACAGAATGGTGGATGCTTTCAGGGACTGCTGGAGGTCATCTTTCCCAACCTCCTTGCTGTTTGGAGCTGGTTGCTCAGGATCATGTCCTCATGGCTTTTGAATATCCCCAAGAATGGGCAATGGGTTAAAATTCATTAGGATTTCTCTTTCCTGAGGAAGTAATGTGACCCTGGGCTTGCAGTTCCCACCTTCTGCTGGGGGTGACCCCCAGGGTGGTGCCCCTGGGCTCCAGGCTCTGTGGTGCCACTGCTGGGGCTGTGTGTCACTGGCTCAGGGGCAGCAGTGGGGCTGTGTATGGCCCCACGTGCAGCACCATGCCACGCTGGGGCACAACCTGTGTGACCTCTGCCAAAATGCCATGTGTCCTGGCACCGACTTCTGTTATACAGAGCTGCCCAGGGGATGTTCAGAGCTGCCAGCCCACCCTGCTGCTCTGAGATTTTCCCTGTAATTGCTGCTGTAGGGACAATGTGAAAGCCTTTGTGTACCTCAAATGTGATTGCCCACAGAAACCTGCAAAGCCACCGTGGACTCTGCAGTGTTTTGGGTCTGGCTGCTGCCCTTCCAGAGCCACAGCAGTGCTGGGAAAGGGTTCATTGCCAGTACAGTGTCGTATGATCGTGGCCACCCTGCCAAGCTTTTGGTCATGGCTAAGTGCTAAACAGCTACTGACGGTGGAGAGCTGCCTGTGTCCACCGCTATCAGTCCATCCCCTGTGTTTATCACTGGCAACAAAAGCACACAAAGCATGGGAAGAAGACTGGAAGGCAGAGGAACGGGCTTTTCTTTGTACAGTATTTGTAGGAAAAGTTTTAGCAGGCCTGAATACCTGGCTTTTGACCACCTCAGAGGTGGTCCTTTTGCAGATGAAGCTGCTCTCCTGAGTCGAGATGTCCAGTAGTTCTGTGCTGTCAGGAGTCTGAGAATTGATCCTTAGGGAGGAGGAGAGGGGGAGAAGCAGCCCTTGGGAAGAACTGTGTAACCCATGCCCAGCAGAGTGGTACCAGCTGCCAATGTGATTACTTCGAGATTGTGGAGAAAAAGGTGGTTGTCTCTTAGATTCTGCCAGATTCTGTAAAGTTTAACTCTGAACACAGGAATGTTTTTGCCAGGACAAACAAGCAAGTGGATATTTAGGAAAACAAAACAACTTCTAGAGTTTGGGGAAAAAACATATGAATGGTTGGAATCAGCAGCAGGTGAAAAGCTTGTGTGTTAAAACAAAGACCTGATAATGTTAAACACTGTTCCACGAGGGCAGGGCAGAGGTATTGCTCCCAGACAGCTTGCAACCATTTATTCAAGGCATAATTCCCTGGAATTGATAACATGAAGAATTGTCTACAAGATGTGCTACTTGCTTGAAAGCAGCAGTAGTGTCTGACCTAAAATAGCAAATATTATACAAATTGAAGAAGTACACAAGTAACTGGAAGGATAAACATGTTAGCTCTGTGCTAACATGTTCTGCCGTGCTATGGCATGAAGAGAATGAGCCTTCTTATGTTCCTACAGCATTTCTTCTCCTTTTTTTCATAGAATGTTTCATCAAAATAGACCCAGCTCAGGGTATGTAACATCTTTGAAGTGAAGTTATAGACAGGTATTGGGAAACCAGAGGCAAAGTAACTGATCACGTGTACAGTGGTGGAACTGGAGAGGGAGACTTTTTTCTGGCATCTGGGCTCTCTGCATGTGGGGCTCCCTCCTTCCTGTGGGTTTGTGGTACCGTCAGCTGATGCTGGGGAACACTGCCAGGTAAATTGACCGGTGTACTCCCGTGTACTTATTATTCCTGTAGTTCCTGTTTCCATGGCCTTTGTCTTGCTTAAGTAGTGAGGTAGTTTTAGCTGCTTTCCTTCTGTTTTCCAGTGTAAATCTGGCCAACTGGGCTGTAATAATTCAATTGCATAAACCTGGCTTATAAAGTTTATAAACTGTTTTAAAAGAGTTAAACCCCTTTTCACAGTGCAGGTAAAATTGTAATTAAATCTTTTTGTTTATTAAAATGTACTCATAAAATGGAGCTACATTCACATTTTTCTGAGCAATCCTTAATATGATATTAGCAGTTGTACAGTGTTACTTTTCATGTCACTATAAGATGGCTGTATTTTATTTGGCAGTGGAATGAAGGGGAAAACAGGCAGCAGGTTATTTCCACAGCCATGCTGGTATCCGTTCCTCATGTTATGCATTTTTTGGAAGCAGGTCAGACTTTCCTGAAACACTATTTTTTGTGAATATCTTTACAATCTGGACAGACTTGCACAGAACTATTAATAGTAATTTGGCCAGCAAGAATAGGAGAGATCTGGTTTTAGGGGTTAAGGTATAGAAGAGGTGGAAAACAAGCAGAAGACAATTCTTCTAATAGACATGTATTTGATGCTCTAAGCACTGTGCAGGGAGAGCAGTGCCTTGCTCTCTGTCTATTCCCTTCCATCACAGTCAATCAGATGTGCATGAAAACTAATGAACTCTTTTTTTCAAACAAGTCCTTAATCAGGAGCTAGTGCTGTAATAATTAATTCCTAGTTCCTCGAGGGCTTGTTGAAGTAGTTACTGATTTAAGGACATCTTTGGCTTGAAAGTACGTATGTGAGGGAGTATTTGGAAAGCAGTAAGTAGCTCTAACCTTCTCAAAGGCCATGTTTATTTGATTGTAATATAAATAATGCAACATTTTAAGGTCAGACTCTGGGGAAGGTTGTTCCTTGTGTGTATTCTGGTAAAGGCGAGCTAGGATTAGTGCTTGAAGAGAATACACCTTTGGAGGGTTTGCTATATTTAGGAGTTGGTGTCAAGTTCTAAATCAATAACTTACCTGGGAGCTCGTGCACGGATTTTGTGAAGCGTGTTCCTGCAGAGATGGGGACAAGCACTGCCTACACGTGTTGCTCTCACAGTGAGGCCTCACCATGACAGGATGTTACATAATGCATGTGAAAACTACAGCTCAGTGGCTGGGGTGGAAGATAAGATTTCAGGCAAATGCTAAGTGTGAAGAAATCATAGCTCATCAGAAATGGATGAGCTCCTCCTGTGCTAGATGTTGTGTTCAATATATTGATGCTGAAGTTCAGTGGCTGATCGTGAAGGCCATGTGCTCTATAATAGAAGAGTAAGTGCTTTGGATTTTTTACCTATTGTAATTATTTATCCAACCAATGACTGAGTCTCCCCCAGCCCCATTTAACAGAGGACATTAATGCTTAGGGTGATTTCTTGTTCCTTCACCTTGCAAGTCTGGCAGTGCTGGTTTTGGAGATCTGTGGGAGGTGGCACATTGCCAGTGCCCACCAGAAGGTACAGTTTGCAGGCAGATTACATTAGATTACTCAGAGACAATCAACTTCCTTTGAAACACTGGGAGTAGTTTTCCATACCTTAAATTAAAGAAGTTCCATCTACGTCAAACTCTTGATTTCCAGGAAAGATGAAGATTGTTCAACAGGATTATATCAACACGATTTTTTTTTAACCTAAAGAGTATCTGACTAAATGCAAAAGCCCTAGCAGAAACTGCTGACCTTTTGCATGATTACAGACTCTGCCTTGCTGAAGAACTGTAAATGAATCATCCTGCAGTGAAATATAAACAGGATGCTGCCCTTCCATTGCTGCTTTGTTTACCAACATGCGCTCATCGTACTGCAATGGTATCAAATTAGGTGACAAGAGCAGTTTGCAGCAACACAGGAATCTAGGGTCAGAGCAGTGGGAATGGGTATTGCTCCCCTTCCCCACCTCCTGACTGCAAGCACAGAGCGAAGCAGCGAAATTCTCATCCTCTGTTACCAAGTCTGAATAGTCCTGCTTTGAGACTGGTTAGGGCAAGAGTTACTGGTGATGTCTGAAGTGCATGGAGGGCACGATTTGGGACTACCTTCCTTTTGTTCAGGTTTCAGCCGGAGCCACAAAACTCAACCAAATCTCAGAGTGAAATGAGGCTCATTACCTCTCTTTTCTCCTGCCAGGCTTCTTGCCCACATGAAAGTGAAGCAGCAAGATGCCAAAGCAAGTCCTTGAAGTTCAAAGAACATGAAACACAGTAGCCAAAATAACCCTGCTGGTTTGGTTCACATTCAGGTTGGCTGTGTATTCCTATATTTTTCCCCATGCTGCGGGGTTGTTTTTCTGCTCAATATAGGTGAAGCCATGGAAATCCAGCTTTGCCCTCTGTTCTCTCCAACAGCACTAGGAAAGCAACCTGATGCTGGATTGGAGCAAAGCAAGTAACTGCTGAGCCAAGATGGTTCAAGAAGGCCTTGGGCAAATGAATGGAAGTAGATTGAACACACAAACTCTGATTCAGGAAAGCTTCTAGGTACAATGCCCACAGAAATTATCACTATGGTGCCATTCTTCTTGCACTCCTGCTTCTGTTCCTGGCAGCAGAGTGCCCAGCTGGCCCTGGTCCAAACGTAATATTTTTATTATGGGTAGATTTTGGTGAGTTTTAAATTCATAAAAATGAATTTTTTGTGCTTAGTTGACTTTATGGTATTTTTGGAAATCTATCATGTTTGTGTCTAGTATTACTGGGATTTAGAAGGAGGCACTAATTTTTATGCTCTGGGCATTCTGCAACTATATCAAGGTCTGAGGTTCTTAAAATCGTTTGCTTGGTATGAAAGCCAGCATGAATACATGGCAAAAAGGTAGCACAGTATGAAGGCAAGTAAAGAGGAGAGAGATCAGAGAAGTCTGCGGAAGAAAATTATTTGGAGATGCTTTAGAGAGTAAAAAGGGTGCAAGGATATGTCAATATACGTCAGTGTCTGTGACACTGAGTTCTCAAATTCAGCTGTAGTAGCTCCCGGCAGTCTTTGTGCCTTTTGCTCCTGGTTTACTCCTTTTAGGACAGTCTTGTATTTTATGACCTCTGTTTTTGTAGGGCAAGATGATTGAAAGGAGTTTGAAATATGGTTGTGGGTCCCAACCCACAGGACAGCCAAAGAGTTCAAAGATTATTAATGATCTTTATAAATCAAAACAGCTCATGTTTGTTTTGGTTTTTTAAAATTGAAATCAGATAATCCTGGAGATAGTGCCTTTAGGATTGCTTGCTTTTGAATTGGTTTCTGCCCTGCCACTTTCCTTCTTGAAGCAAATGTAGCTACAAAACATAGATACTCTAATTTCCAAATCAAGCATAGAATTGAAAGAGATAGCAGGAACTGGACACAGGAGTCTGAAATAAATCTGAAGCACAGCTTTAGGCCACTTCCTGTGAGATACAGACACGTCCTGGTGAGTCCTTCCCTAGTCCTGCCTGGTTGTATGTCTATTTGTTTAGTTATGGACTTCAGTTTGGTTGTCACAGCAGGCACACTGAAAGCTCTCTGGTCTCTACAGATATCACAGGGTGGATGTAAACAGCTGAAAATCCTGCTTGTAGAGTTGTCACTTGCTCAGTTGACAGAAAACTTGGGAATAGAGGCACAGAAATGGATCTTTTCTTCACTGCATTTATAAAAATGATCAAATCTCCATAGGAAACTTCAGGTTATCTTTTTTTTTTTTTTTAACTCTGTCATCCTTCCTGGGAAGGTGAGAGCAGGAGAACTCTTTCTATTTGGGTTTTCTTATTTATGGAGGTGAATTCTAGAAACCACATTGAATTCTTTGTAAAATCTGATCTATGATGAGGCTTGTTTACTGTTTGCAGGATAACAGGAATGAATCTGAAGGTTTGCACTCAAATTAGGTCTTCTTTTTCCACATTATTTTTTGAAGTTTGCATGTTCAAGTGAACAGGTGTATGCTGTGGACTCCCGCTGGCAAGAGATGCTCTTGTCATTTGTGAAAAGGAAAATAATGTTCCGCAAAAGCTCTTTATGTGACTTAAAATGTTCAGTTGCAAAGAACACTTGGACTATGAAGAGCTAAGGTCAAATCTCATATGTCTATAAAAGGATAATTTTGGATTTTAAAAGTTTTATGATTTGTTATGGGGTGCTTCTCAAAGACTGATCAATGAGTCCTAATTTCTGCAAAAGTGGAGCTAGGGAAGGGAAAATACACCTTATGCAACTACAAAGACAATTCCACTGAGGGTGGGAAAGGACCTCGTTTCTGTTATGTTAATTTGAGAATTCATACTGTAACTTTTTCAGACAGGTCATGTTGTGCACAATCAGTGGTTGTGTGTGCCCTGTGATTCCTGTTGTCTGTGGTCCAGGTCTTCTATACCAGAAAACAGGAAAATAGCACTGATTTAAGTAGAGTGTTACAAAGAACGATAAGGTTTTGTAATCTGGTGCTGCTAATCATGCACACTGCAGATACCTTCAAAAACTTATTGTCTAATTAGTTTTGCCTTTTCATAATTTTTTTCACAAAAAGAACAGTTTGCTGAGAAGCAGCAACCCCTTTGCCTGCTGCTGTATGCCTCTGCTTTGTGGCATGGTTGTTGTGAAGTTACCTGTATTAAACACTGCCTAGGAAAATCCTGGTTTTCTGCTGATCCTCCTGCCTGGGAGCTTCTGGTGCTGTGTGATTAACCATCCTCCTGGGTCAGCCAGATATTGCTGTTTGGAAGACAGCCCCTTATATTTCATCCATTCACTGGCCAAAATTATCTCTGCTAGTCTAAATTTGAGATACAAATGGGGTGTAATTTCATGGCACTGGCAGAGCACATCTACCAGATCACTGCTATCAGGAAAGGGTTTTACTTCTGGAGCAGTTGCCTGCTGGCTATATGGTCCTCCATGCTCTAGTACCCCTTGAATTTACTCACGTATCCTTGATCCCTTGGTGAGCTGTTTCAGCTCGTTAAATTGGGGAAAAGAAAATCCCCAAGCCTATTTGATTTTTTCGGAGAAAAGTGAAATTCTATCTTCTAGTGAGTGTGAGATGTTGCTTGACCCATCTTTTAAAATGTCTCTCTGGCCTTCAGACAGTCTGTTTACATGCAGTTCCTGCTGAACTTTTTTTCTTCAGAAAATAGTTTGTTGGTATGGCTCTGCAGCTGTTCCAAATGCTTTCACTTTAGCATGACCCATCACTGTAGCATCTCATAAATCACCAGTGTATCCGAAACCAACTGAGCCAGAAGGAAGCATACCAAGTGCACACAAACAGCGTGTTATTTGGAAATTGCATGGTTGATGGAAATAAAAGGGTCTTTTGTGTGCATCTTATCCTGACAAAGCTCATCACTTGTTTGTTTTCTGCTGTTTTAAGCTAATGGACTCAAAATCAGGCTTTTAAATATTATGCAATGAAGTAGTCAAAATCAAACAAAGCAAAGACAGTTTAACTATTTTTTATATGCTTTGCTTTTCCAGAGCTCGTTGTAATTTGTGCAGTCAGGGTTATTAAGAAAAGTATGTGCTGGGAAGGCAGAGGACAAAAGGACAGAATAAGGTAATTTCTTAAATGTAATAATTGTGTTTGTGAAGAGCTCAGGTGAGAGCTTGCTCTCAGCCAGTGGCATGGATCAGGACTGCTTCCTATTCACCCTTTGATTTTCCGTAACTTCCATGTCAGCTGCCTGACGCAGTCTGTTGGTGTGGGGTTCCAGATGATGATGTGACCCGCTCTGGCCCTGCTCAAGCCTCCCAGTGCCTGTGCCTGACCCTCGTGCTGAGCTCGGCAGGACAGGGAGCAGATGGTGGAGGACGTGCAGGGCTCAGTGCTAGTGACGGCCTCTTTTCTGAACACAGGATTCAAGTCCTACTCTCCTGGAGGCTGGCCCTCCATGGAGGACAACACTGAGCCCTACGGCCTCAGGCTTCGTAGTGAAAAAGAAGTATTGGAAGTGTTGTTTTCTAAGAGGTTACATTGTTTTGCGAATGCCACTTGCACTCACCTCTTGTTTTGCCTGGTTCTGGTACATACTGGGCTCAAGGTGGAGTGTTAATCTTGTTTTAAAGCTTGCACACCACTGGGTCTCTACACTTAAAGGACTTTTTCTATACACTATTTATGCTGATTTAGCTTTTTCATCTTAATGTACTGTATCTGAGTCCTTAAATTCACAATAACTTCCATCACCATTAGATGTCCCTTAGTTCACACCTGTACACTGGAAATTATTTTCAAGCCTAATTTCTGAGTTTCAGATTTTTGGTAGATATATTAGGGTCTCAAAATTTCTTTAGACACCTTTATTTTGCAATTGCTAACTGAGTTCATGGAGCAAAGTGTGTCTTTCCCATTTAGAAATGATTAACTGTTTGGTTCACATGTGCTTCTAATACCTTTCTGAGGTGGGAAAAAAGGTGTGGGAATGAGCAGCTTCTGTGGATGTTTACCATTGTTCATGTAGTTATCAGCACACAGCTCTTTAATTAAATCAGATAACAACTAATTGCCCAGAGTAGGTATTTTTCTTATCTATCACCTCCAAGGATGCTTTTTAATGAACATAATAGCAAGATTTCAAGATGCTGGAGCAGCCTTGTCTCCTAGCTAGCAGCAGGTCACCAGTCATGCTGCGCTGTGTGTGCTGTCATTCCAGAGATGACAGAGCTTCCTTCTAATCCTCACTTTAAATGAGAAGGAAATTTTTATTCTGCTCAGGTAAAATACATTAGTTTATATTCCTAAAAACCATGAACTAATTATAAATAGAAGAGCTGACATCAGTTGCCATGACTTCCTGGATACCTGAGCTTGCTCTTGAGATGGCACAATGCGTTCTCATCCACAGAGAGGAGAGTGAGTCAGGCCTTCGTCTCTTCTGATGAGTTTTTGCTGAAAACATGGGAAGGAACATGAGAGACTAAAGGGGTGGGAAGAAGCACAATAAACACATGTAGGAAGAGAGACAAAATATGGGAAAATGGCCTCTAAGAAGGGGAGTCAGGCTTATGTTGTAGAAGGCCTGTCTTCTTCTTCAGCAGTAAAAAATTACATTATTTATTAAGGCTGTTTAATGCTTTCTGTTAAAGGACTTTTTATTTATTTTAAACTAAGTTTCTTATTACTTTAACAGACTTTAACTGTGTGGGCTGAAATAATGGGTATTGTGAGTCTGTCTCAGGTTGACTGGTGTATGTGTTTTTGAAGGGGGTGGATGGAGTGTGCAGAAGGCTTTTCCTATGACTACCTGAATGTTACAGGCAGGGAATGTTGGATGGGAAGAGGTTTGAGTGGCTGGGGACAGCTCCACTTCTCCAGGTTTCTGTTTTTCCATCCCAGCCTCTGACTCTGCAGACTTCCAGTGAGTGATGGTTGGCTTGGCTTGGGAAATAAAAATACCTTTGTGATGAGCAGAAAGAAGTGAAGCAGTGGCTGTGAAATGGCGTTAAAGATGTAACTGGGGCAAGAATATGTTGACTATGGTAGAAAAGGGGAGGTCACAGCTGGACAAAGTCATGCAGAAAGGTCCAGGATACTCCTGTGGAGCCTGGGAAGGGGCAGTGTGGATGAGGAACACCATGATAAAGTTCAGTGGCAGAGTAACAACATAATTATGTTGTCTGAGTGTGGTTTGAATAGTGGGCAGTAAATAATGTCACCCACAGGGAGAACCAGAAATACTGATTGAGCAAAAATGGTTGTAGGGAAAGGGCTGGTTCACAGCATCTTCCAATCAGATAGTTCTGAGTAAAATCTTCAAAAATTGCCCACAACTGTCCCTTTTCTTTTTTTTTTTCATTTCGAGACAAAATTGGTATCTGGGTTTTTGGTTTTGTTTTCTGTTTTTTAAAGTGCAAATCAATCTGTTACCATAAACACCTCCTTTTTATGAAAAAATTCATAACATGAAAAGAGTAAAGTTAGAACCAAATGTTCTGAAAATATTAAAACAAAACAAATAATAAGGCAGTAGTAATTTTCAGAACACCAGCTTTTACCCTGAATCAAGCTGAGAACCAATTCCAAAGCAGCAGACTTGTCTTGGCTAGGTAAAAACATTTGTGCCCCAACTACACTGTGAATGCAACTCTAATTCTGGTGTTCTCTACCTTTCACATACTGGCTTTTCAGTCTTAATAATAGTTTTCTGCTGCAGTTTAGTGTGATTTGGAAGGACCACTGTGCAGGTGGAGGTCCTGGGGCTGTAATTCTGGTTGTGCTGAAATTGTGGGGCTGGGCTGGCTTCAGCTTTTCACAGCAAAGGTCTACTTATCTCTTTTGTCTGTGAAAGATAGAAACAGAGTGGAAACACAGAGTGGAGGTGGAAAACACTGTGTGGGAGCCTCTAGTCCAGGGCAGATGGCAGATGACAAACACTTGGCCCTGATGCTTGGCTAACAAGCTCCTTCTGAAAGGGGCAGAAGGACCCATGAGAATCCCATGGTGCACTTGCAGCTGGAGCTGAACAGGCAGGAGACAACCTTCAGAGCTATCCGAGGACTTTGTTGTTGCCAATGTTCCTTTGCCATAATAATTGGTAGCAAAGCAGTTTCGACTGAGCAGAGGCCAATAACTGTATGCAGCCCAGTATTCAACTTGCATTGGGTATTTTAATGAAATGCTTTTCCAGGCTGCCAAACCATGCTCCTTCACTAATAACATCTAAAGCAAGAGGCCTGTGGCTTCTTTTATAAGCCTATGTTTATATTTGTTCTACTGAAAGGACCTAGTTTTGACACATTTAATTAGTGGTAAGAGCCCAGAACAAAAACTTGCAGGTCTGAAGACTACCTCAGCTCTTCACAAGCAGCTACTAAATATCTGCTCTCAGAAACATACTGTGGTTGATTCTGGTTCAGGTAATACTTCAGTGTGAGTATGCTTTCATCTACTGGGCTGTGGTTCTGGGAAGCCCTGACCAGGCATGCAGCTGCTAAATCCCCAGATATATGTGAGATACTTGACTTCCATGCAGTCTTTACTTGTCTAAAGCTTCATATCTCTTGGGCCAATGCTGTATAGCTGCTTGTGTACAAAATGCACAGAAACAACTGCACCATACTGATAGGTAGTCATCCTTGTAATTGTGTACAGCAGCTCCTTAACCTCATAGAGCAACGCTCAATTTCAAATGAGCATATGAAAGGAAGAAAAGTAATAAAGCTTCAGGAATAGTGCTAATCCAGCATATGACAAATTTGTATCTTTTGACATTCTAATTCCTCTGGGAAGTAATTTTTTGTTAAGAAAGGGATTTTGTTTGTTTAGTGTTCTTTCTGTTAAATGGAACATATCTAAGCTGAAGCTGCTGAGATGCAATAAATCCAAATCATAAACAATCAACTCACAATGTCACTTTTCAAGCTAGGAGAGCATCTCTGAGGAAAATCTGTTGAAATTCATATTTACCCAATCCATCTGGCAGTGCTGGCATGTCTTGTGGTGACTTTTATTGGAGATTGTTGTGAAATGTTTACTTTATTGCTTTTCTCCTTCTTTCCACACATTCCCTCCCAACTCCCACTCCCCGACCGTGACCTCACAACAAAGAGATTAACCAGTCTCTACCACAAGTGCTCTGGAACAAAAAGAAAGTACGTGTTTTGCTTTGTGAGGAGAGAAGGTTGGCAATGATCCTTGGCTCTGATTTTGAGAGTGCAGATGAATGTATTTGTTTTCCTGGAATTTTGTATGTGCGAAGTTAAAAGAGCTATTTGTGTGAATAAAATTAAACACTTACCTTGCTTTACAGAATTGATATTTGGGTGTTTGTTTGCTTTCAACAATTAATTATAAATGATGGAAAACTGCTTTTAATATGCCATTAGGCAAAGGGATTGGTAATCTATAAAAGGCATTTTGGTCACGGATAATTTCCAGACTGAAACTAACTCTCCAGCATTTTAATGACTCTGTCCCCGGTGTGCATTCTGGCAGCTCCACTAATTCTATTGGGTTGTTCTTGTTTCCTTATCTTGCTGCTGCTGTTTCTGAGAGAGACTTCCAGGGAGATCACAGGTGATGGAAACGTGGGTAGAGCTCTATTGACGTGCTCTTTAGGTCACTGAGGTAACAGTGCATGGCAAATATATTTAACTTCCAGTAATAGAATAATAAACACGTGGACAAATAACTTGTACTCAGTAGCCTTGCATTTAACAGATACTCTATCGTTCTGTTATGTTAAGGATTTCTCTTCCAGGCGTGCCAGAAGAGACACTGTAAGATAAAACACTCTTGTTCTACTGAATTACTACAAGGGAGGGAAAACGCAGACTGCTTCCTGATTGTGTATAATAAGAATTGAATGTTCTGGACTGTAAATCGGAGAGGATACCATCACAGCATGCAGCTCAGATGAGACCTCAGCTACAGTACTTTCCTAGATTCCTGCATTCCTTCCTTATCAGCCTGTAGCACAGTGGCATGGGTAGATGCACAGACACTGCTGAATAGTATCACTTACGTGTATGTCTTGCCAACAAGAAGAAAAGAGAATGTTCAGCTGCCCTGCTATCTTCACCCTGTTAAACACTCCTGTTACAGTGGGAAGCACTCTTCCTGTTTGGATTGTTTTATTTTTCATTACAAACAATCTCCAAGTAAGGAACCAAGACTCAGAAGTGACTAAGGTTTTCCTACACTAGTGTTCATATTAATGTAGGTGCTGCAGAGGTATATAATGTTGAGCCACAGGGTCCAGTTCCCTATGCCATGAGCTGGAGAAGGGTGTGCAGGGGGATTCTTTCTGTGTCCTCTCATTTCCACTTCAGCTAAATCATGTGGGCTTCAGCCAGCACATGGACACCGTGAGGACAGTAAAACAATGGATGTTCGCTGTGTTCTGTGAACTAAAGAGCAATCAAGTCATTAGAAAAAGAGAAAGGTTTAAAACATTTTAATGTTGGCCTTGAAATAGACATTTTCTCCCCAGATGTATAGCCTGGTAGATGCCAAATAACCTGAAGGATGGGCATACTCAGAAATTTGTCATCTCTTCCCTGAGTATAGTGTTTGATTTAATGAGGCATTATCTCTCCCTGCAGACCTTGGTTGGCCAAATTGCTTCTTCTATGATTGATGCTACAGTGCCCTTCCTGGACAGCCAGCCCCAAATTACTTTTCTGAGTTGCCTGCCAGATGCAGTGCCTCTGTCCCTGTGGGGTGTGATCTTTTTGTGGACCTCTATCATTGTCTTCCTCAGTTGTTCCTTTTTCAGACTTAGGACTCTGAAACAATAAAAACCAATATTTTTTTTCTTAGTGGGAAATAATCCACACCTTTGAACATCTTAGTGTCCCTTCTCTGAAGCCTCCCCAGTTCTACTATGTGCTGCTGAAGATGAGAGTAATGGAATTATACACAGTATTCAGTTCATGGATAAACTCTGGATTTATACAGGGACATAATGATCTTGATTTTGGTCTCTGTTCCTTTTCCAAGAATTCTTGTTATTCAGTTTGCTCTTTTGATTTCTACTGAGCACTAAATTGATGTATTTATGTAACTATTTATCATAATCTCAAAATTTTGGTTGAGTGGTAATGGTCAACTTGGAAAATATCATCTTACATTTGAAATTAAGATATTTTGTTTTCCTCCATTAAGACTGACTTTATAATTACGTGTCCTGAATTTCAGCTGTGTTATTATCCAGTCGTTCAGTCTCATGAGGTTCTCTTGAAATTGTTGAAGGTATTTTTCAACTACCCTGAAAAATAAACATCAGCAATATTACCACACTGGTGATCTAAATTTGTTGTATGCCACAAATCCCAGAGTAGACCCTGGAGGAAGGCTGCCTGTCACCTGTCTAGAAATCCGTGGCAGATGACCTTGCTGATAGTGTTAGAAATGCAGAGAGATTATCTGACATTCATACACAGACCTCCACACACTTGTATATCCGTCCAGACAACTCAGAGAGGTTTGTAGAGGAGGGCATGCCTTTGCAAAACAGTGCTGATGTTTTCCAAATCATCTCCTTCTCTTCCTGTGTTTGGTTAGTGTACACCCATCCTCCTTGATTCCAGATATTTTCATGCTTCACAAAACAGGAAGGCATCCTTAAGGCTGTGAGGTCAAGGAAATGCTGAGCTGGAAGGGTCAGTTTTGGTTAATCAAACTGTCAGACCTCCTGCTTCTTGAAGTGTATCCTGCTGCTTTTCTCCTATTCCTTGGGTTTGTAATGGTTTAGCCAGTGGAGTCCTACTTACGTGCTTTATCCCAAGGTCATCAAAGAGACTATGAAATAACATGGATGCCCTGAGACACGAGCAAGGGGACAGTCCCTCCAGAGTGACAGTTCTCCTTACAGCTCAGCTGACATTCAGCTCTCCTGAAGCTGCCTGCACCCCTTAAGAGTTCTTGGAATAATCCCTCCTCCAACTGAGCATGTAGTCTTCCACAAGTTTCTAGCTGGTGTTTATGAAAGTTTGTTTCTTTTGCTTGCTTTTTAGGAAGCTTTTAATTTTCTTCCTGAGGAAAAAGAATACTTCAGCCTGGCTTTGCCTTTGATATACTTGTATTTTGCAGTTTCTGTTTCACTCTGCCTTTCCTTAGGCTGCTTTTCCTAATTTGCTCTAAAACCTTAAATATTGTGGAAGTTTGGCTAATATAGGTTGTTTTTCCTAGTTCACTTTTTCTCCCTCTTTGAATATGGATGTTTTTTTCCTATTATCCACTCATATTGCACCTTCATTGACTCAAGGAGTTTATAGAAAATATTTGCTATTGAAGCCAGGATTTCATAAAGACGAGCCTTTAAAAGTTTTGAGATTCAGTTTGCCTCCATCAATCATTTGCTTCAATAAAGAATGCACAAAATCTTTCAGTTCTGCTTCCACTTTATTGAGGTAATTTGAATTTTCATACCCTTAGTCCCATCTTCTCTCTGCTGCCTGTATTAGCATTTTCCTTAATCAAAATTTTACTTCTGATTTCCATTTGTTTTAGGTAATATCTATTCATCCCTGTAGTATTAGAGCTTTTCTGACTTATGTAGCTGAACATAGCCAATTGTTTACTTGCTATTAAAATGTCACACTCATCACAGCCCTCAAAACTTCATACATCATCACCATGCATATTTACTCCTAAAATGTTGTCTCCTCTTTGTCTCTTCTTTTTCTTGCCAGCTACTTTGACTAACTATGAAATTATTGATACATAACTCCTTTCTTTGTACGTGTGAGTGCACGTTTGGATGTGTGCTGACTCCTGCCAGTAAACTGCTTTACTATGCATTAGCTTGGTCCAGTAATAGCTTCTCAGAGTTCAGTATTTGTTCATGCTTCATGTTAATTTATAGAAGTTCAGCCTTGACTTACACTTACTCAGCCTTTGCAGTATGTAAATATTTTCCTTCACTGTAAATCTGAGTTGTTCTGGAGGGTGGTGAAATTACATGGAAAACACATGTTTTTTCACATCCCTCCAAAAGGAATTAAGCTTTACCTAGTTCATATAGGGTGTGAATTAAAATTTATTATATTTTTTAATTCCATTTGAGTATGATCACACTTGCAGGAAAGTCTCTGTGGTCTTGATTTAAAGAATTACAGGATCACAGTGTATTTAGGGTTGGAAGGGACATCAGGAGATATCCTATCCAACCCTTGTGCCAAGGTGGAGTCACCTTGAACTGGTGATACAGGAACACATCCAGGTGGGTGTTGAATGTCTCCCGAGTGGCAGACTCCACGATCTCCCTGGGCAGCCTATTCCAGTGTGACCCTCAGTGTAAAGAAGTTCTTTCTCAAACTGAGGTGGAACTTCTTGTGTTTTAGTTCACGGCCATTGCTCCTTGTCCTGTCTCTGGGCACCGCCAAAAAAATCTGTCACCATCCACTTGGTACCTGCCTCTGAGATATTCATACCCATCAATGAGGTCCCCTCTCACTCTTCTCTAGACTAAAGAGACCCATCTCCCTCAGTCTCAGTCTCTTCTCATATAAGACATGCTGCAGACCTCTCATCATTTTTGTGACCTTTCTCTGGACTCTCTCCAGTAGCTCCTTATCTTGAGCTGTGGAGCCCAGAACTGGGCACAACACTCCAGATGTGGCCTTGCCAGGGGTGAGTAAAAATGGAAGGATCAGCTGCCTTGACCTGCTGGCCACACTTTTCCTGATGCAACCCAGGATCCTGCTGGGCCTCCAGGCCACGAGGACACACTGCCAGCTCATTGTCAACTTGTCATCCATCTTTGGAAGTCACCAAAAGCTTCCAGATCCTTCTCTGCAGAGCTGCTTTTTAGTGGGGCAGCCTGTGCTGGTACTTGGGGTTGTTCCTTTCCAGGTGTAGGATGCTGCACTTGCCATTGTTGAACCTCATTAGGTTTCTCTCTATCTCAGTTCTCCAGCCTATCAAGGTCCAGCTGAAAAGCAGCAGAGCCTTCAGGTGTGTCAGCCACTCCCCCCAGTTTCATATCATCAGCCAACTTGCTGAGGGTATCCCTTTGCCCAGGCCACTGATAAACAGGTTGAATAAGGCTGGACCCAGTACTGATCTCTGGGGAACACCACTGACTACAGGCCTTCAGTTGGATTCTACTCCTCTGACCATGACCCTCTGAGCTCTGCCATTCAGCCAGTCCTTGATGCACCTCACTCTCCATTCATCTAACCCACATATCCTTAGCTTACCTCTAAGGATGTTATGCAAGACAGTGTAAAAAGCCTTGCTGAACTCAAGGTAGACAACACCCACTGCTCTCCTGTCACTGACCCACCTTGCCATGGCATCACAAAAGGCTGTCAGATTTGCCATAGAAAGAGTTACCTGCTGCTGCAGTAGCAGAACACATTTCATCACTGAAGCTGCCTGGGGTTTCTGCTATGTGTAACAAATGGAGAGGACATAAGCTTGCTACGGGAGAGGTCCTTATGCTGCTTGTATAGGATTCAGTCAGGCCCAGGGACTCAGCTGCTGCACTCTGGGGTCACATGAAGCTTTAATTTTGAACAGCACTTCTTTTCTGCAGTGACATGAGCCAGGGAAGGTCACAACCTGCCCTTAGAGTGGTACACAAGCAAAGCACTATTGTTGGTGCCTGTGGCAGAAAGGCTTCATCACAGCCCTGGGAAGGTGTCATAAGGTTGTGTGGTGGTCTGTGAGAGAAAGGCTATCAAAGCCTCAGATAAGATTGTTACATTTCCTCTTACCCAAGATATATTCTTTTTGCTTTTATCCTAAAAGATCAACTTAGCTATGTGCAGTGCTTTGTTTCAGAAAGAAAGTAAATTGGGATTTATGCTCACGTAGGAGGGGAGAGGGGGAGCAGGGGAATGTGTTATGTACCTCCCCTGGCTCGTAACCTCCACCTGTCTCAGATAGTACCTGGATCCTTCAGCTGCAAGGATAAAGCCCTGTTGGACAATGGCAACATCCAGGTTTCACCCACAAGGATCACATTCGCAAAGATTCTCAGGCACTCTGTACCCTTTCCACCCAGCTTTTTCAACAATTTTAAGGTTTCTTTTTTTTAAATTATTATTTGTTTGTTCTTATTTTGTTCTAAATCATGGTGTGTTTAGAACTGCTAAAAATCTAGGAATTATAGCAAAGTAACTGTTTCATCTGTGTGTGTATGTATGTGTGTGTGTATGCATGCGTGTATAAGTAAATTTCTAGTTCTGACATTTTGGAAAGTGTTGTTACAGCATACTGGTCTAGATAGGACCATTATGAGCACTGTACAAAATATACATAATTCCAAATCTAGCACGTATATGGCATTTATTTCTGTAATAACAATGAGTCATTAAGACAAGAGTTTGGGTTAATTACTCTCCACTGCTAACTTGAAAAAAAAGACTATTGTTTTCCCCATCAGATTATACAACTCAACCCCATGACATGGAACAATGTATTGGTTTGATATCATTTGCCTCAGGCTAATTTAAGGTACAAAGAAAAATATTTGATGTAAGACATACCCTAGCTGGCACAATGCTTAGGCTCAAGCATAAAAAGAGAAAGTAGAGAGCAGAACACATTGAAAAATGTCTGACAGCTGGTATTAATCGAATAGATTCAGGGGATTACACAAAACTGAGCCAGCCTGAGAAAAATTGCTTCTTCAGTGGGGATGTTCAGTTCTGCTCGAGAGTGATCTGACTGAATGACACGCTAATAATTTTTGAACAAGATAATCTAATTCCGTCTGCTGCTTTTCCTTAATAGTAGGAGACCTCTGTGCTCTTGCAGCACCAAGCCTAGAAGCAGGACTCATTCTCCTCTGTCCATGCTTTACAGATTACAACCAGACCCCCAAAGTTAAATTTCACGGCCATCCCTGCTAAAGAAATTACAACATACTTCCACAGTATTTCTCAGGTAATTAATGCTTTGCTAATAATTCCCAGCTCTTCCTTGGGCCACCAACTCTGTTACCAGTCATCCATTCCCCAGGCAAAGCCACTGACCTCAGTTATTAGTACTTAGATAGTAGCTGATTGATGCATTTTCCATTTTATCTATATGTAATAGTGCACTGACACAAAAACCATGTAAGAAGGAGATATTAAGAAATACTTAGGCTGCAAGGTTAAATATTTACATTGTAAGGTATACCAAATTGAGCAGTGTTTTGAGCAGCCTTATTTAAACATATGCAGTACAAAATCATCACCTTTGATTATAAGATGACATACCCCACTTTTGGCTCAGAAACTCAGCCATCTCTAATACTGAGAGCCCAGCTGCTCTGAATCCTGACTAAAACTGAAGACCCCATGAGGCTCCTTTTTCCTAGGATCAGACTTATTTACATTTCTTTTTGGGATGTCTAACAGGCCAGACATGGAAATGCCCTGGCAAAGCAGGGCAAAGTCCCTGTGCTGGTCAGGTCCCCTGTCTTTCATCTGATGGGGCCTCTCCAATTGGCTGGTCCAAACCTTGCTTCTTCCAGTTCATGTGAGGATCAGCAAGGTGATCCACTGGTGATTACCACCTCTTCCTGATGTTGGTGAGTCCAATTCCCCAGCCAGACCAGGGAGTGCCCTGTCCCAGCCTTGCTGAAGGCAGCAGAGAGCTCAGCTGCTCCTGGGGCAGCAGTTGGAGCTCTGAGCAGCCACAGCATACCAGCAAACCTCTGGTGTGTAACCTGCTCCAGTCTGGACAGATATTTTTGTGTGAATTGCAAAGACATTCTAAATAACCAAGGTTCATCCTCTCTTCTTTATCTCTGTCCCATATGTGGTTGTGATCCTAGGTGTCTTCTAAGAAGGATTCACCAATTTCTAGTGATTTCTTTTACTGTGACCTCTCTTCTCAAACAAAAAGAGCTGGTTTTACTAAAAAATTCTAGAAAGACTGTAACAAACATTCAGTATTGAGGACTTAATTTGGAACAGTCTGCCTGGGAAAGCTGAAATGGGGAGCATAAGCTTGCATTATTTTCTAGAAGAGGGTGAGTAAGATAATTAAGCACATGGTGTGCTAATGGTCATTTATGATGTCTTCTAAGGAGAGGAACAGCAGCTGATACTGGGATTTTGGGACTGCTGTATAAACAGTGGTGATGCATTCTTTCCATTCACATAAGGATTTTTCTAACACCTCATTAATTTATTAAAACTGGATAGCAAATCTTGAATAAAATAATGGCAATGATCCCAGAATAATTAGCCACAGATGGCAAAGTCTGTTTAGTTAAAAACACACACACAGAACAGGGTACTATTTATTGTGACTGTTGCTGTCATCTCTGAATGTGCATGCTGACTTATTAATGATTTTGGGGCATAGTGAGTGGTTATGTCTTCCTGCTATAATTAGTATTTATTTTTAGCAGCTGTTGAAAGTTGTTGTTTTTGTGATACTGAATAAATCATTTTAGGTAGGCGAAACATTAACAGTGAACCATCTGTTTTGGGATACATTAAGATCTCATTTAAAGATGACGTTGAATAATCATATTTGCATTTTGAACTTTTAAAAGGAGAACTGAGTTTTTAAACCATGATTGCTTGTGTTGATGTTTTGTGTTTCCCCCCCTTACAGAATCAATAGTTTCAGCAACAGTTTTTCTCTGTAAAAGAAAAGAATTCTGTCACTTTGAAGTTACTCAAACTTTCAAGCTTCCCTAAATCACATGTATTCCTTCAGACCCTGGAACGTGAGGTAATACACTTAGAAGGATTATGATGGGCAGGTGCAAAAGTTTTTTGAAGTACCCTTATAATCCTGATAATTTTGAAAAACATGATGAAGCAGTTATAAAAAAGCAATGCATACTTTTATAGGCCAGATGTTCCCCATTATTAGGGTGCAGGATAACCCTCAGGATTTCCTTCTCATCCGGGCTTGTTCCCCAGTGGATGAAGCCAGTGGGTGTCTCTCCATCGCTGCAGGTGTGGCACAGGATCCAAAGCCTCTGAAAGCCATTCTGGGCAGATTTTAGAGCTGGGAGATGCTTATATAGCACACATGTCATGTACATAGCATCCCCGAGTGTACTGGCACCATGTAAACCAATACCTGGAAGGCTTTAGGGATTCGAGAAGGACGTGCGTTCCCTATGATCCTGGAGGAAGCAAGCGGCAGGTGTCTCACCAAGATGAAGGCACAACAAGCAAGACTGGGTGAAGGTAAAGCTTTTAGCCCTGCAGATCATCTGAACACTGCCTTGGTTGCCAGTACACAAAGCCAGTGTGGTAAGTTAATTATTTCCTCTTAAGATACATGGACTGAACAGGCCTTTGGAGATGCACATCCCATTTCACTAACTGCAGAGGAAACCTTGGAAAGCCTGTCAAGCTTGGACAATTATGTTTTAGGTGACTGTAGATAGAATGAATGTCACCCAACACAGAGTGGCTCCACACCTCTTGCCTATGAAGGCTGATTACCTAGTCTTGTTTAGTTCAGCTTGCTCGTTTTACATACCTTTAAAAAACAAACTCACACTGATTTAAACAGGCAGAGTACCTGTTCTTCCGTACCTCCTGTAAAGGAGATGAGTACCTTCCCTGTACAGTGCTCTCTATATACTACTTTTCTATATTGCATCCTAGTGTGTCCCTCAAAACACACAGAAAATGAGAATTGAAATACAATTTTTTTCTCTTTGCATTAATATCCCTAGATAAGCTAATATAATCAGTGCTCCACAGCTGTGATTATCCAGCTCTTCAGTATTTACACTACATCAAAGAGCAAAAGACATCTCCATTTGACTGATGATAATGAGGACTGTACCAAATTTTCTTTTTTATGCTCTTGCTCAATAAGATGTGTAGTTTTCAAATAAATTGATTTCATAAACGATTTTGAACTGGGGAGCTTTAATCTGTTTCGTCTTCCAAGAAATCAGAATGGTGGCTGATGTATTTCTACTGACTACCAGGAAATACCATTTATAATCTATACTATATGACTCATAATTTGTGGGTAACACCACATCTTATGAAAGCAGACTAACTGTACCTGGTCACTTAAGCCATATAATATTTAATGTCTTGTGGAAAGCAAAAAGTCATGGTGGTTGGTGATAGATTTTGAAATAATTTAATCTGCAAAAAATGGAAGTAGTCTGTACAAAAGCTCTTACTTCACAGCTACAAATATTTTTCAATAGTTTCTCCCTCTCAGGCTTTATCTGCATGGTAGTTTTGATTAAAGTTGCCATGCATAAACTGCATGTGAAGTGAATATACAGTTTTCTTAGCAAGAAGTAACAGGGGAGCACCTGCTGAGCCCAGCCCTCTGTGTGTCTACTGCCCTGGGTGCATGAGGGTAATATCACTGGCTTTATCCTCTAATGCTCATCCCCAAAATCTCTTCCAGGGAATGGATTTGCTTTCTCAGACCAGCTGGGAGCAAATCTAAGACCCTACCAGTCTCAATAAAAATGGTGTCTGGTGGCATGTCCTCCAACACACAGATTACTCCAAAAACTGAAAACACAGTCTCCCCTTCTTTGGCATCTGGGAAATCTCTAGTGCCTCAGCACCAGTTGTGCTATGTATTTTAAATTTATCCTTAGTCATGATTTATGGTGAAACTACCAATAAATGTGGTTAAAGATGTCTGGTAAGCACTGAGGCAAACCAGGGTAGTTCTCTCAAATAATAGGTCTTATTTCTCTAAAGAAAATGAGACAACAAACTAGGCCCTAGCAGATCATGTCCTGCAAAACAGTAGCCAGTTCAGAGGAGAGAGCTAAAACTGTAGCAATTTTTTTTTCTTTGAAATGCAAACAAATGCTCAATTAAAGCAGAATATTTTCAAACTCAGAAGATTAAATAATTTTTTGCTGTGAGTTTTAATTGCAAAATACTATTAAATCACAATGATATACCATGAATAAAATGTTACTATCAAACTTCCATGAATACATATTAGGGGGATAAAGTTATTTATACTTTCCTCACAACATCTCCTGAAAATGTAGTTTTTGAATTTAAAAACCCATACTCTTCTGGTCAGAGAGACTGTGTTTTTAGTGAATGAAAAGTATAGGATTTAGAAGACCTATAACATATATGGTTTAGTAAATTGATGCTGGAAATTACATAGCTGCAAGCTTAAAACTTCAAAGATTTACCTAACTAAGAGTCTCAGAATTACAGAATATTCTGCATTGAAGGAGACCCACAAGGATCATCCAAGTCCAACTGTTAAGTAAATGTCCCGTACAGGGATTGAACCCACATTTTTGGCATTTAACCAACTGAGCTATAAATAAATACAATGTTTTGGCCACTGAATGCAGACATGAAGAAAAGGGCATCATGGCATGGTGATGTAATCAGTACAGAAGACCTTAGCCTGGAACCCAGAGTACCCAGACATGCTGAATTTATAAACAAACTTAGCAGTCTTAAGGTTATAGATTAGTCAATACTCCATTCGGAAGTGATCTAAAAAACCCTAATATGCTTCTAAGATTTGCACATGCAAGTCAAAAATGGAAAGTGGTTGTTAAAAATGCCTTCATATGAGAGCACGTCAGAGAAATCTGAAAGCTCATTTCATGTGTCTTCAGCTTTTGCTTGTCTTATTTTTTTCCACTGTTGTATTTTAAATGTCAGGTTTTCCATTAGATTTGTTTTAAGAAAAAGGATAACTTTCTAACACTGTTATTTCTTTATTGAATTCAATTGTTCCACCTGAACTTTTCCTTTAAATGGAAAAGGCCTTTGTTTTTGGAATGAGAGTTAATTACATGTAATTTTCTCTGTCTTGCACTTATAATTTATAGTCCCGAGGAAAAAAAGTCTCATTTTGGAAAATGAAGATACTTACAACCATTACCTCCCATAGCTGATCATTATTTTGGAACAGAAAAAAAAAAAGGCAAATGTTTTCCAGCTATAATAAGTTGCCAAAGCTTGAAAACATTTTGTCAGTTTTTTGTTTGTTTGGTTTGTTTTTTTTTTTTTTAATTAATGAGTTCACCTTTCAGTGGTATCTTTTCAGTGTCTCCCATCAGCTTGTAAGAGTGGTTTCCAGCTATGTCAGTTCCTACTATACCACTGTGCCTGAGTTTCCTAGTTTGGTACCACCAGTACAGGTACCTAGAAAGTGCATCCTGCAAAGGCTGCCCGGAGTGCCCAAGATTTTCAGAATCTGTCAAATTGTTGTTTTATCAAATTCTGATTTACAGAAGTGTTTTTGGCAATCAGCAGCCCTGAAAGGGATCTTCCTGTATTTAGAGATTCCAGATTAGGCCAAAGCAGGAGAGATCACTGTGTTTTAAGCATCTATCACTAATATTGCTCCAAATAGGTTAATAAAAAAGGTGAATTGTTACTTTGATTTAATGCTCATGCCAGCACTTGGTGCAGGTGTTTTTTGTTTTTTTTTTCACAAAGTGGATGCTTATTTCTGACAAAAATCTTAGTAGTAATGAAGAAAACCCTGTATTTTTTTTTACCAGCAGCCATGAATGTACTAAAATCTGGCCTGGCTTATAGTACATCTTTTCTAAAAGAATAGAGCAAAGATAAAGGCATGAACACAATTCTAAAAATTGAAACAGAAAGATGAGATTTTTTAATAAAACAAAAGGAGATGGCTAAGCTTCATTTTCACCTAGCCCACCAAAATTTAGGGTTGAGTGAAGTCTGAATTTCTCATTTTGTTTCTCTCATCCCTCTAACGAAGAAACATGAATGATCGCAGCTTGTAAAAGTCTTTTGTCAAAGCGTTTGTCTCCAAAATACTAAATGGAGGGTAATCTGGTCTGGTTTGTTAGGGTAGCACTTGGAAGCAAGCATTCCACTTTTGAGCCAACCCTGAAACCTAGGCGAGACCCTTCCTTCCAGTGTGAGGCAATGGGCAGAAGGTTTGACAGAAAGAAGACCGTGGTGGAGGCATTAAGGAGTCAGTTCAGCATTAAAGTAGGGTGCAAACCAGGGCTGCAGGATGCTTGTGTGTGCAAGGAGGAGTGGAGGGAAGGAGTCTGAGGAGGAAAGTGTCGGAGGGTACCCTGGGAGTAAAAATGAGAAACTCTGCAAGATGGTGAGATGAATCAGAAACGGGAAGACCTGCCTGGGGAGAGAGTGGAGGGTTGGGCCATTGGTACCCTAATGGCATAGGAGCTTTTGACAGTAGGAGTTATAACTGTGAAAAACCCTGTAGAGAGAGAGAAGGCCTTCCCTGCTTGCCACCAAGGTCATCTGCAGAGGGGTCTGTCTCAGCTTGTTTTTCTGGTAGCTCTGTGGTTCAAGCACAGTGAAAGCAGCAGTCTGTGGAAATGATAAAGCCTACAGTCTGGCTGTGACCACAGAAGAGTCAAGATTTTGGATATAATGGCCAGGACAGGGTTTTTGTACTCCAACTTGGAATGTGAAAATAAATATTTATAAATGGATTTCCATTAGAACAGAAATGAACCAGTAAGCTGCATGTTTTGGATTTTGAGCTGGCAAACAGCCTGTTAACTTGCTATTCTTGTCATGTGATTTTGCCTAATAGAGTTTGTTTCTTGAAAACTGATTGCATCATCTCCACTTTGCTTAGTATAAACTGAGGAGATAACAGAGAAAATGCAGAGGTTTTGAGTTGCTCACAGCCCTGATCATGTACTAAAGAGGTTGTATTATTATTTACAAAATAATGGATTCATTCAGAGATGCTCTGAATGAATTCTTTTGAAATATGACGTACCATGTGTTCAGTGACTCAGTTTCTATCGTTTCCATTGCGCTGCCTCAGACGTTATACCTGGTTCATTAAAATTTTCAATTCTGCTTCTACTGCATCACATTTTTTTTGTTGTTTGTCTGCATAAAATATTCAAAGCAGTACTTTGGAGGCAGCTGCAAGCCAAATTGCTGATAGTAAATATAAGACCATAAGCCACCATCCCTAGGACTTTCAGTCAGGGTGAATGATCTCTTTTATGTATTTAAAAACTTAGCTGATCCAGCTGCCACTGGAGTCAGCAGGAGGTTTTTTCAAAGACAGAAACAGAGGGCCGACCTCCCTCTTTATGTATTGGTTTTCATAATGCTGGATTTTACCCGGCAAACCAGAAAAGAACAGAGCACTTTGATTTTGATTGATCAAAACCATAATGAGAAAGGCTGTTGATTTTGAGGCTGTTCTGCTTGATCTAGCTTTTGTCTGAAACTGTCAATCTGTAGTCCTTGTTTGAAATAACTTCTCTTCATAGCAGGAGCTTGACTGCTGTACATGTGTGGTTGTGCAAGGGTTGTGTTGTGGCTGGGACAGGACCCATCATATATCCCAGGTCTTT
>VYXC01005662.1:31694-46484 GCA_013397175.1 Platysteira castanea
TGACTCGGTTTGCATCGTTTCCAGTGCGATGCCACAGCCGTTATACCTGGTTATTTAAAATTTTCAATTCTGCTTCTACTGCATCACATTTTTTTTGTTGTTTGTCTGCATAAAATATTCAAAGCAGTACTTTGGAGGCAGCTGCAAGCCAAATTGCTGATAGTAAATATAAGACCATAAGCCACCATCCCTAGGACTTTCAGTCAGGGTGAATGATCTCTTTTATGTATTTAAAAACTTAGCTGATCCAGCTGCCACTGGAGTCAGCAGGAGGTTTTTTCAAAGACAGAAACAGAGGGCCGACCTCCCTCTTTATGTATTGGTTTTCATAATGCTGGATTTTACCCGGCAAACCAGAAAAGAACAGAGCACTTTGATTTTGATTGATCAAAACCATAATGAGAAAGGCTGTTGATTTTGAGGCTGTTCTGCTTGATCTAGCTTTTGTCTGAAACTGTCAATCTGTAGTCCNTAACCATTAATTGTAGTCAATTTTTAAAAGGTCCATTGCACATGCTCCAGCGTTTTGTACAAGTAAAGAATGTTGTATTTTCTTCCTGGCCAGGAAACTTAAAGCACAAAATCTTGCTATTTTATTAAATACACTACTGGCAAACTTATGCCAAACATATTTTTGTTGTTTTAGTCAGTCATTTGTAAATTAATGGTGATATTTAAATGTCAGAACTGCTTATTGGAAAATTCTGTCTGTCTATCCTTTCTGGTTAGACTCATAGGTATTAGAAGCAGAAGCACATTGCTAGCTCATTTTTTTGTGCCTGTAGCCCAAGGCAGCTGCAGGAGGAGATAATGTCCCATCAGCATTAACATTTGTGCCGTGAGATTCTGCTCCCAGCCAGTGTGGGAGAGTTAATTATGGTGAACATATGGATGTACAAGGGGATTGGATTTCTGTGCAAAGCCAGGCATTAAATGGGATTGGAAAAGACTTTTTGCATGGGCATTGGAAGTTATACATCCTGTTTCCACTCTTGGCCCATCAAAAGCAAACCTCTAAGGGAAGGGAGCTCAGAAAATACCCTGTAGCCTGCTTGTTGAAATGGCTTAAGAGTGTATTGTCCTCATTTGTCTTCCCTGCGCCATCTTCTAACTTGTCTTATTCTGTGACTCTGTGATTCTGTTACTGCAGGGGCTGTGGCATAGGACATGCACTTTCTACTCCATCCAGGACAGGGGCAGTTTGGATCTGCCTGATAGCAGCTCTTTCTGTGTACCTGACCCAAGAGGAGTAAACTCGGGAGGTGGGCTGCAGACATCAAATGGTGGGTGGTATCTGAAATGGCATGTGAGGAAATATGGCATATGACATGTCCTGAAGGACCAGAGGAGTAAGCAGTAGATTAAGAATCAGTCTGTGAGATGTTATTTTGTGCCAGCAGCCATGAATCACCAAATCCAAGAATGAAGTTTGGTCTGTGCCATCTATGTGGCTCTCTGTGAAATTCTGTCCCAACAGACCACACAGTGGTTAAGGAAAACATTTGTTAAAATTTTGTGTTTCCAAGTGTGGTTATACAGAATGCCGTATCTTGAAAACTGTTTTGTTTCATGGTGGTTTCAGCACAGCAATTTAGCTTATGGCTTTGAAGCTGGGAACAACGTCACATGAAACATTAGGCTCTGAGTTCCCTTGAGCAGCCCTTGCTCCTCCGCCCACCACATCCAGGGCTCTGAAGTTGTTTCATTATAATCCCTTGTTACAGCAGCTCCATTCAGCTGTTTGAAGTCCGGGATTGAATTCTGCTACATAAACTTTTTTGCCTAAGGGCACGTTTTTCCTTCTTCAAAAGGAAGAATAAAGGTTGTAACATTTTAGTGGCCTGTGATTGTTTCCGGTGCAATTTGATGTCAGTGAGACTGTACTAAAGCTGTTTCTGGCATAAAGATGACAGAAAAGTGATACTTGAGGTAGCTTTCAAGTTTCAATGACCAAAAAAAAAAAAAAGTCCTATTTACTGCTTAAATGCAAATTTAACTACCAGGAAGTTGGGCTGGTTTCTGGGTTCAACACACTTGTGAACTGGGGTGGAAGCAGACTAGGTAAATACACGTATAGGTGCATACAGCCACACAGGAGATGATGTTGATCCTTAGCCATCTCAGTGCAGGAGACAATGACACTGGAAGTCACAATTTGCCTTTATCTCTCTGGGCAGGATGTAACTCATTAGCAATTTGTTCCTGTTACAGCACATCTTCAGTATCTTACTCATCTTTGTGCTGTAAATGTGGTGGTGGTGTCTTGGCTTGCTCCCACACAGAGAGCCGGAGGCAACAGGTGCCACTTGTTCCCTGTAGCCCCCATATCTGCCCCCACATTGGTAGGAGACAGTACAGAAAGCTTCTTGTTTTATGGGCTGCTTCACAGGCTGGTCCCAAGCAGATTAGGTGGCTCTTGGCCCCTCTTGATGTCCCACAGCTTGTCCTGTCGCTCTGGAGAGACAGCAAGGCAGTTCCTCACGTGTGCACCCCACGCAGGCCCTTCAGAATCACTGCTTAAACCTGCTCAAGAGCTGTCTGCAACTCACCAAACCACCTATGGCAGGCAAGATAAAGATGGAGCCATGATGGTGCCAGGTTGCACCCATGCTGCATCTTAAGCATCTTACACTTCCTGCAAGATGAGAGCTGCTGTCATCAGTGGGGCTAAAATGAAAGTGCAAAGTGTTGGCTACTTTGGCTCTGGTTCAATTTTACTGAGTCTTCATCTGTCCACAGTATGTTAGGCCCATGTGAGTGAAAACAACCATGCACAACACTAATAAAACTGTATTTGCTCTGGACACTTTGACAGAAATTCTTAAGAGTGTTTTCGACATTGTTTTTTGCTGTTGTTGTTGTTGTTGTTTTTTTTGTTAAATAATCAAGACCAGAAATATCATCCAAAAAGAAAAAAAAAAAGGAGGAAAATAGACCCCTAAGGAGAAAAAAAGATTACGAGGATACATGGCAGACCCAGTCAAGACTTCATGAGTGGGCTTACACAAGCAATAATCTTATTCATTCCAGATCTCAGGCCCCTGAGTGTGGGACACTTCGGAAGACAGTATGCGCCTGCAGCTGCGTCCTCCTGGTGTGCATCTTTTCAGCTGGCCACCGGTGCAGGATCCTGGTTGCCAGCTGGCCTCACCACGCGGGGGTGAACTGCTGTTCCACTTACCACCCCTCCAAGCAGACAATGCAGATTTCACATGTTTTATTTTCTCTTCACTCATTCGAACTCATGGTTAGGCAGATGCTAAGGCTATTATTATTTCATGATGCTGATCTTCATGCATAAATATTAGATCTAAAGAGTGAAAACTGGAAGTGGGGTAAAAAGGTCACTTAGTTTCTTGATCTGTTTCTGTTTCCTTTTGAAGTTATTAGGAATTTTGTCACTGTGTCACAGTGGGATTAAGAATGGTTTCTTTTATGATCAAATAAGACTGGCTTTCATATAAATAATTTCTGAGATCTTGTACAAATATTGTACAAACATTGTACAAATAACGAGTATGTATATGTGCCAAAGTTGTGTAAATTCACATATACTGCTTATAAGGAAACCCTATATGTACTGCTTGTAAGAAAAGCATTCATTTCCCATTTTTGTCTAGTATTACCATGTCCTTTCTTGTCTAATGGCCACATGTGTAGTTAAAATTATCTTCATGACACACACACTTTGCTGGTGGCAATGGACATCCTCTTGATAAAAAACCTTTTTTTTTGTCAGTGTGTAATACAAATTAGTGAAAGGTGGGATTCACGTGTCTTACGCTGTTTGGTAGCTCTGCATTGTCTGCACAGCAGTATAGTCCTATCAGTGAGAGATGCAGTGTTTCCCTCTAAAAGCCAGCATATATCTAGAACACTTCTCCTACAAGGAAAGGCTCTGAGCAACCTCATCTAATTGATGTTTTTGATCATTGCAGGGGCATTGGACTGGATGGTCATTACAGGTCCCTTCCAACCCAAAATATTCCTTGATTCTATCAAAATGTATAGTGAAGAGCTGAACTCTAAAACTTGCAGAAAACATGCAAACTGTGGGGAAGTCGTAACGCTGTTGCCCCCGATGGTGCAGGTGTACGACAGCCAGGAGCAGCCAGACCTGCCCCGGTCTTCAGCGGCGCTGTGGCATCCACATCAGGGCTTGTGTACCTGTGATCATGTGGGTAAAGCCTCATGCTTGCAGTGACATTAGCGGACTGCTGCAATTTTTCACTCTATACCAAGGTAGCCATGACACAGAGTATGCTAGAGACATCTGATGAGGTGAATCTGGGCCAGCTCTGCCTTCAGAGGGTGATTCTGTACCATAGAGGCTGGATTCCCATGAGGTGAGCATGTGTAACATAAAAGAAAATGTATGGGAAAAAAAATTACTTAAAATTACTTACAATGAAAAAACGAAAACACCGGGGTATTTACATTTTTTAGTGTTTCTTAGATTATCTAATTCGTATGCATTGAATAATACAGAAGGTGGCTGCTGAGGGATGGAAGTTTCTCTACGGTAAGAAGGGAAAAAACCAATTTTCTATCCATACCTGTCCAGAAAATACTTGCAGAGTTTTATCTTCTGTTGGTTAACAGTCAGCCTATTAATGTGTCAAACAAAAGAGAAAGGAAATGTAATACTAGAATGACTTCTAACACAAGGTGGTAAATATAGCCTACACGCAAAGATACAGCCTCCCTAGTCTTTGGGAAAGATGGTAGTCGGGTTCAGATACCACAACTTAGACTCATTTTGTTCTTACCACCCACACCATAGAATTCTGCATATTCATTTCCTGTATTTCTGTTTTCAGTTCTTCCATTTATAAAGACCTTTTAAAATTGAATTTTATTGCAATATATCACAGCAGTACCATTCACTTGATGACAGATTTTTTAAAATAACTTACTTATTTTTTTCTCTGATCAAAGAGCCACCACAGGAAATCCGATAAAGAATCAGAGACTTCTTTCCCTGGAGTCAGTAGCTCATTAATATTTTTCACATTTGTATTTGCTGTCATCAGCCACAATTCTGTTTCAGATCAAGGGTAAGGGAGACTTTTTTAATGTGGGAGGGTAGGACTTTAGGCAAACTTAAAACAGGTAGCATTTGTTTTGCTTTAAATCATCCTGGTTTTTAAAATCCTATAAAGCTTTTCATTTTCTGTATGACCAGAAAATATTCAGTTCATCTCCATGTTCAAAGTGATGAACTCTGGAAAAAGCAAATTATCATGTGGTGTTAATTTTCTATAAGCAATCACATTTCCAGCAGTCAGATGGCTTAAATTAAGGCGTTATTAAGCTTTCATGTCTAGAAAAAGATATGTGCACTGCTTTGAAAATAAAGAATAAACTCAGCATTTTTTTTTTTCTTGAATATAAATGCCTTTCTTGTATGCCTATATGCAATGATCTTTTAGAAACAATGAGATTAAAAGAGGGGAAAGGCAGGGGGAGCCTGCTTAGTCCTACCAGCCTTTACTGGCCCTTCACTACACTGTGCTGGGCACCCAAAGCCGCTTCTGGGGCAGGTATTTGCACCCCTGGGTGTGTGAATTAGCAGAGCACCGTCAGTCTGAAGCCTTTTGTAGGAAGGCAATTACTATGCTGGGATTTACAAGCTCCCAGCTCTGGCTTCAAAGGAACATCATTTAGGGGAATAAATTTTTGTACTGGTGGGGTTTGACTCTGGTGACTGTTTTGGGTAAGGGATTTTTTCAGATGTAGGGCTTAAACTGAATCAGAACCCTGACTGTTTTTCTTCAATTTAGTAAGGCTGAAAATGCCCCAGGAATTATGCACTGTCCTCTAATGTCAAATGTTGAAATAATTCCAAAATATGAACGTTAAAGAATGGGGTCTTTATTGTTTATTAGATCTACATTTGTTAGATAAATGTGGATGCATGAGGAACTGTTGTTACATTGCACCACTTAAAGGAGAGGTCTCATTCTTCACATCTGCCCTCAAGCAGCCAGTGTGGGATTATCTGTGCCAAAATGAAATGTATATCTACATGCTACATGCTACAAAAAATTGCAGCTGTCTTTGGTGTGTCAGCACAGGGCATACAACAGTGCTGGAGCTCATGAGCTGTGCTTCTGGGTTAATGGTGTCACAGAAGTGAAGCTGCAGCTGCATCAGGTACCTCTGCTACGCCAGCATTTTCCTCTGTTATCATTAATACATTATGACACTCCTTACTGCCTTTGGGGAAAACAGGTAAGGGAAAAAATGTGCTGTCACAGCAGATGTACTCTGGTCCGGCTCCAAGGAGGACTGGAGTGCTTTTGTGCAGATTTGGGTGGTGGTGGAGCTTCTCAGCCAGGGCCCATGACCTCTTTCTCCTCAAGCGCTTGGACATCTGCAAGTCAGAGCACTCAGCCCTGTAGCTACAGAACAGCCTTGCCTGGCTTTTCCACATATCTCTGCTCTCCTCATCTCTGGTTCTTTTCAAGCAAGTGAAGCAAAAAAATAGCACACGTGCCACTTTGCCTCATTTTAACAAAACCTCGTTACAAAGTGCAATATGAAGCACAGGAGAGCAACTCTTGTCTCACATGCAGTGAGTTGCAGCTCTTGTGGTGTGCATTGGCACCTGATTCTGAAAAGCAAAGACCATCTCTGCAGGGGCATATAGAAAGATGTGGCCACACTGCAGTCAGTAGGAGCCTCGGGTCTGTCATGAGAAGGAACTGTTGAGGGGCTTGTAGCACTTGTGCTTCATTAGCCATCAGGTCAGCAAAGTGCAGGGACAGGAGGGTTCGGCTGGAGCCAGGCTACCGCTGAACTTACCTCCTTTTCTGGTGTTCCTACAGTTCTTTAGTTTGAAATTCTTAATTATTTGACTCATTCTGTTTATTCCTTTAAGTGCTTTATACATTATGTCTCAATTAATGCTGGGAAATTTTCCTCTGTTTGTTTCCTGGGATCATAAACTGATTTAACTTATTTTAATCTTCCAGTGACCTCGGTAGATTTATGCTCACATAGACAAATGAGATGGAGGCTATTTCCTTTGGAAGGACTGCTGTGATTTCATTTTTGTTTTCTACCTTATCTTCTTGAAAAACTAGGGCTCCAAGATGATGTAATTCTTCATCACATCTATGTGCATATTTGGAGAGGGATATAAAGACAATTTGCATGAAAAGATGTATTAGTAGAAATGAGTGACATGTTATATATACTCATAGCACGTCTGGATTTTCTGCTTTCCTTCTGCCTCTGCTATTAAGATTTGCTACCACCACAGGTTTTTTAAAAAAATTTGTAAGCCAGCAGTGATAGGAAAAATATTGGAAATTCCCTGTTCTCTCAATGACTCTTTATGATTCTGTGGCTAAATGGTATCACAATTAGTGTCATAACAGTGGATTTGAAAAGGTGAGACTGCAGCCAGAGTTCAGAACTTTTCTAAAGGGGTGATTTTAAAGGGTGACTCTCTGCTAGATTTGAAGCGCACACTGTATCTTGGCATTATGTTAACACTCTGGATGCCTGATGCCTCTTCAGGTTCAGTATCATGGTATGGATCAACTCCTTCCTAACAGTGGGAATCTAAACCTGTTTCAGAGTAGGTCTCTGTAACACAACACAGAAGCTTTGGGCTTGGTTTTTTTAAAGCATTTTGGAGCATATTCAGTCAGGAGCAAGTGAATTTTCCCACTACTGGCAGGAGGCAAGGGCTAACTTTTATTTTGCAGAAAATGTGTAGAACAGCCTACTATTCTAAAAGTGAAATAATTTCTGGCACTTAAGTGTAGAACTTGCAAATGTGGTTCTCGTTGTGATTAACCCCATCTCTTTCCTGCCATCTGGGACTGGCCACATTTGTAGCTGTTTGGTGATGGGAGGATCCACTTGGAATGATCAAAACAGCCAGGGATTGCCTAGACTGCTAAGCAGATCTTGCAGCAATGCATCCAAATGCATGAGACAGGTCCTGGCCCTCTCTCATCTCTCGCAATAAATACAGATATGGCTGTTTGTCACCAATAAATTGTGGAGACCGTGGGTTATTGCCTGGCCCTGAGGGCAAGTAGCAATGTGTACTGCTCACATCTGTACAGCTCTTTTTTGTTTCCTGGAAGCAGGGTGGTCATGCTGGTTGTGGGAAGCAGTATCTATCTCCAAATCACGCCTGGACATTGGTGAGAGTGATGCTCTTTGACACAGGTCGGCGTGTTTGTAACAGAAGCCCTGAGGCTGGTGAAGATGAATGAAATGTGCATGTGAAAGCACTAGCAGAAACAGAAAAATGAGGGTTAATGAAATGAATAAGTTAATCACTACAGGGCATTGTAGAAAAAAATTCATTCAAAGAACTTGATAACAAGAAGGCAAAAAATAAACTGAAGCCTGAATACATGGTAAAGAGATGAGGTGATACTGGAGGGGTGCCATAAAACATCCTGATAAAGGAAACAACAGAACAATGGGAAGCAGGAATTTAGCCTGTAAGTTAAATATCCTGTCAGATCCCCGGGGTTCAAAAGGCACATACAGAACACTGTTGTCACCCGAAGCAAAGCTAAGAGCTGCGCTAGGACTTGGCAGCTAGTGGTACTGCACTGCCACCTCACATACAGGTTGTTTGGATGGGTGCCTGGGTGCACATGACCCAAAGAAAACTGCAGTCACTTCATTCTTCCTGGGATGGGGTGAGCTGAAGTGTTCTCACAATTCCACAGTAAGTGAATCAATGTCTTCTACACATTTTGAGTGTAGGAGCCTGGTCCTTTTTAAAACAGCTGCTTTTAAGAAAGTATCTTTGTCCACATTTGGGTTAATCTATTTTTAACAGATCATGAAGAGATTTTTTAAAAAACTATTTGCTAGAGGACAACTTAGATGACATAAAAGGGGAGAAAAACCAAGTGGTTGTGTTAACAGTATCAGCAGCTGTCTGAGTGGCTTTTACAGGCAGTAAGAAATAGTATCTAGACACGTTTGCCGTGCTTGATCCTGTGCCAGGACAGAAATCATGTTCCATTATTCAGGCATGCTGGTGGAGATAGAGCTACTGATTTCCAAATATTTATTAGAAGTAGTCTTCCGTGTGGTGTTACCTGTAAAAGAAAAGGTATTATTATTAGTGTTTTAAATAAAATTTTTACATGTCCTTTTTAAACACCTATTACATGCATGGCAAATACAGTCAGATGACTATTTTATCAATTATTCTTCAACCTTGAGTGTAGAAAACTCCTCAAGGTTTGAAGGTTTCTTCCTCAGCTTCAGTATATTAGTTTTCAGCATGATTCACAAACTTGAAGGTTAAACACTATTTCTGCTCAATATATAATTTCCAAGCTGAAATAAAATAAAATGCAGGGTTAAAGTATTCTGCCTATTTTTTAATAGCTTTAAAGCAATGAAAAAATAAACAAAGCAGAAGCAACAATAATGTCATCAATAACAACAACAATAATAATAATAATAAAGAGGAGAGTACAAAAAGAGAAGATGAAAGAAGAAAAGAATTTGAAAAGTACCTGAACTGAAACAAGAGAAGGGAGGTGTTCTTTCTGAATGTTAAACAGTGTTTTTACCACATGTACCTAGTATGAACAATGTTTAATATATATAGACATACATGCAGTTTTTATGGGTTTGTGTTCCTTCTCTCAGTCAGAATGCCATTCATTCATCGTTCTTTCTGAAGAATATGCCTCTAAGTATTCAGGAACAATTCTTTACCTTGTAAGAAAGTTGTAAATGGACCACTCCTCCTCTCCCCTAAATGTAAGAACATGCCATGAAATTATGTTATAAAATCTAATGTGGGATCAGGCAAAATAATTCACATGGATTGAAAAACCTCATTTGTAAAACTGATATTTTAAAAGGTTTGAAAATCAGTCAAAAATAAATGACTTATCAAAACTAATTTTGAAAAATTTCGTGCCAAAAATTGTTGAAACACTTAATTTCTAGCCAGCTTTCTATCACAGCTCTCTTGCTATAGTGTTTGAATACCTCAGAAGTATAGTCACATCTGCAAGATGCTTGTCACAAAAGGGAAGCTGCTATTCGTGTTTCACTGAGTTTTCACTTAGTGTTTCGAAGGAAGCACAAAGACAATGCTTCTAGTCAAGAGATAGGAGACAAAATGTACTGAAGTGAGGTCTCTCTTACTCCAATTCCAACTGCCAGAGAGCTTTCTTGAAAGGGATTTTGTTCTAAGTATGGGGAGCATATATCTGGCAATATAAGGGCAGATTTGATTCACCTTCATAATGGCTAAAATTTCTACTGTGGTTGCTATTCAATGGTTTTCATGGCCCAGATCTTCCTTGTGAACCCCACCAACACTTGCCTGGGTTAGGATGAATGCAGAGTTTGGATGGCCCTGGAGACTGAACAGATGTGTATCTTTTGGATGTATGCTAGGGGAAAGTGCTTCAGTGAGAAGGCTATGGTTTACATGAAACATTTTTTTAGTCAAGCACTTCTAGCACCTTCTACAACACTAGATTTGGTACCAAAGTGACTTGGCAACTAGCTACAGGTATTAGAGAGCAACTGGAGTCACAAGGGCTTCCTGAGATTTTTTTCTACTTATCTAGGTGTAAACTGAAATGCAGACAGGGAACACAGAAGCTATTCTGGAAGATGGTAATTTTGTTTCCTGTGTGCTTCAGCATGATCCAGCATTTAACATGACGCATCCATTGGTAAAATCAGCAGAGTCGGCTCATTCCACAGCTCAACTTTCCATAAATGTAGCATAACCCTGTATTCCTCAAAGACCGGTTTCCCTTCAGCATAATTTCTATTCCTGATTAGGGTATTAACTGAGTTGTTGAGACTTCTGAACTGGATAGTTCAGAATTGGAGACTGCTTCGACTTCTTAACATGATAGCGAACATTTTACTACTGGTATAACAGTTAAAGCTGACAGACATATTGATAATTAAATACTATCTGGAGTTTTGCGGTAACATTGTGGCTCAGATAGCAGACAGATTTAATTATGAACACTCTCTTCTTTAACAAGTGCTCAAAGCTACATACACGTGTGTGTAGCTACTGATACATAGAAGGAGTTGGAGTCTGATGTGGTGGTGGTGTCGATGGATTGACGCCACGTTTTTTCCACAGGGTCCCTCATGGAGACGCTTTGGTGGCACTCTGCCAGCACCCACGCGAGCACACGATCTCACCATCGCAGGTAGACGCGAGCAGTCACTCACACACACCATCTGTGCGCAAACTGGAGACGAAGAGGCAGGAGGGGTTCTTTGCATGCAATTCCGAGGCGTTTGGTCCATACGACGGACCAGGAACAAACACATTCAACGGGGAACAGAGGCAGAGCACCAAGAACAAAAGCCTGTGTATGGCTTTTATCTCGGAGGGTCCCAGGGGCGGGCAGAGCATCAGAAGCCAATAGTCTGAGGGCTACGGGGTAGAGGCAAGGTTGAGTGACATAATGGGGGCCAGTGGGAAGGGGGAGAGAGGGGGAAGAGGACCAGAGGGGCCAGTGGGGTCTCAGTAAAGGGAGAACTTTCTGGCATAGTGGTGTGGGGAGAGACCACTTCGTAGTAACACAGGGGGTTTAATGTGGACTTAGCCACCGCAACGGAAGTCCCTAGTTTTTAACCATCTCCAGGTCTACAAGTGTGTAACTACAGATAAGGTGTTGAAGCTTGAGCTGGGGACTCTCATTTGACTGAGACACCAGCACAGAAGGCTTATTTTCAGTTTGAGGCATTTGTTCTGTGTTTATTGCTTATATGGGTAGCTCCCTGCTCAGTAAGTTTCTAAGAACTTAGCTTTTTGTAGGCAGTATGAAGAGTCTGAGCCCTAACCCAGGAGCAGTAGGCAACAGGGTAGCCGGCAGGAAAGCACCGAAGTGAGTACACATACATCTGCACCCAACCCTGTTATGAGTTGCAGTGCACAGTTGCAGTGTGTGAGCATGCAGCACTGCTGTGTGTTTGACACAGTGGGGGGGCTGGAATGTACAGAGCTGCAGTGGGCGATGGCATGGCTGAGAGCCTCTGAGTAAGAACTAAGGAACAAACAAATGCAGTGGATGTCATCATGGGAGTCTACCACAGACCACCCAGCCAGGACAATGACACGGACTGAGAAACTAAGGGACACCTCCAAATCAAGCCCCTTTCTCCTTATGGGGGGAATTCAACCTGCTGGAGGTTAACTGTGAATACCACACAGCTGGTACAAACGGTCCAAGAGGTTCCTAAAACAATAACTGGACAATAACTTCTTGGTACGAGTACTCAGGTAGCCGAGCTGGAGAGGTGTGCCCCAAGCATTGTTTCCTGGTATCAGAGAGGCTCTTGTGGTTGAAGTGGCAATTGGTGGCTGTCTTGACCACAGCAACCATGAAGTCATTGGGTTTAAAGTCTCAGGTGCCTTGCCTGTACCTGTCTTGCTGTTAAGATGGATCAGGTGAGAACAGCTGGAAAACAACTTTTTTTTATTAACATGTCCATGGCAAAGCCAATCCGTGTCGTTACCTCGGGACACTGCTCAGGCTGTGGGCCAGCCACCTCTAAGGACTGGCAGCATTAATCCTCTGGCCATCCTACCATGCTGGGCCACCAGAGCAGCTTGCACAGAGCCTGGAGGGCCTGCCTGAAGGGGGAGTGACATTGCTTGCAGAGAGCCTGGTCTCTGAGGGCTTCCAGCTGGGGAGGTGAGGGCTGGGCGGGCAACAGGGACTGTGCAGGTGACATGCCAGGCACTCAGCCCATGCCTCACGATGGGCAGGCACAGGGACCCTCTCCTCTGCAGTACACAAGCTTTGGTCTCTGCCATCTTCCCCTTGGGACAGTTCCAGGACACTGCATTCTTCCCACTCATCCTCCTCCTTGTTCCAGGCCCCCTCCTTGGCCTCTAGCACTGGCACGATTGCTTCCCTCACTGCCTCTCCCTGCTGCTTGCTGAGGGCATGGGCTTCCAGCTGGCTTGGTGGGCTGGAAGAAAAAACCTCTATGAAGAAGAACTATGTAGGATGGGGACCTGGTTCTCTGCCCCTGTTGCTCTCACCTGCTCACCAAAGGTTGGGGAAACTGCTGCCTTTGCAGAAGAGAGAGGCACATCCTCTTCCTCAGGAGCTCCAGCCAGAGTGGCAGCGGCCAGCTTGGTGTCCATGGGACCTATGGGGCAAGATATGGACTGTGCAGGTCACCTGCCTCTCCTGCTGCCTCTGTGGCCATGCTGCTGGAACAGCTGGGTCCCTCTTGGGGACCAGTGTGATAGTCCTGCGAGAGCTCTTTCTTACTGTTGTTTACCCCTTGAGAAAACTCTTGGTCATTGTGCCTGCGATCCTCCACCTGTGGGAGCGAGGACATGTGAGATACGACTGCCTCGACACAGCAGCAAGCCTGGCTCCAGCTCCCATGTGGCTCCATGTGGTCCTGTCCCACTACTGGCCTCTCTCTTCTGCCCCATCCATCCTCTGTCTTGGTTGGGAGTAGGGGTTTGCTTTCTCCTTCATAGACATCTCCAATTTTTTTTCTGGAGACAGAAGTAGAAGCCAGATACCAATTCAGCTGTAGGCTGCTCACTGAAACAGCCTGACAGCCTTTAGAGTCTCTTATGTTTTGTTTGTGTGTAGGAGGCCTTTCTGCTTTGTTGTATTCACTCCTCATTTTTCAACTTTACCCTTTGGAGAACTAAGAGAGGTGAAAACTCCGTTTGCTGTCTTAAGGAGAATTAAGGTGTATGTAAAACTTTAGAAAACAGAAAATTTCAAGCTTGGCTACTAATATTTTACAGCAGGTGATATGCCTAAAGACCCAAAGGAGTTAGGCAGTATACAGAGCATTATAAAGGGATCCTGCTAACCAGGTCAAACTAACAGGATCACATTTGGAAAGGCAAATCTACAAGCCAAAATATCTGCCCCTTTAATACCTTAGCTCTGCAAGGTCACCTAAGTGAGCCCATGGGATCACAGTCTACTGTGAGTACATGCAGACAGTCAACTGAGCAAAAAGGCTTTATTGATATGTAATTGTTTCCCAGAGCAAGCTCACATTCATTTATTATTTAAGGGCTATTTATGTCTCCTTGCAATTTTATGGAAACACATCCATATCTTTTAAAACAACAATATTTGTTTTCATAGTTTCCTGAAACGAATTATGCGTTCATTTGCTCTAATTCAGCTGTGCTTAATGTTGGTACCTCTGCAGTGCCCCAGATTCAGCTGGAGTATGCCACCTTTCTTCATAAACTCCTGATGAGAGCTTCAACCATTCACAGATATTAGCATAATAATTCATGTCACAGATACTTTTCCTCAGGAGCTTGCTAGTTGCTGAAAGAGAGCTGGAGTGATTACATTTCCTAAATCAGTGTGGTGGTTTGAACCTGAGTTGATGAACAGTCATTGGGACCAAAAATTCTTCTCAAAATTTACATATTTAAACCACAGGGAGACGTGGGAACTTTCTTTTTGTGTTTGAGCCTCCCACGGGGAGAGGTGGGGGAAGATGGGCCCTGGGCTTCGTCTCTTGGAGGGGCCCTGGGCCTCCCTTCCCCTGGTGCCAGGGCACAACCCCAGGTAGCTGCAGCAGAACACCCTCAGGGCTGCGGGCAGCTAAGAAACAACCATTAAGCTGCTGCATCCCCGATACCACCTGGCGTGGCTTTTAGGGACTGGAGTTTCACCCCCCCACCTCCACCCCACAGCCGCCGCGCAGACCCGACGGGAGCCGATAGATCTTTCTGCAACCAACGTAGCGAGAGTCGAGCTGAGGAGCCAGCTGCATAAAGGGAAAGAGGCTTTTTCTCCA
>VYXC01005662.1:46575-72559 GCA_013397175.1 Platysteira castanea
AAAATTATAGTTATCCTTTGTGTGAGTTGGGTAAAAAGGGGAGGTGCTGGAGGAAAGAGGGGTTTTGCTTTAATTCCTTATTATTTCTTTTTACTTTTAATTCTATTAAAATTGAATAGGAATAGAATATCCCCAGTGATAGGGGATACAACAGCATAAAGTCACCCCAAGACAATCAGTTAGTTGTTTTCCTGGTTGTTATGGAAATGCATTTTTATTAGGCCCCCTATGGAGCAAAACTCAAGATTGTTGCTGCTTTTAAACCAACTGTGATCTATAACTTGCTATGTTGTCCTCACTCATGAGCTGATATGATTAGCAATGAGTCCTTCCTTTAGCTCTAAGTGTTTATTTAAGGCATTTCCCGAGGGTAAGACATAATGACAATCCATAGCAAGTTAATTTGATTATTATATAGACCATAAATCAGGTTTTAAATTGATTCAGCAATGAACAGTATGAGGCTCTGCTAAGCATCATTTGGGATCCTTATGTGTTGTAACTCCTCCATGCACCAATAATTAACTAGTTGTTATTAATTATTGCTACCAAAATTAGGATGCACTAGCTATGGTTCAGCAATGAGAAAAAATTTCCTTTGCTGATTTTAGGTTGTGGATGTTGCTCTGTTTCCCAGCTCTGAATGATGTAATGGCTAAACTGGAGGACTTGGGGATGAAATTCAGTCTGTTTCTGCTTGGAGCAGAACATATGCAATATGTGATCCTACTGAGTGTGGCTGCAAATCTGAAGAGGGAGATTTTCAACAGCTGATTTTGCTCTTTCTGTTCATGCTGTTATCAGCTAAGAGCATTTAATGCAGCTGCCTCTTCTCTGTGCTGCAGTGGAAGATGCAGGATGATAGGGTCTGCAAGACACAGTTTATTTATGATAGCTAATTTTGTGCTCATTAGTTTTGCTCCCTCACTAGGTGTTACAGATCCTGGTCACGAACTTGTTATGCTATGGTATTGGGAACAAATACAGGACTTTACTATGGCCTCTGGATTTCTTTGGGGGAACATGAGCCACTGAGTTTAACTCAAGTCAGCCTTGCAAATTCTGTGAGTCTGAAAAAAGTCTGCAAAAGGGTAAAACTCTTCAAATTTTCCTTTTGCTTCTTTCCCTGTAATTTTCTAGACTGTGAAGTCTAATGCAACAGGATCCAACCCTGTTGCTATGCTGCCTCACCTTACTGCCTTTAAGGTACAATGTGGTGGTCTTTTCTGCACCCAGGCAGGGTAGGGTGATGTCCCCCCTGGGGAGCACGAGGTGGATTACATGATGGTCTACCTCTGAAGTTTCCAGTCCCATCGCTTTCATGCTTGTCATGCTGCTGTCATGTGGCTGGAAGTGGAACTTTATGGCAGGGCACGTGCCAGATGGTGTTTTCCTGAGGGCAAGGCCACGGGACATTTGTGTAAGAGCTGGTGTACTTCGGGTGGGTGGGTTTTCCTGCTGACCTGACCTCACCGCCCCACGTGTATCACTGTAGCCAGTGGATTAGATGAACATGCTGAGAGCAGAAATGGGGCTGCAGCAACCAAGCTTAACCTGGTGTAGGTGTGTTGTACAGTGGCTTGGTGCCTTGTCTGCAGACATGGGTCTGTCTGCGGACAGGAGTACTGCTCCTCTGCAATGTGAGTGTTGTCACTGCTAAAAATGTCACGGTCTAACTTCCAGAAAGCTGTTTTCACTCCTTTCCCTAATTACATGAAGTGTGTACCAGAGTAAAGGTCCCTTTAGCCCAGAGTTCTGTCTCCCATGTTCACCCTTGGTGGGTGCTCAGATAAATAAGAAGCTGATCATGTACGGAGTATTGAAGCTCTCCAGCCTCCCTCTGCATTCAGGAGGAACAAGCAGGAGTTTGCACAGATGTCAGTCGCCACTTTTATTATCCTCTTAGTCGTGTAGCTCTTATATAGATTTGTTTCATTAAAATAGCAAAGAAATGTTTACCGGAAGATGCACCTCCACTGGCTAATTTCCCTTCTCAGTTTTTATTTTAACCTTTGTTTTATTTGGGCCTCTCACTTGCAAAGCTGAAGGGCATTCTTTCTTTTTAGTAGATTCCCAGTGGGTATTAGTCAGCAGAGCTCTGTTGGATCAGTATGTGTTAGCTGAGAGTTTGTCCCTCGGAATTATAAATGTTCTGGAGCTTCAAGGCCTGTACAAGTTTACAAGAGGAGTTTCTCCACTCACGAGTGATGTGTTAGATTGCTCAGGTCAACTTCACTGCTATTGCTACATGGAAAAATAACCAACTCAATCTGATTAGGACCAGTGTGATGTGCATCTGTACTGTGCTGATGTCTGTTCACAGCAATTATCAGAGCAGAGCAGACAAAGTGAGTACAGATAAGATGCTGCTTCTACGCTACTGCTGTCTTGTTGTTGCAAAGGCTTTGCCATCTGCATCCTCTGAAAGCAGGGTCCTTAATTAATTTAAATGATACTTATATGCTATGAACTTTTTTTGCTCTAGACAGCTTTGGGTATTTTAAAGCTTTGTGCTTTGCAGGTTTTTTTTCACATTTCTTGCAGTTGCTTTGCGACACAGTTGCTCACAGCTTTTAATAGCGTGGTGGAGCAGATCCTCAGGTGACAGAAGACTGCACAGTTTCTAATAAAGCAGGGAAATTGTACTGACTTATGCAAGCTGAGTATCTGACTTTTGGGATTTTTTTTAACATTAGGATGAAAATCCTTCTGGTGTATCTCAGGCATGCACTTGATTCAGTTTTTTTTTTGAGAGTGCAGTAGTACTCTTCAGTGTCAAGAGCTGAAAAACCCTATAGCTATGTTACAAGGTTATTTAGAGGAATCATCAAAACACAGAGGTATTTGGGTGTGCACCCATGCAAAGGAAAATGGAGAGGTCTCAGTTAACTTTACCTTTTTTTTCTAGAGCAGGGGGAATGTATAAAGGTGTTCCTGCAGGACATTTGCAGGATACCACATGCTGGAGTGGTCCTGGCTGTCCACAGCCCCGGCTGGTGCAGTGTGTGTGTTTAGATGGCGGTAAGGGGACATGGCAGCCATGGTGGCTTAAAAAGGGCAGAGAACTCCCATCAGGGAACAAGAAGAAAGTTTTTTTGTAGATGGCTGTAGGTGGTTTCCTGCTGCCTTTATCCTGGCAGCTGTGCATACCATTAGAAACCAACAGCGATAGGTCAACAGCCTCAGTAGATTGGTGTTTTCCATTCCTGTCTTAAGTTTTTCACTGCATCTCCACATATGGCAACCTGGATTTGAAATGTTGCAAGACTTTCCAAACTTGGCTGAAGACGGCCCTGAGAAATCTGATCTGACTCTGAAATTGGTTCTGCTTTGAGCAGGGCATGGAGATCACAGCCTCCAGAGGTCTCTACCAACCAACACTGCTCCATTTCAATGGGACATTGAAAACTTCACAGCCAGTGAAGCAGCAACAGGTTTCCTGCCTGTGCAGAAATGTCATAAAATATGCAGAGAATATTGGTCTATTAGATATTCAGCTGACTTGTAAAGCCTACTAAGTGTTAGCACCTTGATGAAATTAGATTTTATAAAGCAGAAGCCTTTAGCTGAAATGTTCAGGGACAGAAGTGGTCACAATCTCTAAGACATAAGAAAATAATACCCAGAGAAAGTGCTTAGGGGTAGACAAGAGCAGTGGATTTCATCCTGTCACCCACCTATAATCTCCAAGACCCAGGAACTGTCTTGTATTCCAGGCACCTCAGTTGATCAATCAGGAAGACAGTTTTCATATTATTTTTATAATGTTTTCACTTTCTCCTTTCTTAACATTTTTTAAAACTTCAAAAAGTGAAATTCTCCTACGATGAAAAAGTGTCCTGGATCTGCCAAATTTAACTTTATGATGCAAGTTTATGTAAAAGGATTTCATAGATCATATAACACCACAGCCATCACAGATTTCTGCTAGTTCACTTTTTTTCAACTTATTTCAGAACAACTGTAGTGAGCGGTTGGCAGCCTGATGTAACCCCATTTACTGAAACCCTTTGTGCCTGACCTGTCAGTCAGTTGTTCACCCATCACAGGACGTATTTATCTAGATGTATTTTTCCCCTGTAGTTTCTACTAAGCGATTTGGTTTGCACAGTACTTTGTGTTATCTCTTCTGTTTGAAATAGTATCATACTGAAACTTGTCATAAAAGTTGCCAACTTGGAAGCACATTAAAAAAAAAAAAACAACCGTGGAATTTTGCTTTGATCCCTTTGGCCAAACTTGATGTACTGCCTGAGGGTGAATTAACACTCTTATTTTCAAATTTGAGATCCCAGTGCTCCAAAGTCCAAATAGCTTTGTGGCCTTTTGATATTGTGAAATAGAGTTCTGGTATGGAATGAGCAATGTAATATTTGAATGGCATGGTTTCTTCCTATGTAGTGGTAAATAGTGCCTATCAAAATCACTAGTTTGTTTTACTGATTGGTTTGCAGAAGCATCCAGCATTTCAGATTAGTCCAAGTTACCTTTGAACTTCTTAGGGCTGCAAAATTAGCGTAGATAATCTTGAAAGAATAAATTGCCCTTAATGTTTCCAGTAATTTCTGGTTAGACTTGTATGACTCCATTCAGTGGTTTTCTCTGAGCACTATCCTGAAACTCCCAAATCAAAGGAATATGAAAATGAGTAATAATTTATTAAAATAATAAAATTGGGTAACTGCTGACTGCACCTGAAAATGGTGCACATTGACAAAGGGTTCTTGTCTTAGGAGAGAGCTTAGGTCTTTGGAGGACATGTCTTCTGCCTGGGGAGAGGATGGGGGAAGTGTTGTCACCCAGTAGAAGGTGGTCAACCCCTCTCCTTCAGCACATGGTGATAACTCACCGGTTAAAGGGTGCATAAGCTTCATAACAACCTTCTCATACTGATAGTGATATTATTTTGATATATCTGAATTTTGTATCTCTTCCTGAGTGTAGTCTTTGATAAATTGATTTCTATTGACTTCTGTAAAAAGACAGTGTTTCTACTTATCTAACAGGTTTCAGAGGGATTACGTGTGACAGAAAACACACCCACTCATTACCTGTCCATGCTTTGAAAGAAAATAAGGACAGGATCAGGTTTTGATACTGCTGGTAAAATAAAATAAACTGGCAAAGTGCATCTATCTTACTTGAGGACAGGTACCTGAATCCATATTGAGAGTTCAGTAATGAGTCACATGATAATATCTTTATTGATGACCTGGACAAGGGGATCAAGGGCACCCTCAGTCAGTTTGCGGATGACACCAATTTGGGTGAGAGTGTTGATCTGCTGGAAGGCAGGAAGGCTCTTCAGGGGATCTGGAAAGGCTGGACTTGTGGGCTGAGGATGATGGTGTGAGGTCCAGCAAGGCCAAGTGCTGGATCCTGACCTGGAGTCACAACAACCCCAGGCAGCGCCACAGGCTGGGACAGAGGGGCTGGAAAGGAGCTGGGGGTGCTGGTGACAGCAGCTGAACGTGAGCCAGGGTGTGCCCAGGTGGCCAAGAAGGCCAATGGCATCCTGGCCTGGATCAGCAAGAGTGTGGCCAGTAGGGCCAGGGCAGGAATTGTCCCCCTGTATTCAGCACTGAGTTCTGTGTCCAGTTTTGGGCACCCCAGTGCAGGAAAGACACTGAGGTGCTGGAGTGAGTCCAGAGAAGAGCAACGGAGCTGGGGAAGGATCTGGAGCACAAGTGCTATGAGGAGCAGTGGAGGGAGCTGGGGGTGTTTATCCTGGAGAAAAGGAGGCTCAGGGGTGATCTTATCACTCTCTACACCTGCCTGACAGGAGGCTGTGGCTGGGTGGGGGTTGGCTTCTTCTCCCAGGTAACGAGTGATAGGACAAGGGGAATTGGCCTCCAGCTGCACCAAGGGAAGTTTATACTGCATATTCAGAAGAATTTCTTCACTGAAAGTGTGGTTAAACGTTGGAATGGAATGCCTAGGGAAGTGGCTGGAAGAGTTAAAAAACCATTTGTATGTGGCACTATATGATATGGTTTAGTGGAATGGTGGTATTTGGTCAAATTCGGACTTGATTTTAGAGTTCTTTTCAAACTTTAATGATTCTATGGTTCTGTGATCTTTGGCAATCAATAGGTTAATAGTGTCAGAGGTCCCATGCTACAGCTCCGAAATGTACTTGCTTGGGCTGCATGTGATACAGCCTGTGCTACATCATATATATAACCCTAAAGACTGCAGATTGTCATTACTAGAAAAATCCAGATTATTCTCTTGTGCAAATGAGAGTCAAATTTGGTGTCTGGGATTGGATTATTGAGGCTGCCAAGGCAACTCTCCAATTATTTGTGAAAATGTAAATTGCAAAGTTTTTCTAGGGTGACTGGGTAATTCTCCCTGGATGTCTTCTGTGGATGTCCTTTTTTAGATGAAGGAAATATTGCATCTCGGCTTTTGCAAAGTTTTGTCTCTATTGTGTGGTTGTACTTTGTCCTCATCTCAGAACTCAAAACTCAAACATTGCCAGGCCCTTGGTGAGGTAGTAGTAGGGACCATAATGATCAAAATCCTGTTCTGTTTGAGCTTTCTTATGCTTGGCAGTTGCTTCCAGACATCATTATTTAATCACTTTTCGTGGAGGTCTCAGGAGTTGTTTGCAGACATATTTATTTTCGGATGAAGGCAATATTTTTTTTTAGAAGTATCTTTGATGAAATAAATGATGGGAAGGAGTTGAAAAATTGTAATTGAGTCAAGACATTCACTTATGGCAGAGGTTGTGATAACAGCTTGATGGAATTAAGGTTTTTCTGTTCAGTGCAGAAGCAGGTATTTTCACGTCAAGCAAAAAAATTAAATTATTATCATTTTTTATTAGTAATGACAAGATTTATATTTTTGTGTTCATATAAATATAATGTAGAAAATAATTTGTGTCTAAATACAGATGACAAAAATAACATACTTTTAATTCAGACATGGAATGCACAGTTTGATTATTTATGTAATTCTGGTTTTGTGTTAGTGGTTTTGGCAGTACATCTGAAAATGAAATGTTACGGAGAAAATTAAAAGCAGTGATCCTTTAAAACTTTATTTATAATGGCAGGATACAAACAATTATTGTGATTGGAGGAATGAAGTTGCTATATCAGAGAGGATCTAGCTGGAAACATCTGACCCATCTTTGTTAAGGAGAGAAGGAATAAAGCTTGGCTAACTGCCATTAACCATTGCTGCGCCATTTTGTGGTGACTGTGCTCCCCTGCTGCTCCGAGTTCTGATTTCCAAATTCCTTTCTACTCTACCACAGACAGTCCCTTTATCTAAAGCACATCTGGGCCAGGGAGCTCTACAGCTCAGGGAAAATTAGATTTTGCTGTCCCAGTGTGTGTGCCAACTGGTCAGTTTCATCTGGGGAGAAGCTCTGCAGACATGGGTGTGCTGCTGCAGCTGGGTCCTGGGCTGTGAGTGCTCCTCACCAGGGCCCTTGCTCCCTCTCAGCTTGCTCTCTAGTTCTTTCCCTGAGTGGCCAGCACTCTGGTGTGGAAAAAATGTCTCCTTGCACTTCAGCAAGTTGCTTCCTGTAAGAGTTGTCTTCATGCATGCATTGTCAATTCAGCTATAAAATCACATTCAGCATGATTTCTCTGTTACAGTAGATACTCACTGGCTTGGGTCTTCTTACAAGCACTTGGTTGCTCCATCTCTTAACCTTAAATGATCAACCATCGTGTTTGGCTTGCAAATCCCCAGATAAATATTTTAAAATACAGTGGAAAAAAAGCACAGGGGCCCACCCTATAATCAGGAATGGATTGAAGAGGAGATCCAATTCGGTCTTCTTTATAGTAACTTTATATTTAATAGAGGTTCACCAGAGCCAACAGATATTGAATTCCTGGGGTGGAGTCTTATATGAGCCAGTGCACTGGTAAACTAGAATAAATCAACAAGTAGTAAAGTAAGCTATGGATTACATTTAATTATTACTACTGGAATGCTAAATTTCTTCTGTTAATCCTTTGGTTTGCCTTTTCATGTCATCAAGTTTCTACATTTATTCTGTTGCCTCTTGTTTTGTAACTCATGTCCTAGATAATCCTGACAATGTGCATAATTGCTTTTGATAGATGATAGATTATGTCAATCTACTACATATGGAAACAAATGACTTCTTTTATCTTGCATACTCTCTGACCAAACTGATTTTGGGTGGCATGGTCAGCTAGCTTGTACCCAGCAGGGCTATGTGATTGATGATGCCTGGGTATTACATCCACCAAAGAATGGTTACACTCAAAGCTGCTTGTCAGAACATTGTGAGTAACTGAAGTCCTTTTCCCTTTATTACACCTGGACAGAGGATCAGATGAGATAGTTGCTGCTGGAAACTTCCTGAAGTTGTGGTCCAATCAGATGAATTTTGGCAAGAACACGCTTATTCTCAGTTGAATCCAACCAACAGATGTCTAGACAGTCTCTGTGGATTTGGCAGGGAAGGCCCACTCTTGTGGCTGTTTCTGGACTAGCCCCTCTATGGAAAGAACAGTGCCAAAACTTAGATTTTGTTGATTCTGCAGTTGTTCTGATGGTTAAACAGAGCTGGTTTTAAAACTGAGTTGCTGACCTGTCAACCTCCATTTTGTGCCTGGGGAGATCATGGAACGGATACTCCTGGAAGCTGTGCTAAGGCACATGGAGGACAGGGAGGTGATTCAAGACACCAGCACAGTTTCACTAAGGGCAAGTCCTGCTTGACCAAGCCAGTTGCCTTCTGTGGTGAACTGACTGCATCAGTAGACAAGGGAAGGGCTGTGGATGCCCTGAACTTCTGTAAATCCTTTGACGTGGTCTCCCACAACACCTGCATTGGTTTGGCATGGCCTGGTTTTGGGTAGCAGGGGGGCTGGAAGGGTGGGTCCTGTGAGGAAGCTTCTGGAAGCTTCCCACCATGTCCAGCAGAGCCAGTGGCTGATGGCTCTGAGGATGGACATGCTGCTGGCCAGAACTGGGCCAGTAGGAGAGGCTGGTAACGTCTCTGTGATGACATATTTAAGAAGAAAATCAAAACAAAGTCACAAGATTTTGGATTCTAGTCAGAGAAGAGAAGGAGGCGAGAGCATGTGAGGGAAAACAACATGGTGACACCAAGGTCAGTGCAGAAGGGGGTGAGGAGGTGCTCCAGGTGCCGGAGCCAAGATTCCTCTGCAGGCCGTGGTGCAGACCATGGTGAAGCAGCTGTGCCCCTGCAGCCCNCTGTGTTGTCAGTGGGAAGGAGGGAGGGGCTGGGTGGAGAAGGTGTTCTAAGGGCTTATTTTACTTCTCATTATCCTCCTCTGATTCTGTTAGTAATAGATTCCCTTCACAACTTAGGTTGAGCCTGTTTCACCCATGAAGTGTTTCTCCTGGTCCTTATCTCACTCATGAAGCCTTCGTTAACTCTTTTTTTCCTTTTCCCTCCTCTGCCCAGCTGTGGTAGGGGAGGGTGAGCGTGCGGCTTTTGTGGATGCCTGGCATTGGGTCAGTGTCAAACCACAACAACATCCTTCTCTCTAAATTGGAGAGAGATGGATTTAAGGAGTGGACTGTTAGATGGATAAGAAATTGGTTGGACGGTCACATCCAGAGGGTCATGGTCAAGGGCTCAGTGTCTCAATGGACATCAGTGACAAGTGGTGCCCTCAGAGGCCTGTGTTGGGACAAGTGTTATTTAACATCTTCATTAATGACAGAGACAAAGGGATCGAGTGCACCCTCAGCAAATTTGCAGATGACCCCAAGCTGAGTGGTGTTGTTGACACACCTGAAGGATTGGATGTCATCCAGAGGAGGACCTGAACAAGCTGGAGAAATGGGAATCTCAAGAGTTGTAACAAGTCCAAGTGCAAGGTGCCTGTATCTGGGCTAAGGCGACCACCACTATCAACACATTCTGGGAGAGGAAGAGATTGAGCACAGCCCTGCTGAGGACTTGTGGGTTATGGTGGATGAAAAGATGGACATGACCCAGCAGTGAGGGCTTGAAGCCCCAAAAGCCAATAAGTAGTAAAGTAGGATATGGAGTACCTTTAATTTTTTCTGGTGGAGTGGAAAATTTCTTTAGTTAATCCTTTGGTTTTTTCAAAATCCAAAATACAGTTAATCCTTGGCTGTATCAAAAGCAGTATGGGCTGCGGATCATGGGACATCATTCTGCTTCTCTATTCCTTGCTGGTGAGACCTCATCTGAAGTCCTGCATCCAGCTCTGGGGTTCTCAGCACAGAAAAGACATGGACATGTTGAAGGGCCACAAAAATGATTAGAGGGCTGGAACACCTTCCGTATGAAGACAGGCTGAGACGTGGATTTGTTCAGCCTGAAAAGAAGGCTCCAGGGCGATCTTTCTGCAGCCTTCCAGTACTTGCAGGGAGCTTGTAAGAAGGATCAGGACAGATTTTTTAGCAGGGCCTGCTGTGATGGGACAAGTGAAGATGGTTTTAAACTAAAAGAAGGTAGATTGATTCCAGATATAAGGAAGAGATTTATTACAATGAAGGTGATAAAACACTGGAACAAGTTGCCCATGGAGGTGACCAGTTCCTGGGAACATTTAAGGTAAAGCTGGATGGGGCTCTGAGCAACCGCATTTAGTTGAAGATATCCTTGGTAATTGTTGGGAGATATGGACTAGATTACCTTTAAAAGTCACTTCCAACCCAAAGTATTCTATGACTCTGTGGTAGGGGAAAGGGTCAGAGATGTTCTGTGTTGCATATAGTGCTAGTCAGATCCATAACCCACAAGGAGCCACACTCTGACCCAGATCCTTCCCCTTCCTCTGACTGAGGTGGGAAAGAAGTGCTGGTGTAGAGAGGGGAAATCCCACTCCATGTGGAAAAACCTCCTGATATGACAAACAAAAGACTCTCCATTGGTGGAATATCAGAATTAAAACTGAGTCGGGTTATAATTAATTCAAACAGTCTTTGTGTTCATAAAACAGTCATTTGTTGTTGTGTGAGTTTTGTAAATTCTAGCTCACTTTTAAGACTGTTTTCTGCAAGAGAAGACATACCAACCACATTGTTGATGGATCCTATTTTTGGTGCTGCTTGAATGACAAATTTTGTCTTCTCCAAAGAGCTTTGGTATATTTTGCATAAAAATGAGAGCTGAAAAATGAGTTTTTTAATTACATGCTTGTTTCCAAACAATATACAAGGAATAATTTATTTAAGTAGTTACTTCTACTGCATGACCAGTTATAAATATATGAAAAAAGTAAATTTTTTGCATGGTGGTATGTAACACATACCTTATGTAGCATAGCAGAGTCAAAAGGCAAGATGAATTATATTTGATATATTGCACTGTTTGGTTAAGTAAATTGATATCAGTAAGGCTCCACTCACTTCCCATTTGCCTGAACATGGAGGATTTTTCTTGTTCAGGCAAGCTTGAAGCAAACAGTGTCATGGTTGCCATTTTCATCTTCATTTTGAACATCTATATTCCCTGTTTTATGCTTAGTTTTTGAAATCCCTTGGTTCCCTTCCAACTCACAGATGGGCACAAAGCACCTCGGCTTTCCACCTCCTGCTGTGCTATTGCTTAAGTAAGTACTTACCCTCATTGCATTCTAATTAACGAGGATATCACTGGCTGGGGCACAGATAGCAGAACTGGAGGTAAAGCAGTCTTCTGCAACACACTGTGCATGTTAATTGATGTAAATAAGTTGTTGAATATTCTTAAAACTGTTGTGCTAGTGAAAAGCTCACTGCCTCTCTCCTGGTGGAGTTGGTATGTGTCCATCAAATTGATCTAGGTAGCTGACACGATTCGAAGTGCCTTGGCAGACACAAAGTGAGTTAGGAAGTATTTACACACGGACCTCTTGGATGGCAGAAACAAGAGAGGAGGAGGAACCAGTGGCAAAGGGATTCGTGGTAGTTTGAGGATTACCATCTCCCAGCATCTCTGATGTGCTGAGTGCTCTAAAAACAAATTTCACAGGGCACTGAGGTGTTGTTGGGGGGAATTAGCAAACTGGTAGTGGTAGGACTGGGTTTACAGCCTTGGATCCACCATGAAGCACAGTCTTGGCTGCGCTTTTTCAGCCATCTGTGCTCATTTATTAACCCCTGGGGAGGCTTGCAGCTCCTATAATTTGTTTTACCATTCATCATGAAAAAATTCCAATTATTAATAGCTATAGGGAAAGACAGAATACAGGCTCTTTATTGCCGTCAGTTTAAGATAATTTTCTATCATATTTCTGTATAAGTTATGGGAAAGATATGTTGTCTTTTTTTAAAATGTTATGGAATTGGAGGAAGTCAAGCCATTAATCTAAAACAGGGGCAGACAAAACACATAGAGTGTGTATCTGAGGAGGCTGGAGGACTGCAAAAAATTTACAATGGGAAGATGCTTTTTGTTCCTCAGTCCATTCATACATTTTGTTTCTCTCCTTCTAATAGCTAATATTTTCTCTCTTTCTCTCTTCCCCAGTCCCCTGCAGCCAGGTCTTCTTTCAGGCGCATCTTCTGTTTACAACCAGTTGCCATTAACACATCATAAGAACAAATGTATAGGCTTTGAATGAAGTCTGCCCAGCAATAAAAACCTAGTTGAAAGTAGGTTTCCTGAAGGGGATCCTTGACCTGACAAGGAAAAATCCTATTTAAACAATCCTATTTTCTCTGTCAAGATGTTTCTCTTTTTCCCTTCTTCTCTCCCCAAAGGGTTCCATACCTTTTTTGTTTACTTCTCAATTGTCTGAGTTTCACGAGCTTGACACAGCATTAAAAGCATCTGTGCTTTGTCTGTAGCAATAAACATCAGCAAAGTTGCCACAAATGCTCCTGTGATAAATTGCCGTTAAGTACAGCTGCACCTTTCTGGATGTGTGAGGGAGGGTGGCCATGGCTCTTATCTGAGCCAAGGATAGGCCCACTTGCTCGTGCAGAAGCAAGATGAGGGACCAGATTTGCTCAGCTGTGTTTATCTTCCCGCCCACGCATGCGCCCATACAAGCATCCTACCAGCGAACGTCAGGCTAATCAAAACAACATAAAGCCTGCTGAATCCCAACCAGCTGCAACCAGGCTTGTCATGCCTCTGCCATTATTATTGTTGCTTCAATTTATAAAATTAGCCTCTGCTGATGGCCCTGATTGTAGATGCTTTTCCTTCAGCTTCCCTGCAGCTCCTGTGTCCAGGGGCCATCCTTCATGTGATAGCTCTGCAACCCCACCCCAGTGTCCTCTGCAGCCCCACCCTGGGACCCAGGGCTCTGAAGGCAGTGGGTTCCCATTGTGCCTCCTGCCACTGGGGTCTACTCTTTGAGCTGCAAATGAATTCAAGAACCTCCCCAGAAAAGAAAAGTTTTTGAGCTGATCTAATGGCTCAAAAGAGAAACATAACCATGCGCTGCTGTGTGAGCTCACTGTGACTGCATTGGTCCCTTTACTAAAATTTCTGTGCCCTGCCTAACCAGTGCCTGTCTCCAGTTGGGGTGATAGAGGGGTTTTACCCATTTCTCACAGCCCTGCAGGATGTGGCAGTGGCTGTTTCGGGACCCTCCACCTGACTCATGGGCATCTCTCATACAGAATCGTCCCAATGGGCTGCTGGTGGATTCTCCCACTACTGGAAAAAAACATAGTGTTGCTTGATACTCCTCTGTTGACGTTTGCTGGATTAACTAGACCTGTGGAGTTCAGAGGTAATGGTATGACTCTTCCTCTCGCTGTGAGAAATTAAGAGCATAGTTTAGGGTTTTGAGCAGAGATCAATGCTGTGCATACTTCAAAAGTCATGCTAGCTTTTTGAAATGTGTCAATTAGTTCATAGAGGAAGAAAAGAGTAGAAAGTGTAAAGTAAGGCATGCTGAAATGGGAACCAGGTGATACCCAAAGTGCCTAAACCAGAACCTGTGAGTGTTCCTCCCTCAGGCAGGGCTGCTCTGAGTATCTTATGGTCTATCTGTTGGTCTTACAGTGTGGGCAAGAAGGTGCTAATCCTGCTCTTAGGACCACCATACCCTGCAGTCCTTGCACCTGCTTTTGACAGAAGGGAGACTAGTGTGAATATCAGAAATCTCACCTTTTTGGTGTTATCAGGATGAAGGTGCCGATTCCTCATGCCATCTCTGCCACTATGACCCGGCAGTGAGATCCTGCTGCTTAGCTCTGCTGTATGCATGATGTTAGACATGCCCATTCAGTCTGTGTAGGCTGAGCTCGAAGGCAATCCAGAGGGACCTGGACAGGTTTAGGAAGTGGGCCTGTGTGAACCTGATGAAGTTCAACAAGGCCAGGTGAAAGGTCCTGCACCTGAGTCAGGGTAATCCCAAACACAAATACAGGCTGGGTGGAGAATGGACTGTGAACAGTCCTGGGAGGAAGGACTTGGGGGTGTTGGTGAGGGAGAAGCTCAACATGACCCAGCAAAGCGTGATTAGAGGTCAGAAAGCCAGCTGTGTCCTGGGCTACATCCAGAGCAGTGTGGCCAGCAGGGCGAGGGAGGGAATTCTGCCCCTCTGCTCTGCTGACACCCCACCTGGAGTACTTCATCCAGCTCTGGGATTTCCAAAGTAAGAATGACATGGACCTGTTCGAGCAGATCTTGAGGAGTCTGGGAAGATTATCTGAGGGCTGGAGCACCTGTCCTATGAAGAGAGGATGAGAGAGCCTGTACAGCCAAGGGAAGAGAAAGCTCTGTAGAGAACTTATATTACCTTCTAGTACCAGAAGAGAGCCTATAAGAAAGCTGAAAAGGGGCTTTTTTACAAGGGCATGTAGNGAGGGGTGGTGAAGCTGAGGAAAATGCTGCCCAGGGAAGTTGTCACTGTCCATCCCTGGAACTGTTCAACACAAGGTGGATGGGGCCAGCACAAACCATTTTATGATTCTTAGAGGAAAGGAGAAAGATGCGTAGTAGAAATAGAAGTTAATGTCTAGCACAGCTGCTGGCACATGTTGCAGCATTTACCCTCATCTCCACATGTCTCCATAATCCTTTCCCACCCATTTCCCACTGCCAAACTCCTAGCTGGTGTTGTGAATGGGCCTCAACCATTTTCCTGCGAAGGTAATATGAAATTATGCCTAATGGTTCCTTATTCCCAAAGGCTTAGGCATTAAATGTCACTGAAGGAAAGCTCTTTGTACCGCCTTTATGCCCCCTGTATAATCCAGTACAGCTCCAGCATGTGGGGCTATTCTGATCCGGGGTCTGGCCTTCTCACTTGTATAACCAGTACAAGAAGTGAGAGACTATAGTGAAAAATAATTTACTTGACCCAGTTTTGTCTCATGCTGGTTTTATACTAGAATAATGGTGCTTCCTCAGTGTTGTTCTTTATACAAAGTTAATTGGTGTATATAAAGTGAGCATGATGATCATTCACTTAAAAGCACACACGGGAACTTGCCAATTTACCTGAAGGTTTGGCCAGGTTTCATCTGTGTCCTCCTGGTTTTCATCCGATTTTTATTTCAGACACATATCTCAGAACTCTGTGGATGCTGCCTAGACACCTGGTTTTAATGAAAACAACCATCTATACATCTCATTCTGGATAGATCTGCTGGAAATTTTTTCTTCCCTTCCCACGATTTTTAAAAAAAATCTTTACAAATGTTCTTTTTAATACTGTTTTGCAAATTTGTAATTATCATGTGACTGGATCTGTTGAAACTTTTCCTGTTTCCCTCTTCCTTTTCCATTTTACATGGGCAGTGTTAGCACTGTGTGGTGCTGGCCCTTCCAGCATGTCCCATCCTCTGAAGATGCCCTATCTCTGCACTGTCCCATGAATCTACTGAGGTTGGTGAGGGGCTTCACCTCGAGCAGCTCTTTAGGAGGAGGCCTAAATTGGCACATAGGGCAGGACCTCAAAACTGCTTTTGTGACCTGCCTCCGAGACACTTTTGAAGGTAAGTCCTCATCTGTGGCTGCACCAGGACTTCTTAAAGTCACCATGTACTAAAACTGCTACTAAAAATCCTGCTCTCATGGATGGGCTTGGATTGCTCTTTCATTTGTAGGTCTGGGTCCAGAGATTCAAACTGTCTCTTCCTTGCCACTGATCCTGAGGTAGGGTTGGAACTATGCTGTCCTCTTGTCTGGTCTAGGTGATGCGGAGAGCAAGACCAAGACTCCCTCATGCCCTTTTGCTAATTGTGCAGTCTGCTGTCCTCAACAGAAGCCTCAGTCCCTCTTGCCTGCAGCAAGCTCTCTGGAGGCTGAAAATCAGCAGGGATTTTCTCTACAGGACAGGAGATGGTATCTCCCATTGTCAGTGGATTCAGTTAGTTGCTGGACTTCAAACCTGTATTTCAAAAATATGCTTCGATGTGCTTAGCTTATTTTTGTTCTTCCTCTGATCTTTTAAAAATACTTGTTCTTTAGCTATATATAGCAGAGCATAGTCTCCATAGTCAGATCAGACAAACTGAGGGGAAAGTTTGCTCTTGGGTTATTTATAGAGCTCTTAGCAGCACTGTCCCCTTGCCCTTTTTGTACAAAGCTAGGGCATGCTGGGCTGAAAACATGACCTTATCCTCTGGTTATGCAGGCTGGCCATTTGGAAGCCCTTTTTAAACAAAGTTTTTGTTAAGAAAGGAAATTTGTATTTGCAGCTACAAATTTCTCAGTTCCCTGTGCCTGGTTGAGTTGGTGTGATAAATGCATACAGAGTTCAGGGGGCTTTTGATAAATCTTGTAGTAATTGCACATATTCTCCATCCATACCAATAGACTTCTGCTTCATGGTCTCTCCTGAGCCACAGAGCTGTAAGTATTGTCAAACAATCTGGGTCTGTAATCTTTCAGGTTGTGAAGACAATGTGAACTATCAATATACAATACATTTATAAAACATGGCTACGGGAGTTTTGACCATTCATCCAAACCATGTATTTTCATTAAAGGTTAATGCTAACATAGATGTCTTGTAATTGATTAAAACTAACAGGTTTTTTTCCTTAAAATACTCACATACTATGAATAGTCTATAATTTTTCCATGGGTCTTGGCAAATGGCCAAAATTTGAAATATTTCCTTCTTGTCTGTTAGCCTTCTCCTTTTTTTCTCAATTTCTACAGCATGCAACCTCTGAAATACTTACCATTAACAATATTCTAGGCCCTTAAAATAACAAAGATCAATGGACACAGCATGACATCAATTTTTGTATCAAATTAAAAGACCGTAGTTGCACTGAACTTCATTCTGTCATTCACACTGTATTTTATTCAAAGAGAAATGTCAAATTTTTCATTTACATGAGAAGGCCACCAATATGTGGGAGAAAAAGCCTTGCAGGGAAATCTGGTTGCTCCAAGTGTTAGGTCAAACTTGATACCTTTTACACAAGCTCTTTATTAAAAAGAGTATAGTGATCTGTTGTGCAAGGGAGTGTAGGCTCATTATATACACAAGGTTGACGCATCCTTTTCCCAAACACTGGCTCAGCAGTGATATCATGTATTGTTAGAAGTGTCATGCACCCTGGAATGACATCGTTTTCTCAGAAAATTTAAAATAAATCCTTAATACAATCAGCAGGTAAAGCAAACATGCCTGTTGGACAAAAAATAGCTTCCAAAAACTTTTATCCAGACACAATTAGATCTTCTTAGACAAGATAGTGCAGAGCTCTCCACAACAACTGGTATCTGCCCCAGAAACCGGAGCAGCCATCAACTCTTGGCAACTGCAAAACATAACTACTTGCATATCAACAGCATTCTACAAAATTTATAGACCACATTAATTCTTGGTGTGACTCCAACTGAAATCAATGATGCAATACCACTGATGAATATGGACAAGTTGTGTTAATATTTACTAAGTAGCAGAATAGTGAAAGTCCAATCTGGGTAACATGGCTAAAAATTGTTGCTGAAGGAGGTGGGGTTTGTGGAAAGGTGGAAAGAATGGACACAAGAGAAAGACCAAAAAAATTTTATTGTTTTTCATTCAGAGAATGGAGTTCAAGCATGTTCCATTTCTTCTAGGGTGTTCTGTAGGGTTAGTGTAAAGAAAAGGTGCCCAGAGACATTTTTAAGATGGATTTTCCTTCCTGACTGCCAGCTATAAGCTTTCCCCTCTTCAAAACCTGGTACTGTAGGGAGTGCATCTGGAGAAGCATGTGTGTGTCAGAAATACATATGGGATCATTCTTCCCTAATACATGTTCAGAGCTAAGCCCACTGGGCTTATACTACTCTTTGGTGTCTGTGGTGCTGGGGCTCTCTAAGGGCCCTAGAACCTCTCTGGGGCAATAACTTCCTGCAGGGACTAATTAATTCAGCCTCTTGGGTACGCGGATTTGCATAATGGTGGTCCCTGGCAGGCTGTCAGGTAACCTTCCCCTCATCCTTAGCTTTCTGCAATGTTATCTCCTGCACGCTGCATCCTCCGGGTGGTCTGTATATTATGTACTCCACCTTCTCCCTGAGGGGACAGCCCACTACTGGGAAATTAGGATAAAATTCCCTGCTGCAGCAAGAGGCTGGTTGAGAGGAAATGAAAGCAAAAAATGTTTTTTTAGTGAGCTATGAAGTCAGGTGTTATTTACAGTACTGGAAACAGGTAAAATAAAGTGCAAATTGTAATTTTTATCTAAGCCTAGATAATAAATATCTTCCCACTTCCTTAATACTTTCCTCAGAGACACCCTAGAGGTCTCCCAGATCCTGCAGCCATGGCCCAGACTTGCCCACTGTGGTGCTCCTTTTCTGCCTTCAGAGCAGTTCTGGAAAGCTGTCACCAGGGATGGAGGAGAAGAGCCTCCTCCAGTTCCCCCTTTCCTCCCCTTGCCCTCCACCTGCTGCTGAAGCACACCCAAGGAGCAGGTGACCTCTCTGTGCAGCCATCATCTCCATGATTATCATTCAGAGGACTTTCTGGTTTCTTCTGCATCGCTCATATGGTTCCTGTTTCCTCCCAGGAAGTTTCCATGTGCAGCTCCAGCTGCTCCGCCCCGCCCAGACAAGGCATCTGCTGAGCTCACGGGTGCTGGGATGTCTGTGTCCCTGGGAAGCCCACACATGTCACCTCAAAGGCACAGGTGGTGGGCTGCACACAAAGGTGCCTAATCTATCTGCAACTCTACTCCACCTACACACTCCCAAAGAATTTTCTGTCACAGAAACTTGCAGGATTTAAAGCTGCGTAAATGTGATCTTTCAGAACAATTTTCTGTTATTACATTTTGGGTTCTTAGACATGGTCACATTATGTTTAAATCAAGTTGGCACAGATGAGGGAACTAAGTAATTATTCATCATTCTGCCAGCAGTCGCTTTCCTTACTACACACAAAATACTTCTTTATAGAAGATTAAAGCACATTGTTTCTGGTTAGGAAACCCTTTCCTATTCACTGACAGTCACTGCCAAATCTTGAAATAGTTGTATTTGTAGACACTTGAAAAGTCTAGTTTCAGTACAATAAGCAGATCCATACTTCTCATCAGCTTGCCTAAAACAACATGCTTTATTTTAGGGAGTGTAGCAAAAGTCAACAGCTTTAGAAGATTAAACTGCTCCTTTGTTGAAAGCCCTCTGTTGTAGACCCATGGCAATAGCTCACAAGTTAGATAATGAGTTACATATTGCTCTTTGATAGTGCCTTCAGCAAATTTTATAGAAAATGATCAGATTCACAGTGAGTCAGTGCAAAAACTGTGACCAGAATTCCTTTGTTCTCTCACTGGGTAAGTTTCCTTCTCTTACTTTACCTAACTTTTATCTTGTATCTGTAAGTATAGAAAATCATTTGTCAAAGTTTTGTAAGCACAACTATCTAACTTTTATACTGTATTTGGACTTTCAAGGTTAAACACAGCAGAGAGACATTAAGGAGTATGAAGGGAACCCCAGAGTATCTGGCTTCTCACTGGCTTTCAGAGGCTGTGTTGCTTTAAGACCACTTTGAAACCACCAGAAAACTCAGTCATTCTCATTTAGTTTTGGCCTAGTTTGTACTTTTATTGACTAGATAAAGGTAATATGCAGCAAAAAGGAGTTATATTAAGAGGAGAGAATGAACAAAAGTATTACTAAATGATTCACATAACTTAGGTCCCTAAAATTCGACTAGATCTCTTAAAAGGGCAAGCATTCTCCAAAATGTAAATGTATTTTTGTTCCAAAAATGCTTGAAATGTTGTGAGATTAATTTTACTCATGGAATTTTGATCTTTCTACTTCTAGCAGCAGCCAAAACAGAAGTGCAGAGACAGGAAAACTGATTGTTCAGATGAATTAGCGGCATGTGGAAAATACACTGCCCTACAGCTGTTCTGCAGAAAAAGAAAGGAGCACAGAAGACAAAAAGGATTAGAAAGGAAAATATTTTTGTGGGAGAAAGCCCTGTCTAGCAGGGCAATTTTAGTGTTTTGACTGTCTCACCATGCAGGTAGCAAACTCCAGCCTGCTGGGGACTGGCAGGTTTGAGGGCATAGGAATTGCTGCACTTCAGTCCAGATAAATTGTCTTAACCTCTGTTAAAGTCATACAGAAGAGCTTGAAAACTGCATTGTATTGCTTGATTGGGGATCATTGGTCAGGCACACTGGATGCTCTGGAGAGTAAACTCCCCCTGTTCTGAAGGAATGCATTGACAAATGGCAAAGGCTCCAGCATTTCCAGTTCAACTTTTTCTTCCTGGTGCTAGGAAAAAATACAAAGATACTTACAGAGCCATACCTACAATTTTCTGGACCAGCTTGAGAAGTGGGCCCATGGGAACCGCATGCAATTTAATGAGACCAAGTGCAAGGTGCTCTGCCTGGGTCAGTAGCTGGTATGAACACAGGCTGGGGATAAACAGATTGAGAGCAGCCCTGCTGAGAAGGACTTGGCGGGGCTGGTGGGTGAGAGGCTGGACATGACCCAGCCATGAGCACTCGAAGCCCAGAGAGCCAAATGCTTCTGGGTTGCATCCAGAGCAGTGTGGGCAGCAGGGGAGGGAGGGGATTCTGCCCCTCTGCTCTGCTCTGGTGAGATCCCACGTGGAGCACTGCATCCAGCTCTGAGGTCCCTATGACAAGGAGGGACAACGACCTGGTGGAGTGAGCCCAGAGGAAGATCACCAAGACAGAGGGATGGAACACATTTCCGATGAAGAAATGCTGAGAGAGTTGAGTTTGTATAGCCTGGAAAAGAGAAGGCTTTCAGGTGATATAATTGTGGCCTTACAGTACCTGAAGGAAATCAATCAGGCAGATGGAGAGAGACTTTTCACAAGAGCATTTAGTGACAGGACAAGGGGAAAGGGCTTCACAATGAAAGAAAGTAGGTTTAGATTAGGTATTAGGAAAAAATCCTTTACTGCAAGGGTGTGAGACACTGGAACAGGTTTCCCAGAGAAGTTGCAGATGCTCCATCCCTAGAAGTGTTTAAGACCAGGTTAGAAGGAGCTCTGATGAGCTGATCTAGTGGAAGATATCCCAGCTCATAACAGGGGCCTGGAACTAGATGATCTTCAAGGTCCCTTCCAACCCTGGTCATTCTATGAGCCTATGAATCTGTGATACAATGAATATTTAAGTTGTAAGGAAAGTGGACTGTTTTCAGGCTCTTTACTTGCCTAGGGGTAACACAGTTTCATGCTTGTTTGTTATTGGGGCTTGTAGGTGTTGACAAGAAATTGAACAAAATTTATGTGAATACCTGCTTGAGAGACTAGCTGGTGCTAACTGGCATTAGTTACCTGTTTTCGCAATGCAAATGCACACTTCAAAAGGAACACCTTTTAAAATAATTTTTGAACGGTCAGGACTTGGAGATGGAGCAAACATAGTGGTTTTTCCAGCAAGAAGATTGATACTGATGCAAATGAAGGCCACTAAACCACTTCTGAGAGGGATTTAAAAATTTGTATTCTAAATTTGCCTTCTTTCCCCAGTGTTCTTCTGTAACATACTTTTTATTTTAATTAATATTGGAGAAACAAGGTGAATAATAATAATTAATATTGCAAAAACAAGGTGAAAGCTGAATTTAAAGGCAAAGAAGAGAGGGCTTTTCAATGACAAATTTCTCAGAAAGGAATTAATCAGTCATGGTGTCCCATCATTCTTTTTTTGTGAACAGGCTCCAGAATTCTTAAATAAATCTTTCTCACAATGTTTCATTATTATGTTTTAACCTTCCCATTTCTTGTCCTGTCTGTTCATCTATTTGCCTGGCTTTGCTTCAGCTTGTATGCTTGTATAATCAGAATGGTACCTCGCCTGTTTAGTTCTTATTTCAATTTGCTCTGCTCATCAGCAGAGTGTAGCCTTTTGGCTTCTGGAAAATGAAACCTTCAAGTCAAAGTCAGTTGTGAAGAGAAGGAAAAAAGGGCCACAGTTTCAATTTTTCTTCAGGACAGAGTTTCCAGTGTGACTTGCTGGAAGAAGAGTAGGGAGACAGACACAAACCCTCCTGCAGTGTTACAGGTTTCTTCTTAATACTAACTGCATTTTACGTATTGGACATGACTAAAGAAGGAAGTGATGAAGCAGCAGTGAGAGGTGCTGAGGCAACTGTTTGTTATAAGTGAAATTTGAAAAAGTTGGCTTTCGCATTAATGAGTAGCAGTTAATCAGTTTATGTTAATCATAAAACTAGAGTTAAACCTTCCAAGTTCTACTCCTACCCCAAGTTCTACTCCTAAGTTTTACTTCTATTACATTGTTTAAATGTTCCTGTTAAAGTTCTGTATTAGTTAGATATTTCTGTTAATTTAAGGGGTTTAAAATGTGTTATAAAACTATATTTCTTTTACCTAAACTTTTAATCAAATCAGGCTTTAATAAAAAGAGAGACTCCAGAGAGACCTTCCAGGGAGCTATATTTAGAAACCGACAGTGGGGTGTCAGCTAGCTCCATGAAAAGGATGAATTTTAATGGGGGTTTTCCTGCCAAAAACCCTTATGACATCACCCAGAGGAGCAACCAAGAGAGTGACACCCCCTAGCAACCGATGAGCCATTGGACAAAGGACTCCACCAGTGAAACACCTCGAAACATTGTCCCTAGACCTGAGCCAGTCACACAGACTCCTGCATGCGCCCGACCAATCACCCTGACCCTCGGCGGAGGGACAATGGGTGGGTCTGGGAGGGGCCACAGGGCTTTAAAACCCGTGCACAGACAGAAGAAGCTGTGGTCTCTGCTTTGGAGTAGTCTATCAACATTGTGTGCTGTGGGTATTTTACTTTGGGTCTATAGCTAATTTAGCTTCAAATGTCTCTTATCACTGTAACCCAGAGGAATTAATTTGGTAGAGGAATTTGGCCTGTTTTTTAAATAAACTAGACTATAAATTCTAAATTGAGCATGACCTCATTCCTGACAGGTTTAAATAGAGGGAGCAGGTCATCTGCTCCTACATCGGCTTTTCAATGTTGTCCCAATAGGAAAGGAGGCTCACCTGAGTCCCTCCTGGATCTGAGGACTCTTTCTCTCAACAAGCCCTGCTGTGGCTTTCCATGACTCCTTCTCATCCAGCAACAGAAAGTCCCTGGCATTTCCTAGCACTGAAGTTGCTCCTGCGTGCAGCAATTGTTACACCCTTGAACTGCTTGCTACTGCTGCCACAGAGGCTGTGTTGCTTCAGTTTTGGGCTTGTAACTTCACTAAGCCCTTCTTATTTTCTCTTGTTGGCTTCCGTCTGCACATCTAGATAACTGATTTTAGACAACTTCCCAATCAATTTTTGAAGTAAAAGCTTTTAGGAAATAGTCAAAAATATTTTTCTTTAATTACTCCCACACTTATTTCTCTTGAAACCCTCCAGCTGTGAGATCCATGTTCCTGGGGAATGTAATGAACCAGAAGCCCTGTATAAAAGTAATTTTTTATGTCTTGCAAAAAAACTGTGCTGGTTTCTTTCTCCACCCTGCAAGTCTAGTCCAAACACTTTGTTTTAGTAAACTCTTATTAGTTTACACTTCAGAAAGACCCCAATACTTAAACAGGTGTGTGTACAAACAATCTTATATTGTAAACTCATGGGGGATCTCTTCCTAGTATGTACATGAATAATAGCTGATCCTGGCTGTTGATTAATAGTTCAATGTTTCCACCATCACACCAATTAAAAATAATTCCATGAGCAGCAAATTATTCTCAGGTAGTATATATTTAAAGAAATTTCAAAATTCAAAGCAAAGTAACATGTTTCTGCTAGTGCTTCCATAGTCCTGCATTGGCATGCATTATGTGAAGCACAGGAGGCATCTCTTTCTTCTTTCTTATATCAGCTTTTTCTAAGCTCCCCAATAGCTCCACTATGGTAGTATTTGAGAGCTCACCTGCCTGTGTATGTGATCAGGGAAGGGTGGAGAGTGAGTAGTCAGTGTATACAGGTAAATGGCAGCAGCCAAATTTATAAAAAAGGAGACATAGGAAAAGAAGGTTTAAGGAAGTTTCCTGGGATCACACCAGAAGTCGCTAACAAGAGTTGAGGAATGAAACCACTTCTCACAGATACTAGGTTGTCACCTGAACTAGCAACAGTCTTCCTCTTGGTCTGAATTTTGCTGTCATCCAATGCAGTAACACAGTGGGACTATGAAAACAAACCATACTGTATTATATATCTCTTAGGTAGTTTCTAAAGGACTGTAACCTTTGTAGGAGGAGTGTGGTTCTTTATCGCAGTGTTGTCATGACTTAGAGGGCCCATGCAGCACCTGGATAAGGGCATCCTGGTGCAAGAGAATGGTGCCGGATTTTAGTGAGAATTTCTTAACCTTCTTTCAGTAGAAGTTTAGTGCCCCTATTCAGCCTCTGTTGTACTGGGTTTGTGTGGCCCGATTTTGGTAGTGGGGATGCTACAGGGGTGGCTTTTGTAAGAAACTGTGAGAAGCTTCCTCTGTGTCCAACAGAGCCAATGCCAGCTGGCTCCAAGATGAACCTGCTGCTGGGCAAGGCCAAGAAAATCAGTGCTGGTGGTAGCACTTCTGTGGTAATCTATATAAGAAGAAAAGAAGAGTTATTGCAAAGATGTAATTGTGGCCAGAAAAGAGAGGAACAGTTATACAAGCACCAGGGTCAGTGAATCAAAGAACCACAGAACCACAGGATCAATTAGAGTGGAAAAGACCTATGAGATCATTGAGTCCAACCTGTGACCGAACATTGTGTCAACTAGACCACGGCATCAAGTGCCACATCCAGTCTTTCCTTATACATCTTCAGGCACAGTGACTCCACCACCTCCCTGGTCACCCCACTCCGATATCTAATGACTATTCCTGTGAAGAAATTCCATCCTAAACCTCCTCTGGTGCAGCTTAAGACTGTGTCTCTCGTCCTATTGCTGTTGCCTGGAAGAAGAGGGTGACTCCTCATGTTACAACAACCCTTCTGGCACTTGCAGGGACTGATAAGGTCTCCCCAAGCCTCCTTTTCTCCTCCTTTTCACCCCCAGCTCCCTCAGCCGCTCCTCATAATACAAGCACATCATGAAGTGAAGTGAGGAGGGGGAGGAGGTGCTCCAGGCACTGCAGGTGGGATTCTCTTGCAGACCATAGAAGCAGCCGTGCCCCTGAGCCCATGGAGGTCAGTGGGGCTGCAGAGATCCACCTGCAGCCTCTGGAGGCAGCCTACGTGACAGCATGCCTTGTTCTACTTGACTGACAAGAGATTAACCCAAATGTTTTATTCACTAGGGTTCATTATCTAGTAGACCTATCATCTTGGGTAGAAAACCAAGGTGAACTGGGTTAGGCATCCAATACCAGGTTTATGGATGAAAATTGCAAGAAGACATGAAAGATAGTTCAGAACTCAAATTTGGCACTTGGGTGCTTGCTGGTGTATATGAATGTCATATTTTTTCAGATCTACTCTTAAGTCCCGTTTTAATTCTGTTTGTAAATGCCTGGACTATTGGCTGTAAACACCAGAAATTTAATCCTAGGGAATGACTAAAGTACTCTGTATTATGAAGACAGGAGAGATCAGACCCCAACATGTGATCATCTGGATGCAATTATGAACTTCCAGAATGACTTCTTAGATGTGGAT
>VYXC01005662.1:79265-111048 GCA_013397175.1 Platysteira castanea
AAAGCAGCGTGGCCAGCAGGGGAAGGAGGGGATTCTGCCCCTCTCCTCTGATCTGGTGAGAGCCCACCTGCAGTGCTGCATCCAGCTCTGGGGTCTTCAGCACCAGAAAGATGTGGATCTGTTGGAGTAGGTCTAGAGGAGCGCCACAAAAATGATTAGATGGATAGAACACCTCTCCCATGATGAAAGGCTGAAAGAGTTGGATTTGTTTAGCCTGGAGAAGGCCCCAGGGAGACCTCAGAACACCTTCCAGTACCTAAAGGGATTTTACGAGAAAGTCAGAGAAGGACTTCTCACAAAGGCATGTAGTGATAGGAGAAGGGGGAATGGCTTTAAAATGAATTCAACCTATATAAAAGGAATTTTTTTTTTGCAGTGAGGGTGGTGAAATACTGGAACAAGTTTCCCAGAGAAGCTGTGGATGTCTTGTGCCTAGAAACATTTAAAGTTAGGCTGGATGGGACTTTGAGCAACCTGACATAGTTGAAAATGTTCCTAATTGTTGGAGGTTTGGACTAGATGACCTATAAAGGTTCCTTCCAACCCAAGCCATTCCATGATTGTTTTCCTATTGTACGATCTTGTCATGTTCAGCATTTGGAATACATAAGACTCGGAAACAATTCTGAGGTTTGCACTTCCTAAGATGCTTTTAATATTTTCACCTCTACTGTGTAAGCAGGGATTTGTCAGCTGACCTGGATGAAACGTGGCGTTTGTAACCAGTGGAGTCCACGCAAATACCCCAAGTTATTGGGGCAGTAACTAAGTAGACATCTGATGCAAATTGTTCTGCTGGGCAGCATGTGCATTAGCCATGCTGGTGGCTTTGGGCAGTGATGCTACAGAGGGCCTCCCTTGTCCCTAGGGAAGCACCAGGACTCCCTGCAATGCTGTGGGTGGGACCCGGGAGGGCAGACCTGAAGTTATTTTCATGGTTAGGGTCTAAGTGAACCTCGCCCTAACAAACAGCTGAGAGTTTAGTGTTTTCATGGAAACAGGAATGCACACTTGATCCTTCAATACCCATGTAGACTCTTCCTGGAGCAACTGTAGTGTCTAAGTAAACTATTTTTTTCATAACTGGATTGTGAACAGTAAAGCTAATTATACAAATAGCTAATCACAGTCACCTGCCTTTCAGATTTTTAAGTGCTTGATGAAGTGTTTTCCTCAGACTGCAGAAACAGATTTGTTTCAGATGTGCTGCACGAGATCTGTGTGTAAAAAAGTGCTGTTTCTATATGTGAAATACAGAAAATTCTGGTCCTCTCTCACATGGATGGGACAGGAACTTGTGTTTAATAGGAATGGAGTGTTTTCTGCTTATTTGCAGAGTTTCATTTCAGGCCAAATGGGGTTTCATATGGTGGAGAGCTAGCCCAGGCTATTATATTTTCCCATAAAGCAATGCTCTGATGGACTGTTTTCCACTACCACTGCAGAACAGCAGATTAATCTCAAAACTCTGATTAACTCTGAGATTTGGTTGCTTTAAAAAGAGCTCTGATTTAAAAGAATGCTACTCCTATAAGAAAGAACATGCTACTCTTTAAGTAGATCAAAAGTTTGTGATTGGAGAGCTTCATGCTATTCTTAAATAAATTTGAGAATATTTTAATATCTTTTTTAAAGCTCACAGCTACACATTTATGCAGTGGCTGGTTAATGAGTACTACATGATAAAAGATATTAACACTAGAACAAAATTATTTAATTAACTGATTTTTTTCACTTTGTGGGAAGCATGTACACACTGCAAGTTTCTCATTTCCAATAAATTACAACTTACCAAGACCAAAGCATTGTATTAATAGATGCAGTCTCCAAAATACATTAGTAGTTAAAAGGCGTATTTTTTTATATTTTTGACTACTATGCTAATACTAGTTGAATCTGGCCTATTCATATGTTAATGAACAGAATTTCACAGGCAGCAAGCCTGCAATTGCATTTCCACCCTGACTTCACTGGATATTCAGACTAGAAAGAAGTTTAAAGTGCTTTTACCCTCCTTTAACACACACAGGTTTTTTTCAGTTAATGAAGTCTAATCTCAGATTTTATTACAAAACAAATATAACTATGGGAAAACAAAACCCCACTGAATTTGCACAGAGCTGGAAGTGTTTCTGAAAGTTGTGTCTTTAAACCACACGTATAGGTTGTAGACCCTACCCTACTTTTTCAGAAAGAGATTTTGGTTATCACTGATCAGGACATTGCATGAGGAGTAAAGCAAAGAAACAAGTCTTATGCGAGTATTCACTGTTTTTCTACCAGAAGAGGTATTATTCTTGAGAAGGTGAATGTAGTTTGGTTTGCCAGGTACCACTTCGTGCAATAGTTAGCATGAAGGTCCTTTTGGAATTGTTTTTTATGGGCAATATAGGAGTCTGATTTATCATATGTACTGTAATCTGCTAAACCAGTCCTCTGGAAAGTGGAAGAAATGATAGGATAGAGGTGTCAATCTAGATCAAGTTCTTGTGCTGCACTTTATGGTGAAATGGTAGTCTCGCAGGTGCTACAGGGCTCCGTGGTGAGAACAAGCCTGGCGCAGGGAAGAACAAGCCTTCCCTGCTCCCTTCTGCGGGGAAGCCTGTACTTTTCCTGCATGGAGCCAGTGGCAGCAGTGGCATTTTCTTGCCCAGAGCCCAGCACAACACAGACATATATTGTGTTGCATACTGGTCTCTCCCAGATATGTTTTGGCACAGTGTAATTATCAAGTTTTAACCAAGATTTTCATAAGATAGTGAGAGAATAACATGGGGAAGCCGAAAGGACTGTGAAGTTGACTGTTGCCAGGAAGCATCATACTAACAACGTGATTACTATGTTCAGAATGATGCTTCAGGCTCAGGACACCTCTCCTGCTTTTGGACTTTTGACCTACCCCAGCTGCACCTTCACTCTATCTCGTGCTCCAGAACAGACCGGAAGAGCAGCAGCTGAGGCTGGGTCTTGCACTAGTCCAAGCTACTGTATGCAGCTGGAGTTTTTATGTTTTTTCCTTAGCTTCTGATATAACGAGATGGCAACACTAAATCATGTATCCCCAGAATTCTGGAGATTTGACCCTGATTTCTGCTGTTGGATGAATTAATAACATGATCTTGGTAAGATCTGAAGAACAACATATGTTTCCAATCTATGTGGTCCCACCAGCAACTTTTTTGAGAAACCATCCCTTTGGGTTTTCTTCCTGTAAGTGGCCTCCCTACACATGCTGCCTATCTCCTGTCAGCTACAGTCATGGCAGAGCCATTGGCATCTTCCTCTGAACTACAAGCAGATCGGTCCAGTGTCACATGGGAGAGCTTTGGAAGGGCACAGAAAAGGGACAAAAATACTTGTCTGTAGTAAGTGAATAAAGATAAATAAGTAAGCACCTTTGAAGCACTACAGAGGGTAAGTGCACCCAAATATCCTCTTCTCAGGGGCAGTGTAAACCTAGACACTAAATGCACCAGCCATTGAAACACCTCTGATAGAAGCCAGCAGGGACAACCAAACACCTACAGCCCCCACTGTAGCACATTTTATTGCTACCAGCTGTGCATGAAGATTAGCTAAGGAGAAGAGGCAGATAACACTGTACCTGCTGAAATTGTGACCCTGAAAATTCTTTAGGAAGACCCTTTTATTCACTTTCTTGGAAGCCTGATTCCATGGAAAAGTGTGATGCTGAGTTATGGGGACTATTCTTGTTCTGTTGTCTTAGAAAATAAAAGATTGTGAGAGAATAAACAGCAAGTTAACTAATTTACTTATTCTATCCTATGAAAATTGTGCTAATATCTCCCACAATGGCCGTTTTATGATGTTTAGCTGGTATCTGCATTTGGATATACCTTTATTTTATTTCACAGTGCTCAGGCACTCTTATGTTTACAAATAGAGGGGGACTAGGAGCTCTTTCTTGGTTCTTTGTGTTCCTGCTTCTCTAGTGTTTTCTGGTTGTAGTTGTGCTTTTGAAAGATGCATGTAAATTAAAGTTTCATGTAATTTCCCTCTTAAGTGATACTTCAGAATGTGCCTGTGTTGGCACTGCAATGATATAGACAAAATGTACTCTAAAATAAAAGGGGAAAATGGTACATTCTTCTCTAAATTCAGATCAAGTGAAAACCACATGTCGAACTAATTAACAGTCTTACACTTGTCTTTTCTGCTGTTGTTTTGGGTCTGCAAGTGTGACTGAAATATAGAAGTGGAGAGATTTTTTTGTTTGTTTTCTTATTAAGTAAGATATGTTACAGATAAATTTTAAACTAGGCTGTAAAAAAAACAAAGCATTAAAATCTGGTTTTTTGTTGTGGAAAATATTTTTTTTCTGTAAACACCAAAGCTTACTGTGCTATCACATGGATGGCAGCACATCTACTTTTCCAGGCACTGATACGCCACTTTGCTGACAATTGTCATGGCAGCATGAGTTTTAACTCTTTGACCTGAAATTCTAACCATTGTGTATCTGTCTCAATCTGGCTTTTTTGGCCAAGGATTAGCACGGGGAGAGTTTTGAAATGAAATAATAAGGTATTTCAAATTATGAATCAGAAGAAAAAGCTGTCCTTGACACTAGGGCTATTTAAAAAACTGAAACACTTTAGGGTTTCCATGATTCAGAAAATAAGCTTTTTTTATGTGGTAGGACACAAGTTTGGGTTTTTTAAATGTAGGATTTGTGTTCCTACCGTTTTCAGGACAATTTATCTTCAGCAGGTCAAGCTTATTATATTCCCTTTATGCTAAAATCCTATGTCCAAAATGGGGAACAGCAAAACCCCGGGACCTTGTTCTTAATGAGCACCTAAACCTGAGGGTAAGAGGAGCACTGTGAATAAAATCCAATATCAAATAACATCAAACAGTATCAAATCCAGAACTGCAAGGCATAATCCTGATGTATGTTAGTGTTGGAGGACTTGACAGCAGTTTCCATTGTATGAAGACTACTCTTTGAAAGCTTTTTATTTTAAGAAAAAAAGCCATCCAGAAGTAAAGCCTTATTCCTGGTGGAAAACTACCATTATATTTCAAGCCCTTTGCCCATTCTTCCCTTCCATCTCTAAAGTAAGTATAAAGAACTATGTGAGCAGAAAGAAAAGGAGAGATTTAAAGCAACTTGCTGAAGGCCATGCAATAATTAAGTAGCAAACTGGAATGAAATTCACAATGCTGTAACTGCATCTCAGTGATTTGCATGGGAGACTGTGCCACTTCTTACTGAAGTCTACTGCGATGCCTTGTCCTATTTGGTGAGTAGTTTTGAAACTCTGAGAATGGCTTCCCTAAGCAGATGCAGTATTCATGAAGCACCATTTGCTGTACACCTCTGTAAAACATAAATCCTAGGGCAGATAGTTATTCAAATATTACTTTCTGCTGTCTGGATTTTTTTTTTTTTAATTTTTGCTGGTGTAGGAAGCTGAACAAAACTTGCATTGGAAGGGATTTTCATCTTCTCTTAATAAGACAAAATAGAATAAAGGAGTCTGATATCATCTGGAGCAGTTAATTTACATAAACCACTTCTCCCTTGCCGATAAATAAAAACAGATGGTACCTTGTTGTTCTATCTACTCAGCTTCCAGCATCTGAGGAGAATTTCAGGATCTAGCATCTGAGAATTCTAGCATCAGTGCCTCTCCTCTTCAATTATTTGTGTTATGGATATTTTAGCAGGAACTTTGTTCTCATTTTATTAACAATTGCATATTAAATAGGAAGTTGTTGCATGCTTTCAGTTCTCATTCAAAACAACAGAGTTTAATACTGGGAATTATTATTCATGTCAAATAAAATGGATATACAGTTCATATATTGTTGAAACAAAACATAAATCACACAGGATATAAATGCAAAGTCCTGGTGGCTTTGTAGTAAACAGAAGCATCCCAATTAACACCACATATAAGCTTTGATTTTCAAATTGTTGATTTTGACAGGGTTGGTGAATCACCACAAGTTTTTGAAGTGAGAGAGGCTGGAGAGAAAAGGTTTGAAATCTGATAGTAAACCAGGTTATCTTTATGTGACCTCTCTTGAGCACTTAGGCTGTATTTTAGCTTGAAGTTGTTAGCTTAACAGTTGTAAGCTTAACAGTTGAAGAAACTGTATCTCACATATTTTTCCCGTCTTCTGGGTTTTTTGACACCTTTCAAAATAGGTGTATGAAAATAAACAAACTGGGGCAATGTAGGCTGTATGTGTTCACTGCTTTCCCTTGTAGAGTTTGAATAAATCCTTGCAAGGTTTTGTGATGTCTCAGTGGTGTGTCTTCACAGTTTCATTTCATGTTGTAAAATTTCAACCAGGCCAGAAGCAACTTTGGATAATGAGAGGTTGTTTTGGGAGATGTATTATGGCAGAAAAGTGGTATAACATCACAACTGGGAAGGGCCTCCCCTCTTCCTGGGGATGGGCTCTTCTTGTCTGACTAGTGCCTGGCCAATGGTCCTCATAGGGCACACTGTTGCAGCAGCTTGTAAGCTATGCACCATGACCTGCATATAAGTGCGTTTTTTAAAGCAGGTTTTGAGATGAGTGAGAATAGACTCAGCTTAGTTTGGCAGGACTTTGCTAGATGTGAGCTTGAGAACCATGTGTTTCACCTGGATTGCAGCATTTGTTCCCCTCTGAGATACTTGCATTTCCATACATGCAATGCAGGAGTGGCCCAGGTTAAATTCTCTTGGCAGTGTTCTCACAGTGCAATTTAGACCATGCACTCCCCTGTGCTTGGGTGCAGTCCCCAGCTGGGAGGCCGCAGGATGCTCCAAGGGATTTGTCTACAAAACTGTGCTGGATACCCTTTGCATGTCCAAAATGGGAATTAGAAAGACCAGTCTCCTTTTCAACTGTTTTCTGCTGCTTGGGTCCAAACACCTGGAGACGGGCAGTCCCAGGCAGCAAGTGGCTGCCAGTGGCACCAGTGTTTTGTCCCTACCTGTCTGGCAGCAGCGTGACAAAATGCCTGAAACCAATGGATATTTGGTGGTGTGTCTGCATGCAGGTCTGCAGCTAATGTGCAGCACGATGTACACAGCTGCTGTGGTGTGCATTTGGTGTCTTCCCTGCATCCAGGAATGTTTGATTTCTCAGCTCATGAAGCTTCTTCCTCTTGGGTTTTATAATGTGGCCACTCTGCATGCGGAATGTCAGGTAGCAGATAGGAGCGTCCACATCTGGACCTACCCATGCAGAACAAATGTATCTGAGGGCCTCATCAAAACTAAAACTGAAAAAAATTATAAAATTAGCAGTTGAATTTGTAGCAGCCTAGGAGATTTTTGCCATTGTGTTTCCCCAGCCATCTTCCCCAAATTAAGTTAGAGTGTAGCTCAGTGTTTCCGTGTGGGAGCTTGAGTGCCACAGCTATCCCACCATGTTTACAAAGCTTCTTACTCAACCAGGGTGTTAAATTGGTCCGGATTGACATTTTTTACCTCTTTCTGTTTTGGGAAAGGAATGGGTGTGTACATGTTGGTTTTTGTTTCCTTTTTAAAATAAATTTAACCTTGGTAGTTTCACTTGATGTACTTATACCATACATCTGACACTGGTTGCATAAATCCAGCTTGGGGATCAGAGACAAATGGGCAGAAGAAACTGGTATCTCTTAAACTGGGTTAGTTGCCAGAGACAGTGAAAGGTCCATATTTTGTTGTTGATTAAAAGATACCTACACTTCAACCCTTTTAAGTGTCTACCTGCAGCAGCTGAACACAGACTGTGTTTCTCTATATCTCCTTTAAAACCATGAATATGTATTAAAATCTACAGAAGGCACACAAAAATAATGCAAAGATGTAATAACATGGTAACTGTTCTGTGTGCACTTTTACCTGTTCTTCCTATTTAATAAACACCTGTTTAGAGATCTTCATCTTTCATGCTTAGATGTGTGCTTCTTTCAAGTAGATACATCAATTTCACAGGTGGGAAAACTGAGACACGAGAGATTTAATAATTTGCCTGGATAAAATAATGCTGTAAGAAATTTTTCTGAACCAAGTAGTAACTCATACTGTTCTCCCGTGGAGAAAAACCCCATTCTTGTCCCAGGACCTCCTTCAGCCACAGATGAAGAATGTGTGCAGTGTTTTCCCTGCAGGACCCTGGGGAGTGGTGGGTGGCTCCAGCACTGAGGAAAAACTGTGCTGTTCAGAAACAGGGAGCACTGGAGGCTGTGCCTGTGCCAGTGGGTTTGCGCTGCTTCGCTGTGCTGTGCTACAGTGCAGGGCTCATGTCCTCACACCATGCCTGGCCAGGCCTTGGCTGTCCTCCAGGTGCATACTGAAGCCAGTTGTGCTTGTCTGTGCAGGCAGGCGTGCCCATAAAAACCTTGGTGTTTGTTGCTAAGTCTCCTTTTAAGCTATTTATTATATTTTCTGTCCTGTGATTGAAAGCGTGATTGCAGCACGTACACTTGTACATGAGCTAGCTTTAATTTAGCTAACTTAGATATTAATAGCTACAAAATTGTACTCTAGGCTATAGATATCCTCCAGGGAACCTGGCAGATTACACAGTATTGAAATGTAAGTAGGCGTATGTCTTTGCAGCTAACACCACTCATGATACCTTGAATACAGCTAGAGGTGTTGCAGATATATCTCCAGTGTGTGAGAAAAACATTGCCTTAGTCTGAGCAGGGGTTTTGAGCTCTAGCAGCTAGGCACAGATTATCCTAACTTCTTAAGTACAGTATATATTTGTTCTGTATAGGGATTTATACAGCAGTAGCATAGGGAGCATAGGATCTTGAGCATCTTCTGGTTGTGTCTACACTAATCGCCTCCCCAAGGGTAAAATGTGCCATGGAGAGCTGCTGAAACATGCACTGTGCCGGGCTGAGACTGGAAAAGGAAACATCAGAGATGTGCCTCTCCCTGGAGCAGGAATGACAATGTTGTGATGGTTGTTAAACACCTGGAAAGTTCATGCCATTGCCTTGGACTAACTCCTGAGAAAGTTTTTCCGTGTCCTGTGTTTAGCATTCAAGCTAGAAAATCTCGTGTATCCTGGAGGAAAAACCAATCAGCCTATGGGCTTTTAGATATTACCTAGGCCTTCTGCTTCTTGATAGCTAAGAATTTGAGTCTGAAAGGCTTTCCCTTCTTTACAGAAAGGAGTGGAGGACAGGCTTAGTATGCTAATGATGGTCAGTGATACCAAGGGGATAATGGTATAGTAAAATTTTTGTCATTAGCATTTTCTTTCATGACCTGGGCATGTGACATTGCAGCTTTTGAGAGGGACCTGGAGGTACATATAACCAGTGTCTGTAACTTGCCAGGATGGAGAAGGATGGTACCTTTCGCAGGCAAGAAGATAATACTTGCAAAAGCTAGTAAAAGGGAACATGGTATTCCAAGAAGTACAAAAGCACTCTAAATTATAAACTGCAATGACTTTTTTGGACTGTGCTTTTGGTAAGAGAAGACTGATCGCTCAGTTTAAAAATTGTCTGTAATCCTTTTCTGTGTTTGAAAAGTTTGAACTTAAATTTGCTCATCCCACTCCTCTGTTTTTTGCCTCTTGTAAATTAAATGTCCTAGCTATATAGTGAAAAGCAAGGGTCTAGATATCCTAAACCATATATTTTCATTTTTCACATAGCAGGAATTTTTCCCCCCAGTTTTCAGAATTATTACTTATGGTACTGTTGCTCCAGATTTCTAGTATGGAGAAAGGAAGAAATACAAATATAAAATTTGAAGTTACAGGTCTCAAAGACCATGCCTATGGAAGCATTTATGGGCCTTTAAGAGTATGCTTCCTTCTTACCTTTTCAAGCTAAGTGAATTGGTAAAAACAAGAATAATTTCCAAGTAAAAGCAAAATGCTTAGGGTATTTCTGTGGCAAAATGTGGCAGAATTCAGTCATGTAGTAAGGTGCTTGGCATGCAATCTTTTTTGTTAAATAGGGCACATTGCTCCAGATCAGGCAGAAGGTCAGCAGAAACATGATTGTATCCATGCTCTCTGTGCTAAGAGCAGGCCTTCCATCCTAAAAAGGATCCACCAAGACTGCCCGATTTATTTTCTAGATGTCTAAGGTAAATGGAAGGGGATACTTTTGAGTGAAGATCTCTAGTCTGTGCTGTGCACTGTACTCTGCTTCCCATGGGACAGAGCAGGAGGAAGGTAGCTGAGGACGAGCAGTGCTTATAAGGATCTTACTGAGAATGAGATCTAGATTTCTGTTTAGGGCATATGAATATGAAAATGGGACACAAGAAATGAAGCAGACTGTTTGCAGGTATATAAAACATTGCAACAGGAAGACCTCTTCTTATTAGTGTGGTGTAACTCTGCTGGTAAAATTCAGGGCCAGGAATTCAAGCTTAGAGCTCAAGGAAGTTAAGTTAAATGAGAACATAAGATACAACAAATAGGATAACTAAATACATACGTACACGTATGTAGATATAGAAATGTCAGTTTTTCTTTAACATTTACTGAGTCAGTTGTTTTTGTAATGAGCCTTCATGTGCCATCTTCATCTGATGCCATCTGTTTCCTGTTTCTGTGTGTGAAGTTGTTTTTGTAATCACTTCAAGCAGTCATACGTATGCAGAATAATAGAGAAAAATAAAGTTCATGCCTTTTCTGTTGGTAAAATTGTGTTCTGTCAGTATTGTATTTGCTCAATCAAATTTAGTCCTTCTATTACAGTGAAGGGGGTTGTGGGGGAGGATGCTTCATTAAAATTTTCTTCCTGTTCAGCAACGCTTGGAATCTCAGTAAAGGCTACCACTTAAGATAATAATCCTGTGTCTCCTTTTATGCTTCATCAGTAACTGTTTCTAGATAAGTGAAGACAGGCCTGTGGGCTGGAATAAACTCAACATTTAAAATATATCTGCTATCAATGGGGTAAAACCAAAAGGAGATGAGCTTTTTCTGCCGTCAATTGCAAGCCATGGAAGCACCAGAACTACTTATTTTGTATGGCCTTGACTCCCTTTTCATTCAGTCCCATATTGTCAAGAAAAACGTTGTCAGGAGTGAGTGCTTAAGCTGCTTTGAGGGTAAATGACTTTGGGCCGAAAGAATTGTCTATAATGTTCGCTGAAAATTATTTGAATTTTCTCTCTATGTTTGTCTTCCTAACCTTATTTGGTTTTTTCCCCTTCTGTTGGAGAATAGGGACCAAAAGTGGAAGCAAGATACCACTAGGTTGCTAGTCTTTGATCTTGTGCAGTTGGATATAGGCAAATCTTGTCAAGCCCACTTTAAAAAGTCTTCATAGATGTTTAAATATTCCTTTTTTAACTCAGTTTTTTCCTTAGTTGCCTGACAGAGTGAGATATTTTGTTTGTATCCTAGCAGTCCAACTTTGGATGCTGTTTCGTTATGTAAAAAGTATGCACATCCTAAATTAATAAATTATCCTTAATATGATTATTTTCATGAGGAAAATAGGTCAGTTTCAAGGTGTTTGGAAGAAAACCAATGACTACCACATTTGCCGGTGCATCAACATTACATTTTGGAGACCATGAAGGGAACAACTGCTCTTAAGTTTATTATTTAATATTTATCATCTTACTTGCATAAGACTTGGCTTAAGGTAAGTTTTAGACTTCAGTTTCAGGCCTTCACTTATTTTTGCCTGGGTTGGGTTTCTTTGTTTGTTTTGTTTTTTCTTTTCTTTTTCTAGGTCATCTCCTCCCCTTTAAATTCCTTGAGTAATTACTGCCATCTTATGTGTACTGCTCCTTGGACTCTTGATCTACATTTCAAATGTTACTGTCTCACTGAAACTGTCAGCCTGTGGCTGAGTATCCTTAATGAGCAGCAAATCCTACTGAAGGCCTTTCAGTTTCCTTCCTTGGAGCTGATGAAGACTCTTTCTCAGCTGGTGCAATCATCAATCTCAGTTGATCTTTTAGGAGGCAGGTATTTTACATAAAAAGTCACAAACCCTTGACCCTCAGCTCTCACAGCCTACTTGTGTGTTTGCCATCATTAGTCCCCTTCATGCCCATGCTCCTGCAGTGAGGGTGGGCTTGTAGGAGGTTGGAGTGGCCAAAAGAAAAACCCAACAGTCAGCTCGCAGACTCCAGTTTAGCACAATTAAACAACTGTGTCTTGAAAATATTATCATGCCCAGGCACTGTTACTGTGAGGTCTGGGTAACCTCACCTTTGATTGATTCAGAGAGCTATCAAGCTATACGTAGCTGTGTCCTCATTTGTGGTGTCTGGATGCCCTGCAGGTCCTTTTCTTGCCACAGACCAGTGAAATCTGAGACTGGTGCTGCTGCATTACTGATGCAAAATTAGGCAAGTTAGGCAAAAATGCCTTTCCCAAAGTTTTAAGCTCTGGTGACCTGGATTTCAGTGTGATGTCTCATGGACTGTGACTGTTTCTCTAACATGCCAGAATGTTATATCTGAAAAAAAGCAAACCTCAAAATGCCTAGATTTTAAAAAATTTTATGGGCTAATGGTGAAATCAAAAGCCAACTGAGATGTTCCTCCTTGTCAGACTGACTGGAGAGCCCAGTTGCCACATTCACCCCGAACATACTGTGGGTGTTCCTGTGGGTGGGATTGAATGTGAGTGGGTTGCTTTTAAACAAAAAATGGCTTTAATTAGTTGCTTGGACTTTTCAGCTCAGACAAAAGCCTATTGGTTTTTGGGTCCACTTTCATGTGTGCTTCCAAGGCTTTTCTCCTAAACTTGAGCTGCCTTCTGAGTTGTCCCATGTCACCTGTGTAAGTTGTTTGAATGCAAAAGCAGGGATCAGCTCTCGCCTCCTGGTTTGCCACCTCCTGATTTAGTTTGCCACAACCACAGAGGCACCGGCAATGCTGTTGGATTTAAAGAAGGGTTAGCATTTGGTTAGGATTGCACCAGGCAGGATGAAGGATCTGCCTTTACCTCACAGCTGTGTGCAAGGGGTCTGGGATGAGAAGCCAGAGGAACCTAGGATGCAACTTGCAGCCACTAGTGCATCAAATATAAGGGAGTTCTCTAGAAAGCATGGACAGATGCATAGTGCTGGGTAAGGAAATTAGGGAATGGTTCCTCGCTAAGGAAAACTTTGCTTCTTTGTAAGATTTCACTTCCTTAATAGTTCATGTTGTTTAAAATACATGACATTTCTACCTGCCTTTCTTTTTCCCATGAATCTTTGTGAAGGGATTTCTCTTGAATGCAGCTGAAGCAGAAATAGCCTGGTACCATCACACAAAAACCCCAAAGCCTCATGTTGACTGTTGCTAGAGGTAATTCATTTGCATTGGTGGAGAAATATGCAGAAAAGTTACTATCTATTTCAGTTTTCTCTATTGTTCTTCAATTTCAGAGAAAGAGAAAAACCCAGCAGACACCTTTTTTCTTTGTATTCTTGTCCATGTTACATTAAGTTTAGGTTCTTCCTTTTAAACAAGAAACAAATGGTTCGAATTGAGTCACAGAACTGGCTTGTTGACAATTTATTTATTAATAAGCTGTATTTATTTTAATTATGGTCCAAGTCCTAACTGTCTGTGCCACACTACTAATTACTCTTCTGGTTCATAACTGCAGTAAATTTCACACAGGAATTTTAATTAAAAAGGTGTTTGAACAGTGACTAGGTTTGTTTACTTGTTGATTGAGATAACTAACTGCAATGCAGTCTGATGATGTTTATTAGTCTATTCTTTGAGAAGGATAGTTCCTCTGCAATCTGGGGTTTCAGATCCTGAGGTGCAAAGATGAGATAATTCCATACTCAAGACCATGAGAGGATAGTGGTAAGAGCATGAAGGTTTATGTTCCAGTGAATGATAATATCTTCCTGCCCATTCATGATCTGGCACAATTAAGAAGTACAAGTTTCAAACTTTACTTAATAGAGTTTCTTTTTTTAAATCTGACAAGTGATAAGATCAGATAGAGTTACTGCTATATGAAAGATTTACAAGAACCTCCTTTCAGAAAGAAAAATAAAATAGGAATAATGTAGTTAAAATGAACCACTCAGCAATAGATGATGACAGGTAAGTGTACATTGCCACCAGACAAGGTAAGATCAGTTTTCTAGAAAAGACAAAGAATGAGGACCAAAGTATAGGGAATTTTGCTTTTTATGACTTTGTATTGTAATATCACACGTAAGAACAACTAATGCAATGAGAAAAACAGATCAGTATAGAACCACTCATTATCCCTGCAGTTACTAGTGATTTACCTTTCTTTCTCTTCCTCTCCAGGACTGCTCCTGCTTTGTTTTTCATGGAGGATGTCCACAACCTCTTCTAGGACATCCAAGGGCAGCTTGCTCAGCAGGCTGGCTAGGCTGGCCACCACCTGTGGCTGGGATCCCTTCCATTCAAAGGGTGACTGTCTCCATCTATATCGACCTGTGAATGAATGGTAGGTGACAGGCAAGTCACTGCTACAGGCAGAAGGAAACTCCTCCAAGACATCCAGGGTAGCCCTGGTCTTGGCTCTGTGGTTGGACACCACAATCTTGCAGCACTACTCTTTAGTGAATTTGGTCTGCTCCCAGCATCACAGTTCTCAGCTGCTGCATCTGTCCTGGCACTGGGGTTAGTCCCAATACTGTAAATAAGATTATGCTACTTACAAAAATCCCAATACGCTGTTTTGTTCAGATAAGCCTCCCATATGAAGATTTCTTTGAGTTCAGTGGAGCAGTTTGGTGTCTCCAGGAGCCCTCACACAGGTGGCTGAGTGACCAGAGGGGTGACAGGATTGGCTGCATAGCTCCTGAAGGAGAGTGGAGCAGTGGCTGTGTTCATGAGGGGACAACTCCTGGCACATCCTGGGGAGATGGCTGTGATGGAAATCTGTTTGGTGCTGCACCTGGCCAGCAATCCAGTGCTGCTGCCCTTAAGTGCCAGGGCTGGTTATGGCCATGGGGCACTACACCACACTCTGCATCATAATGCCTGCTCTGAAATCCCAATCCATTACTTGGAGAGGAAATCCATGTTGTATGGCCATCTGGACTGGAGATACCAGAGAGGAAATGCATTAAACCTGATACATGCACAGGGAAGAGGGTAAATGTGAGGAAGAAGAAACTGTGGAGTGCTGCTTTCCTTCACAAGAAGTCTTCCAATCCATCTGAGAGACCAAAAGGTTTGTGGTTGGTCTTCTCTGTTCTCTAAGATCCTGGGTTGGGTATAACATCTGTGGCTGGATGAAAGCCTTTTTCTTGGTTTTAATATTGATTACCTTTTATACTAGTTACAAATCCAGTAAATCTATTAGTGTCTGGCACAGAGCCTTCTCCTTTGTGCTCAAGTCTGCATAAAGCACTCCGCCTGCCCTACTTGTTTCAGTGCAGTGAGTTGATCAGCTGCACCATTAGGAAAACACAGCTGATACTGGCTGGTCTCTGTGTTGCTGTTGGGAGGAAAGGGTTGCAACTGGAAGACTTGGCAAGGAGGGAATAATTTTGCTCAACTTGACCTTACAGCTGGGAATGCTAAGAATGTCAGTGTGGGGAAACTCCATTTACTATGCCCTAGTGTTGTTCATCCTCTGCGTGTTTTGAGAAGTGGAATACCTGTGTAGAGATCATACACTCTCCTAAACATGTTTGAGCCTCCTGTTGGGAGAGAGAAAGATCATAAAAGCACAGCCTCGTGATAAGGTGTGCATGCATGAAGCCCTTTCATATGTTGAGGTAGGCCGTGGGGCCCCCCCGCCCTGTTCTCTAGGGGAACTCAGTCTGATGGAGCCTGTCCTCCCTAGTGTCTCTGTTGCCTAGTATTGTTAGCAAGGTAATGAAATAAATTACTCTGCATTTCAGCTGTGGTTCGGTGGTTGTCCTGGTTACCTGTATGTGTCAAGTCACATAGTTGCCCATCTCATGGGTTGCCCATAAGCCATGTTGTCTTCACATGCAGATCCCTGCTCCTAAGCAGAAGACCCAATTTCCAAGATACACTGGCCTTCAGGCCCAAGTGCAGGTGCCCATTCCAAGCATTTGTTACAGCTTTTCTTGTAAAGAAATGTTTTGCTGGCTGTCAACTCCGGCAAAGCTATTAACTATATGAATAGGGCAACTTGGTGCAGCCTATGCAAAAAAATTTTGTCTCAAGATAACTTTTAATTTCCTGATCCTCTTTCTTGGCTGTATATGTTTAAAGATGCAGTTATGTTGTTTTCAGGAACTGCTTAAAGGTATTAGTGGAATTAATTAGTGGAGTTGACAGAACAGACAACTCAGAGAGCATTGTGCTGGCATTTGCTGACTGTCTTGGTCATACTTTGCCAGCTCCTATCAAATCCTTCCACTGCTTGGACACAATGATTATTAGCTGTATTCCTTACAACCCAGTGTCCTAGTTAATCAACAGATTCTGTATCTCAGCATAACACTTGGAAGGTTATCTCCTAGTAGCAGTGCATTTTTACCTGTAGAATAAATTTTAGTTTTGTTGATAATCCTCAAATGAGCAACTGCTGAAGCTTTGCTACTTATTGCAATACATGAATTGTACAACTTCTCCAAAGCACTCTTTGAATAAATAACCTCAAATAATGTCTTAAAAGAAATTCCTGTCAGTTTTAGAAGTGAAAGTCAAAGCTAGAAGGTTTCTGTCAAATTCAGACACAATCTGTTCTCTCATAGGAGCTTGTTTATTGTCCTAACCAGAGCTGTGTTCTCCTTAAAACCAGGTTCTCTCATAGTGGGGTGCACTGGGCTTATCTATCTCTTGTTAAGAGGCAGCACGATTCAGATGACTGCTCAGAATAAATATGCACAAAATGTACCACAATTCCCTTGCACAGCATCCTTGGCTGCCTTATGGCAATGGATAAAATGGTCTACAGCTGTAGCTGTGCATTACTTCAGTGCCAGAGATTTCTGAATCAATTGGGCAAATGTTGACATCTACCCTGATCTCTACTCTCCCTGACTAATGAAAAGGATATCTGAAATTTTCTGGGCTGACAGGTGAGTTTTGCTCTGTAACTAGCCTGGATGACAGTCCATTCCCATTTGACTCAGTTTTGTTAATGAAGTGAAAGAGCATTTATAATAACTGAGAATATGTGACAGCTCTCCCTGCTTACTTGCACTGATGATTGCAGTCAGAATCATTCTGGATAATATTTTCCTTGGTTTGAGGCTATGTTTTAGAAAAACTTGATATTGAATGCTCCTTATTTCCATGTTTCAGAATCCTATTAATGAGCCTGAGGAACTACAGAAACAAATTTGTGCATACTTGTAAACTGGAGTTTTAATGCCCAGTAAAAATAAAGAGTGAGCTGGCAAATACTGATAAAGGAAAATATCCATTTTCATGAGAAACCTAGACAATGTGGAAAATGAAACCTGTTCTCCGAGCAGAATTCTAGAAATTTTCTGTATATATGCTGAAATTAGATGTCTTTTCTTCTAGATAAATGGTTAGAAAAATCTTGGTTCCTGTTATTATTTTGGTATGATTTTTTTTTCCATTTTTGTGTTTTGTTTTTTTTTTTCATTGTGGGTTTTTTGTTGTTGTTGTTTTGTAGGTTTTGTTTTTAATGGTGGTTTTCTTAAACCATGTGCCTTGCCAGTGCATTGCAATGTATTTTGTCATTTAACAAAGCCAGACCTTCCTTGGCTGTATAGTGCTGATCATTATGGCTGTAATAGTGAACAATAAAGACATGCTGCTCCTTATTGATCATCACTGCATGTGGGTCAAAATGTTTGTTTTGTTCTTTTTTGTTTCTCATGCTGTCTGAGTTCATTCATGCTTGATTACCCTTCTTAGCTTTGAGCTATAGCATTGAAAAATGACAATAAAAAGAAAATACGTTCAAGACAATCACCAATAAAATGCAAATCATCAATAAAGCTTTTTAAAAAATATATTTTAAAGGAAATATATGGAAAGCTAAATGTGCCTGCATGACCTTGGGCGACTATCAGTCTATCTTGCTCAAGCAGCTGTCAGCTGTACTTCTTTCACTCCAGACAGGCATCAGACTTCGAGCTCGAATTGTTCAGAGGTGCTTTCCATCACACGTGGACTTCGCCCTTCTTTTATGAAACATTCTGCCTTCTTCATGTTGATATATACGGGGTAAGGGCAGAAGTGGCCTCTTCCCTGCTGAGTGGGCAGAGACTGTGGGGCTGCCTGGGACTTCTGTGGGTCCCTGAGCCACTCTTCATTGAGTAAGGGTGTGAGTGACCCAGGGCTCAGTTGCACATGGGATTCAACTTTCTGTTTTTTAACCAAAAAGATGAGGATTCGTATGATGACCATGTCTGAGCAGCCAGTCCCCTGCACCTCTAAGGGCTGCTGCAGGACCTCTGAAGTGCTTTGTCTGCCTGAAGGACCCTGGGGAAGTGTGAAGGCAGTTCATCTTGGGGGAAGTGTGCAGGCCATGTGTGTGCACGTGTGTGTGTGTGTGTCCTTTCCTTGGGACCTTCACTTCCCAGCATTCTCAGCTGCCTGTGCTTTTGCCACCCTCTTGAGCTCTGTTTGTGGGTGACACCTCGCTCCTGTCATGGAGATTAAATCACCCTGGTGCAATATAGTGATATGCAGAGAGGAGACTTGCAGATTTGAAAGGCCCAGTTACATGGTTGGATCCAGCCAGAGATGTTAGAACAGTGCTTTTAAGCTGATTTAGCCTAATAATTTTAATTATTAATATTTGATTAATCACCAGTAATTTTAACACCTGATCTCTGTCAAAGCCTGCTTGGATGTTTTTGCACAGTGCTGCTTTCTGCTGTGTGAACTTCCTTTGCACAAATGACAAACACAAGGTCATTTTGTCAGTGAGTGACAAGATATGTTTGTCCCTGCAGGACCATGCCTATGTGAGGAAGATGAGTATGAAAAAATCCAGACATCTGAGAGCAAACTCTGCATTTGGCATGGGGCCATGTGGTGTGAAGGCAGTGGGTACTGCTGTCCCTGGGATGCTCTTGTGGGTGCCAGCTCTGTAGCATGGCCTGGGCCGAAGCAGTGTGGTGCCCCATGCCATAGTAACAAGGATGTTCAAAGGCTCAAGAGGCCATCTGATGGTTTTCACTCTTTCCCATTGTTTTTAAGCACCATTGGCCACCTTTACCTGCCTGAAGTAGTCTGTAATGCTGCATGTCCAGACAGACACCTGTGATGAACTACTTTCCCCTCTCCAAAATTGTGAACTTGCATTGTCTTTTCGGCTTTCCACAGAAGAATTGTGAGGAGAAAGATGGCCACTGAAGTGGAAGTGTGTAAACTGTGCACTAGCTGTAGGAAGAGTGAGAAGTCTGAGTGTATGTGTGAGAATTTTAAAAAATTGGAAAAAAACCCTGTGGTGCACCTGGATTTCAAAGTAAACTCTTCTGGTCATATTGGTCTGACTCATGACTAAGCACAGTGGAAAGGGCTCATCCCTTGTCCTGGCAGGATAACTTTTGGGTCTGTGAGTTTAAATAGACCAGCCTTGTGACGAAGCTGAACACTCACCTCTAGCCCTTGATTAACTTGGCCAGCAAAGTAGAAAGAATTGAGGTTAGAGAGAGCTTCTCTAGAGACAGCACCATCCTAGAGAGGCTTATACTGCCTCTAGAATAACATTGCTCCCTTCCTTTGTTAATATCTCCTTACTGGAGCAGTAGTAAAATCTCAACTCCTTTGCTGTTACACTGGGCAGAAAGACACCCAGCAGCTGCTCAGTGCTTCTTGTACCTGTATTTCACCATTCTTGAATACCTAGTATTGTATGGAGGCAGCATTAGTAACTTGACCCTGTTTGTCTGAGGAACTAGCATCCCATACTACCCCTTTGTGTCAAGAATCAAGGAGTAGGGACTGAGAAGAAGACCCAAGAGGGAGAGCTGTAGGCAATGACAGCATCGCACCAACTTCCATTCAAGTCACAGTCATGAAACAGGTCTACTTCTGTTTGTTGGAGGGTCATTTGCAGTGAAATGATCTAATATCTAGGATACTGACCTTTCTGGTGGAGAAAGTCGACACTAACCCAGCATAGTTTTCACACTACCCAAGAAAGAAGTTCATCCTCTTGCTTATTGTATAAAGTAAAGCACACGGGGCTGGGCTGGTGCCCCATCACTGATGAAGGCCTGGGGTTGTGCTCTGCATTGCTTGGGGCCCAAAACAGTCCTGCTGTAGCCAGTGAGCAGCACAAATAAAAAGAAGGGTGATAAAGAGCACAGAGGAAAAAACATGCTGAAGTAAGCCTCTGCTGTCTGAATGTTAGGCAATATTTTAGCCTCTGGAAAATGCCGTCTTTTACTGGAGTCTTTTTGTAACTTTGTGACACTGAGACAACTGCTTTATCACCTGCCTCCCTCCCTCCCTCTGCTCCAGTAAGGTAAAACTGACTTTACTTTCAAAGATGATCAAATTGATGCATATCTAATAAAACTGTGATTGTTTTCAGCTTGTGCTTGCATTTGCAATCTTCTGCTTCTGTTTTAGATGTCAAAAGGAACTTGTCCACAATTTGAGCTGTACAACTTAGTCTAATAAAAGATACCACCACCACTGCAGTTCTTTACTGAGAGCCTCATTCATCTGAATTCCACTGGGGCTGAGCCTTGTTCTCTCTTCTTGTGGGTCACAGCTCAAGTAAGTCCTTTGTTTGAATAATGTTCACTGAAATGGAAAAAATCTGAGTCAAGCAGAATCTTCTGCAAAGTACTTAAATCTATTGGCAGTTTGAAATGACAGGTGTGCAGCCCTCTCAGTTCTTGTGCTCACTGATTGCTAGCAATGTGTTGACAGCCTGAATGACCACTGTGGGCCTTGAATGTTTTCCTTTAAAAATCCATTGCAGCTGAAGTGACTTTGGTCTGATGTGTTAAACTACTTGTCACCCTGCTATGGTTCACAAGTTGGGAATTTCTGAGAGCTGAACAGTAAAATATAGAGCAGATGAGCTGATAGTTCTGTGTAAATGTGGGGGTGTGTGTATAAATACATTTAATCACAAAGAGGGAAGAAAAAATTGAGAGAGAAGATAGCTTTTCATTCTCCACTGTGTAGCTGTAATATGTATCATGTGTCACACGTTGTCTGGCACTTGTCTTCTCTGAGGAGAACAGCAAAGATGACAGTGTTTTTAGGGCCTTGGCAGCTGCAAGAGCCCAGGGCTCTGCTCAGACTCCTGCTCCAGCCTGTGGGCTCACAGCTCCCTGGATCTCAGAAAACTGCAGCCAGTAGCTAAAATGCCACAGATAATGGGATCAACTTACAGGATGCTGTTTCCTGAGGTGTGTGTGATTGCATCTGTACAGACAGCTGAGCATTATGCCAGAGCTGGCTCAGAGTTGTCTGCCATGCTGGCACAGCTTTGCACCTGAGCCAGAAAGCTGCTCCACAGCCCTGCTTTCTGGTGGACTGTGCTGCATTTTGGTGACTGGAGCTGGCTTATATTTGTCTTTCTAGCAAGCAGTAGAGAGGCATTCAGATCTGTCTGCACGTGTTGGAGTAGATGGATGTGCCCTATGGCTGTGACTGAATCTTTTCCCTATAAGCGTTGTTCAGTCAGATTAAAAAGAATTGTTTTCTTATGTGGAGCTCTGCTTTGTTCTTCTTCTAGCTTATGATAAAATCTGATTTTGGAGTAGGCTAGCTGAGACTCCCTCCACTTGTAGAGTCAGTTCTTCTGCTTGATCCCCTCTTCATGTCCTGTGAAAGTCTTTAAATGGAATTCCAGTATACTTAACAATACACTAACACAAGTCTTCCTAAGTAAGTGAAACTGGTATAATGCTACCTTGGCCCAAATGGTAGAGGGATTATGAAGCAGCTCTTGTAAAAGTCATGTTTCTGGATTTGGTTTCAGTGAATCCACAGACCTCTTTTTAGTTCCTGTTTTTTTTTTAAATTTCTCCTTCTTCAGAGTCCCAGCAGTTCAGCTCCAGGAAAGCTGACTGGCCATGATCTGCCCATGTAGGCTGCCTGCAACAGTGGGAGCTGCAAATAACCTACATAAAGCTTTTCACAGATTGCTTATATTAAACTTCAAGAATATATTAAAATAGGAATGAATGGATTTAAACTTGTAGGGTGATGTAGTAAGTGGCCTAATTTTGATGTTGGGAGTCACATGTTGGATGCATCATCTTTGGTGGATAAAGACTAGAAGGCAATGATGAGTGCAGTTGCTCTGTGTCCTTAGGGTAACCTTCCCAGGTAGCCTGAACCATGTGCTCCAACACCTAGCTGCTAAATGGGATCCTTGAGCCTGGCTGCTCTGTGTGCATATTCAAACAGAAACCAATGTCTTCCTTCTGTTGCTTTTTTCAGTTTCTCAAAGCTCAGTAAACTTCCAGGGCTGTGACATTTCCTTTGCCACTGAAATACAGCTGACTCTGACAAGTTCATTTCACATGCCTAACTGAAGTGTGAAGGTGGAGTTAGAGTACTGTTTCTTTTGATTTCATATTTGTAAACTTTTGTTGTATTCGTTGATGTTACATTCTCTGGCATTATGTTTTTTATTTTCTAAAATTAGAGTTTGACAGTGCATTGTATGTATGTCACCATCATCTGTCCCAGACCTGCAGTGTAATGCATTGTTCAGGCAAGTGATGAGGCAAAGTATGAGCATATCATACCACTGTAAACTAGTTGTCAGTCTGTCATTGTAGAAACACTGGTGATGGCTTTCAACTAGCTCCTGGATGAGAAATACTGCACCTTTATAAGGAGAATGCATCAGCCCAGTACCTTGTTATGGTTTGGTAGCTAAAGTTGAATAACCCCATGATTGAAGGAATTGCACTGTTTTCTTCATCCACTGCTTTGTGTGTAAGGAGTGTCCAGTACACTGAAAAGACTCCAGCTCAGGGAGAATTTTAATAAGGAAAACTCATGAGCCAACATATTTAAAGTGGCAATGAAGAATAAATTTAAGCTGAGATTGTAGTTGAAAAATCCAACACAAAAGCTAATATGTGAATACTTATGGGGAATTTTGTTGGGATAGGATTACTTTCACTCTCTTACAGATTAGACAGTCTAATTGGCTGCAAGAAGTCAGTTCTTCAGTTACATCCTCTGATTTTAAAATCTTCAGCTCTTGTGGTTTCTTTTTCTGTCTTTGATATATTACCTGAAGGACCAATTTTGCCAACTCAGTTCACTCGCCTAAAAGGGATGTTTACTTTGGCTTCCTTTTGCCCAGCTGGAGAAAACTACACATCGCTTTAAGTTGCAGCACATTTTTCTTCCCATATCAAGTTGTCTCTTTGGCAGGATCTTTTGTAAAATGGCACATGTGGAAGGGTCAGGTCTGGGTAGAGGCTCTGCAAGGGTGAAGTTGTGAAGCTGCTTGTTGTGATTTACATGGCACAGAATGGCTTTGTACACATGACAGTGATCCTCTCCCTGACAAAATACAAGATTTTGTATTTTTGTCCTTTCAGGACAATTTTCTTACAGTTTTGTATTCTAAAAGTTTAGAAGACAATTTATTCAGCAGTATGTGTAAGTGCTCCCTTGGAAGGCAGAATAACTTCATAACTTCACAGACTTACAGCCTACCAGCATTATGATCACCTTCTCTGACTGCTGTGAAGGAGCGATGTTGATCCAGTGATCCTTGATTTGGTCTTATATCTTCTGGCTGGACTGTGCAGTGTCAGTGCGTGTCAGTGCAGCACCATGAAGAACAAAATCTCAAAATCTGGTGCTGTGAGAGTCCCAGAGGGTGCCACCAGTGGTCATGTCTGCTGCAGCTTAAGGTTTTGATTGGTCATGGGCTAACTTTTTTCCTCTGTTCTCACCTGCTGAAGTTTGAGGTGTGTAGGGGGCTCCAGCCTGCAAACAAGCAGTGGTTTGTACTAATAGCCACTAATCCTGTTGGTACTGACAGCAAGGGAACACTAAATAATATCTGTGTGCACTTCTGCAGGACTTTTTATCTACCAGAGGTTAGGGCATATTGCTGAATATAGATGGTGAAAACAGTATTGTTTGAGCAGAATCTGAGTAGCCCACAGATCGGTGGAAAACACGTGAACCATTGTTGCAATGTATATTTTTAAAGCTGTATCAGACAAGTTCCTACCTGGAAGTATAAACTAATCCCTTGGCTGCATTTGCCCAGGGTTGCTGGTCTTTGAGCCTCTGCAATATAAAGCGGAGGTTGCAAGACAGAACCCCTTTGGCATCTCATTTGTTTAGCTCTTCCTCCTGCTATTGATTTTAAATCTTTACACCTGATTGCTCCTATCAGAGTCTGTGTCTTTCTGCGGTTGTAGTAGGACCCTTTGACTGCTTAAATAGATCAGACATGTTGAGGAACTAGATTTGCTAAATGATAGAATAATAGCAAGTTTCAGAGCAAATCAAGCAGGACACTTCCTGTCACTGACATCGGAGCATTTTTTCAGGTAAAGCGCAGGGGACAGTGGCTCTGCAGTGGGGACATACATCACCTTAACTTGACCTTCAGTGCTGGGGCAGGCTGAAAGTTGTGTGTCTGCACAGTATCTCTGAACATAAGCCAAAGAATGATGAGTTAAAAAGAATAGTAGCATATGTCTATAATAGCAGGGACCCTTAGAGACCACTGCTATTACTTGATGAGTTTTGGAAATGTCCAAACACCTTTTTAAGCACAATCTAGACTGAAAAAAAAGAAGGGGGGGGGGAAAAAAAAAGAAAAAAAAAAAGAAGGGAAATTTAAAAAAGAAGAGTTGAAGGTTTGATATAGGAGTGACAGGCTGTTGTGATAAGGTTTTGTGGCTTGGTGGTCTCTAAACTGTAGACAGAAAAGCTGTATGTGCTGATCAAAAGACTGTCTTGTTCTGTCTTTACTTTTCCATTGTTTCTGTCTGACACTTCCCCCATCCCTCTCTTGCTGTATGTGTGTTTCTTCAGAGGGAGATCAAATGGATTGTACTTCTCTCTGCTTCTAAATAACTCTCAATTGCCCTAATTGCTCCTAGAGGGCCAGGCATGGAAAGTTTGAAATCAACTGTGAAGGAAAGAGGTTGAAGAAAAAATGCTCTTCTGAGGCTGAGGTGTTTGCTGGATAAAACAGATAGAATAGCAATGCAGCCTACGTGTTGTAATTCTGGTAGTGCTGCCATTTTCTACTGACTGCTTGTAACACATGCTAATTTTGGGACTTTTCCCCTTAGGAGACAGTCATTACACCTAAAGAAGAGAAACCCTTGTTCTGAGAAAGCCACACTCACCCGTGCACTGCAGGGGAGATCTGGGTGATATGCATCCTCAGAGTAGTTTTTCCTGATTCTGACAATCAAAATGTCTTCCTTGCAGGAGGTGCATAGGTGGTTTTTTTTTTTTTCCCTCAAGCTGAAATTGCTTTCAACATTTCTTTCAGCAATCATCTCTTCTTGGAATATTGTAGCATCGGGATTTCACATCACCAAGGCTAGGTTCATTTATGCTCCTACCTGGAAAGAGGAAACCACATGCTAGCTTACCCAGCACATATTTTATTTCACTGAGAATGAAATCTTAAAATTGACATGCATTGAAACTGAAGCTAACAGAGATGGTGGAGAAAAAGTTGTGTTGGAAGAGAGAAGGGAGAAGTAAATCAGCCAGCACAGTTAGCACAATATTTACATGGTTGCAGTGACCTGAAATTAAGAAATTCACCCTGAGAGTCATCTAAATTTAGGTATTCAGGGATTTGCCTTGATGGTAAGAGAGTAGTAGGTCAAAATTATAATAAAGACTACATTTTTCTGATACTTAGGACAAATGTTTTCCAGCACTTCACCTCACGCTTTCAAATATGTTAAAATCAATACAAAATACTAGGAGAATGCAAGTAGTGGAATTTTTTTGTTACAGCTGTACATAGATACTAATTTAGGTTTAAAAAAAAAGGAAATTACTGAAAAAGAAAACAGGGGGAAGTGATTGAAAGTTGTGGACATTTGAAGAATCCATAACTGATAATTTATTCCAGTACACTGTAGGCAGTGTATATATAAAGAAAAAGAAAAANGCACGCAGGCTGGAAATAAACATCTCTGAAACAACTATGCAAAGACCTTTCCCTATTTCTTTCCACGGGCACCACTGTCTGCGGGAAGGTTGCAGGAACCTGACTGCAACATGGTTGTACTGATGTCTCTGTGCAGCCGCTATGAGAATGGAGACTACAAATAATATTAGCAATTTTCTAGCAGACGTGATGAGCAAATTAAGCCTTAGCTTTTCCTTAAAATCTTCATTTTGTTGTCATTCTATGGCTACTGCAGTTTGGGGTTACTGCATATGAAGCAAATATACATTTGCTTCAATCTATTAATTTTCTGTTTAAATAATATAGTCATGACGCATTTCTGGGGCAGCTTGTAAATAGAGCAGCCAGTGTTTATTAAATATGTCAGAAATGAAGATAAAAACCTGTGGTTTTTGGTGTCCTTTTTGTGTGACTGAATCCAGGCAGGCAGATGACCAGGAGGGAAAATTGTTTACTCATACCTGAGAAAGTGAAAGTACAGGGTTTTATTTAGTACACAGAGCATTTTATGTTAAAATCAGATGTCTGAGGCATAATAAGCTGTTCTTCCACATGCAATACCTCCTCAAAAACAAACCACTCAAGCTCCAAATTCCCTGAGAGGTAAAGTTTATATGAGGTTGTTTCATATTTGATTAGGGTGCAGATGCCTCTGTTTATCCTAAAAAGGAAAAAAAAAAAAGCTCTCTTTTAATAAAAATGTGCTTTTCTAAAAGCTGTCTGATTTTGGTCAAGATACCCTAGATAAGACTATAATTGTTGCAGAGGAAATAATACTGTGCTCTGGAGGTTTGTTTGACTGATAGATGTGGCTAGAAACGAGACTATAGCACCCTGGGAAACTGTAAGGCACAGGAGAAAGCTCTAACAAGGCACTCATGCATCCTGGAGTGTGTAATTATTCTGTCTGAATTCAGTTAAAGGATTTAATTAGTATACAGAAGGCAGCATAGCAGTGGAGTCTTCCTGACTATTGATTTTTAATAAGCCCAGAATAATGAACTGTCTTCAGGAAAATATTATCATAAATTTATTTCCTGTGAAAAATTAAGGAATTAAGACAGTGTGTCCCTGGGTGTTTCATTTTAACGTGTTTTAAATCCCTCAGGCAAGAGTCCCTTTGACTTTTTTTTTTATTTATGTATTTTTTTAGTCTCTTTTTCTTTTCTTTTTAGCGTTTCATGGTCAAGACCTCACAGTATTTTCTCAGACACTCCTCAGTTAGCCTTTTTAATGTCAGTTGTGCATGTGGAGCTCTTCTGTTGTGGAAGTAAAAGTGTATATTATGCTGCTCTTTCTGGGAAAGTGTTTCCTTTCCTGGGGAGCTAGAATATTTTTCTGTTTTTGTGTTGGTTCAGCCTCATCCCTAGGCTCTGGGAATGCTGGAAGGGAGAAGGAACAGGTCTGCATTGCCTCCTAATGCCCACAGCACTTGGAATTGGTAGCCCCTTGGGACTACTGCAGTTTGGGTATCATGGGAAGCACTGGCTCCTTTGAAGAGGTAAAAGTGTTGTTCTTGAGACGTGGTTTCTGGTAGAAATGCTGTCATGCTTCTCCAGAGGAACTTGGGGAAGGCTCTGATGCTCCTGATATCAGCTTTTACCAGCAGCAAGGCAAGGCTGTGTGAAGCACTTGCACCAAGATAGAAATATAAATTAGGTGGACAGTAGAAGTCTGAAATTTTTCTGGAACAGAATCCCTGGCATATTGGTTGTGAGAGCAACAGCCACAGGAGAACATCTTTGGGAAGGTGCAATGCCTTGAGATTATTCAGGTTTTTCTGAGAGGGTGGGGAAATTCATTCAAACTCCAAGAGAGAAAGGAAATAGATAATCTGGTTTGCAGAGGATAGAGCAAGAAGTAGTGGCACTCCTGCACTGGGCTGTAGATGCTGTGAGACAAAATGCCTGGGCATGTGGTGAGGGTTTTTAGGGACTGGTTGAACAAGCACTTGCCAGGAACGTCATCAGCATCACACCCTGGGCAAAAAGAAAATTGAAATGACCTCTTGCAATCCCTCCCACCTGGTCACTTGTAACATCCTACAATGGGTGGACGCAGGGTGGGAAGAACCCTGTGTTTTGTGGTGGTGGAGAGTGCAGGAGTGACTCAGAGTCACCTCCCTCCTAATTAGGGAGTGAGTGCTCCATCACCCTGTGCAGGATCTGGCAGTCTCATCCTGCAGTTATAAGTCATCTTAGAGGCTTTCTTAAAGCCTTTGAGACCCTCTGAGCTTTCTCCTGTGGGAAAAATGCAACACAAGGTACATCCTTTATCTTGCTGGCATGGAACATGGGCTTTGAGACTGAGTATGGAAATTTTACAGACAAAAGATGTCCAGGACCAGAGGGGGAAAAGAAACTTCTACAATTGTATCACACTGCTGCTGATGGGAGCACTTCAGTAGAACAGGTCTGGTGAAGGGGCTGTGCTGGTGAATAGGCTCTCAGCAGTCAGGGGCTGGGAAGATGTTGGTGCTATGTAATTGCCCTGCAAGAGGCGTAGCTCAGCTCCTCCACATGTGGCTTTGTTGTTTTGGTCCTCATTAAAAGGAACATCCTTTTAAATATATTCTTTTATTTTCTAGCAAGTAAACAGTTTATCTATGTGCAAAAAAGACTTCTTGATGCTTCCATGTCCTTTGTTAAAAATTTTGCCATTTGAAATTGACATCTATGGATTGTTATGTCAAACACAGCCACTTCCGAGGAAACAACTCACAGATCCCCTCAGTAGAAAACTCCTCTAAGCTATTCAGAGATTGATATTTGGATAAAGTTGTGGAACAGAGGATCAACTGGTGAAATAATTCACTAAAATAATCCCCATGAAAGACATTAAGTACTGAGTAATTTTTCATGGGTGTCTTGATGCATCTGTTTTATTTTATTAAGTGCCTGTTAACCTGAAAATAATTTTCAGCTATTACTTTTGACAGAAAGGAAGTCTATGAAGTGTTAATCTGTGGCTGCTCTTGAGACCTGTCCAGCTCCTGCTCACAGTAACAACAGGGTGCCCACTGCCTATAAATGCTGAACATTTTAGTTCTTGTAAGTTCTACCTTTTTTCTATTCTCTTTTCTTCAGGAAACTAACCCAAGTGACAACATGAGGTAATTTTTCATGAGGCTTCCTGTCAGTTTGGCCAGCCAGGTAGCTGTATGTCATCTGTGGCTTTTAGCATTGCTTCTCTCTCCTTTACTTGCTTTCCTCAGCAGCAGTTTGACATGATGTAACCTCTTAAAAGAGTCACAGCCTGTAAAAACTGAACATATCCCTTGGATAATAGCATTACTTTACCTCCTGCTCCTCCCAAAGGCTTCAAATTTGCTCACTTTTAATCCCAACTATCAAAATGAAATCAATGGTCACAGGAAAATTTGGCTTATTTTCATGCAGTAGATTTTAAGATCACCAGTTCTGGGTGGGAATAGGGGATATTTTGTGGTCTGCCTATAGGAATGCCTGACTGTGCTCCTGTGGACTCGATGAATTGCTGTCAGGGTGATACTAACTGCTACAGTCAATAGCGAAGATCTCTTCTGACAGCAGCTCCCTGCTTGCTGCTGCAGATGAGGCAGTTTCTCAAGGCTGAAATGCCACACATGGGAACAGGATTATGCTGGGCCACCTGTGTCCTGTAGGGAAGAAACCACGTTTGCAGAGACAACAGTTTAAACAGAACTTGCACAATAGATGCTAATTAGCTGCCCTAGAAAGCTCTGTTATGACAAAGGCCCATTCACCTTTGCCAGCCTGAGACACGGGAGGTGCCCAGGGAGTTTCTTCTTGGCACTGTGTGCTGCCACTGAGCAAATCCTCATGGCCTTCAGGTGACGCAGATGCACAGGGATGTTTCTCTACATACAACTCAACTCTCTGCATTCAGCTAGACTTCTGCTCATCGGGAGTGTCCGCTCATGCTCTTGGATTTATTTAAACTCTTTCAGGCTTTCTTTGCTTTCCTCTGTTTCTCTTGGCAGCACACAGATGCATACAACTGTGTTTCAGCCCACTCTAAAATCCTTTTATTTGCAGCTGGTTTCCAAAAAAATACTTGAATTCTGAGTTTGGGTTGAGGGCTTTTTTTTTTCTTTTGCTCAAGTGTTAAGTTGTCAGTGATCTGGGATGTGAATGCCCGTGATTAAACTATCCTGGTGCAGAAAGGGTTCTGTTTTGCCTAAATGGACAGAGGAATGGTGATCAGAGACCTCTCATCTCTCACAAGGTCTTTTTGACCTCATGGATAGAAGAAAGCTTGAAATTAATTTATATCGCAGAACAGGTATAAATAAATTCTCCAACTAACTTGAATGAAATGTTGGATTAATCCTTACTGTTGCATTTTATCTGCTGCATCAAATATCCTGGGTGGGTTTTGGTTGAATTTGATCCAGAGAAAGCCTGAGCAAAAAGAAATTAAATTATGCTTGGTTTGGTCTTCAAACCCTGAGCTGACCCTAGTTCACTTGACATTTCTTTTCTATGTGTTGAGAACGCTTTAGACCTTCAAGCACGTAATGCAGTTGGCATGAGCTTGCAGCCCTGTTTTCTGATGTGAGGAATACTTTCATCTAAGTCCAGCAGAGCACTTGCCTACCTTTTCAATTCTAAGATTACAAATAGTTTCACTGCAGTTGTTGGGACTATTGGCAGACAATAAACTGCAGGCATGCTTCAGGAGTGCAAACCTTTCTATTGTTTGGAGAATACAGCTTTGTGCAATTTGATAAATATTTTAAGTTTGGATTGTGTTTAGCAGGGTTTGGGATTTTTTGGACTGTTTTTGTAATATTTTCTTGCATCAGGAAAAAGGTAGTTTCATGAGTTACAATCTGTTAGGAGAGTAGTCAACGCTTGTAGCAAAATTTGCAATCTAATGCTAGAGAGTTATTATTCCAGAAGATGTTTCCATACTTAATAGGTCATGAAAAGGAAGAGAACATAAAAGAAACCCTTTTTGACTTTGTCTGTTCTAATCTTATAGTGGCTGAAAATCCTTCTGACTGTTAACTGTCAGTAATTTAATCTAAGTCACAGAAGGATGAAATTATGAACAGAAACCTACCCATCCAAGCCTGAGGCACAGCCACTCAGTATGGGCTCTGTCAAAGAAGAAACTGCTTGTCATGAGTTAACACAGTTCAGAGTTTTAGTTAAGGAAAAAAAAAATTCCACCAGCCACAGAAGTGATGTTTTTTGCAAGGGGCTGTTGTAACTTCCTCCAGACCTGATAGAACTAATCAATTGGCTAATTTGAATATTGACAACTCTGTTAAGTCACTTAAGAAGCTGGACATACCTCTGTAAAAAACACATTTAAACACAAACTAGCCTGGGAATCGCCCTCTTGCTTCTAGCCCTTGGACAGGTGACTGGGGCCTGTGTGGCCCAGCGTGGGCTGGGCTGGGCCTGCCCACGGGGCCGGGCGGGGCCGGGGCCATGGCCGTGCTCCATCTTGGCCCGGCAGGGGCCGGGCCACAGCCACGGGCCAAGGCTGAGTGCCCTGTGCGGGCCAGGATAGCCCTCCCTCTCGGGTGCAGCCGCCAAAATGAAACTTTACACCGAAACCAGCTCTGGCTGCTGTTTGGCAAAGATCGTGTGACCAAAAGAGACAGATATGTTCCAGCTGCAAAGCCCAGGCCTGGATAAGACCAACCCTTTCAGTGCTGTAAGTTCCCCAGAAGAAATGAAACCTGCACACATCAATCCTCTCCCAGGTCAGAGGAAAGGGAAAGGCAAAGGCACTTGAAAAAGACACAATGATAGAGACACCAAAGTCAGTGAAGAAGAAAGAGCTGAAGCCCAGAGAG